>CM077159.1:63333880-63804084 GCA_039583875.1 Platanthera guangdongensis
TTGGATTGATGAGAACCACTCCTGCTCCGGAAGAACTTCTGCCTGAGGCACCATCAACATAGATGGTCCAAGCCAAAGGTGACCTTTCTGCCTGGTCAGAACTGGATTCTGGCATGTCAATCAGAAAATCTGCTAGGACTTGAGCCTTGATGGCTGTCTTGGGCACATAAGAAATTTCAAATTCACTTAGCTCTATTGCCCACTTGGCTAGTCTGCCGGAATGCTCGGGCTTCTCCAACACACCCTTCAAAGGTTGATCGGTGATGACTTGGATTGAATGTGCTTGGAAGTATGGACGGAGCCTACGAGCTGACATGACCAGTGCCAAGGCTAACTTCTCTAGATCGGATACCGCGTCTCAGCACTCTTCAAGATATGGCTGACATAATAGATTGGAAACTGCTTTCTGCCTTCTTCCCGAAGGAGAACGGAGTGACGGCCTCAGGCCAACTCCTAGATACAAGAAAAGGATCTCTCCTGGCCTGGGGCTCTGAAGCAGAGGGGACGAGGTAAGCTGCATCTTTAACTGCTCAAAAGCATGAGAGACTCTTCTGTCACTCAAACTTGGACGCACCCGCGGAGAGTTTTGAAAAAGGGGGCACTCCTATCTCCAAACCGAGAGAGGAATCTTGCAAGACCTGCCAGCCTTCCCCCTAACTGCTGAACTTCCTTCGGTGAACGAGGGGTAGGCATTTCAAGAATAGCTTTTACCTTGTCAGGATTGGGGGCAAGTCCCTCCGGAGTTAGGAGATGACGAGGAACTTCCCTTACTCGCTCCAAAGGTACACTTCAAGGGGTTGAGTTTCATCTTGTATCTCGCAGAGTAGCGAACGTCTCTGCTAGATCTAGCAAGTGCAGCGAAAACGATTTACTTTTAATCAAAAGATCGTCTACATACACTTCTAGGTTTCTTCCTTTTTGATGGTTAAACACACGGTCCATCATCCGTGGTAAGTTGCGCCAGCATTCTTAAGCCCAAAGGGCATGACAAGATAGCAAAAACATCCATCGTTTGTAATGAACGACGTGTGAGGAACGTCGGGGTTTAACTTAGGTCTTAATTCTTATTGGTGATAAACCAGAAAACGCATCTAAAAAACTCATGTAAGAGTATCCTACCGCGGAATCAACTAAAGAATCTATCCGAGGCAGGGGGTAGCAATCTTTAGGACATGCTTATTAAGTTTTGTAAAGTCTACACACATTCGCACTTCCCCCTGGTTTTTTAACCATTACAACATTTGAAATCCAGGTGGGGTATTGCACTTCTTTAATAAAATTCGCCTTGAGGAGTTTTGCAACCTCCTCCCTTATTGGCTCTGCAAGCTTTGTTGCCACGTCCCTCTTCTTCTGTTGGATGGCTTGCAGCTTGGATCAACATTTCAGGTGGTGGCAAGTATATCAGATCACCCCCGGCATGTCTTCTGCTGACCAGGCAAAGACATCCAGGTTCTTCAGCAGGCAGGAAATCACTCGGCCTTTTGATCTTCAGGAAGCTCCGAGTTGATGGAGAGTTTCCTCTCCTCCCCTTCAGCAATGGGGACTCCTTGCATCACCTGGGCAGGTTCCAGGTGAGCACCTTCATCAGCAGCAGATTTCGAGCTGGAAGAGGCTTCTGCGGCTTCTGCTGGAGCAAGGGAAGCTTCAACCATGTTGACAGTGCGAACGTAGCACTCCCTTGCTCTCCTTGGGTCGCTCCTGACCCGGCACATCCTCCCATCGGCAAAGAACTTGATGGCGAGGTGGTAAGTGGAAATTACTGCTTGGTACTTGTTCAGCAGGGGCCTGCCGAAGATGGCATGGTAACTGCTGGGGGCGTCGACCACTATGAACTGTATCTGCTTTGTTGCCCCTCCAAGCTTTACTGGCAAGGTGACGCTGCCCTCCACCTCTTTCCTTTCTCCTGAGAATCCATAGAGCGGCCCCTCAGTGGAAAGCAGAGGCTTCCCAGTCCTCAGGCCTCGAAGGTAGACTTGAAGAGGAGGTTGACTGAACTGCCGTTATCAACAAGAATCCTGTCCACTGTGAAGTCTCCCAGCACAGCCTTGATAACAACAGCATCGTCGAATGGATTGGCTGTTTGCGGCAGATCTTCTGGACCAAAGGTGACGACCTCCCTTGGAGGAGCAACGGAAGAAGAGGCCACCTCCGCCTGGGTGACCCTTGAAATTGAAGATTTCCGAGTGGACTCAGTCCCTGCTCCACCATGGATGAAGAAGAGGCGTCCCAGAACTCCTCATCATCTGCATCAAAGCATTCCACTGGAACGTTGATCGGCCCCAGACGGCCTTCATCCTCCACATCTACACACTCCTGGTAGGCCTCAGCTACCTCTTTGCCTTCGAGGTGGATGGCTTCGACGAGGAAGGAGAATCCTTCTTGGTCAGGTCAATCTTGCCCTCGGCAAGCAACTATCATCAGCGCACGAAGGGCCTTGCAATCCTCAGTCAAATGGCCCCTTTCCTTGTGGAATTGGCAGTATTGCGAATTGTTCCTCGGCTTCCACAGCTTCTGAGGCTCTTGCCTCTTCTCTTCTGATCTCCTTTGCAGGATCTGGATGACTTCGTCAAGATCCAGATCTGCAGGGTCCCCCATGGGGACTTTCTTCATATTGGCACGGGGCAGGCAAGGCTGCCTGCTGGAGGATGGGAAGAGCCTGCAAGTGCACGGCGGGAGTGGCGGCCAACGGCAGTCTCTGCTCGTGAAACTGTTGATGGCCTTGGAAAGGTTTTTGTTGCGGAAGTTCCTGCCTCTTTGGGACGGAGGCTGGAATCTGGGGAGGGGGCTTGCCATGGGAAGAAGAAGCGGAGGCATCCCTTCCTTCAGCCTTGGCTGTCAGGGATGAGACGTAAGTCGGATTGGCATTCTCCCCTTCTATGAAACGGTTTGACCATGGCGATCAACTCCTGATAGGTCTCTGGATCCTTGGTTGTGGCTTTGAACTTCAGAGGGCCCTCCGGAGGCCATGGATCAAGGCAACTTTGTAGTAGTCGGGGTTCCATTTCTCCCCCCTGGATCTCCCTCTGAAAGCGATCAACGAATCTGGCTACTGATTCGTTATCCCTTTGCTTGATCTCGAACAGGGCAGCTGGCCCATCCTTTCTCTTCTTCGAGGTAGCAAACCTCAGCAGTAACTGGCTACGGAGCTCTGCACAAAAGAAGAAATAGTGCCCGAAGGCAGCTCGTAGAACCACTCTCGCTTGCCCCTCGAGAGTGGTAACCAACATTTGCACTTAATTGCATCTGAGAGGCATCTCAACGCAACTGCACCCTCAAATGCCTGGAGATGAGCAATGGGATCTGTCGATCCTGAATAGAATGGGATGCGAGGCTCCCTGAAGTTGCTTGGAGCTGATTCCCATCGAATTCGGTCGACAAAGGGAGACAGGGTGTCAAATTCTGCAGGGTAGAAAGGGCGGACTGGAGCTGAGGAGTCCGCGGGCTCGGCGGACTGGCGATCAGCAAAGTGGAGTTGGCGGCAGGAGTGCCCTAGCAGCTTCTCTGGAAGAACTCTCTGAAAGCAAACTCTTCCTCTTGAGGGCGCAGAGGAGCAGCGGACTGAGCAGCGTTCCGGGGAGTTGCTGACGACTGCCGAAGCG
Source organism: Platanthera guangdongensis (assembly GCA_039583875.1). Taxonomy (NCBI): domain Eukaryota; kingdom Viridiplantae; phylum Streptophyta; class Magnoliopsida; order Asparagales; family Orchidaceae; genus Platanthera; species Platanthera guangdongensis. The sequence goes on from CM077159.1 coordinate 63,337,480, forward strand.
GAGTTCGGCGAGCTGGGGTCTGGCGGACAGGCGAGTCCGCTGGGTCCGCCGCGGCCTGAGGAGCAAGCCGCTGAGCAAAGCAAGCAGAGCTTGGCTGATTGTGTCAAGACGCTGGTCGGTCTGCCGGCGAGACTGCTCGGCCTCAATGCGAGCTTGTTCTATTGCGTCCCAAAGGGAATCTTCTGAAGAGCTGGAGCGGTCTGAAGAGCGGGCTCTGCGGTCTGACATCTTTCGTCCGCTGATTTCAAAACACTACTCGGATCTGTAAGGTCGCGTGTTAACTGTTGATGCACGAAAACACAAAGGGAGGTCGAGCACAACCAGCTAACTGTTCGAACACGGGGGAAAAAGAGAGACTGCGAGTAGCGATCTACTAAGCGGATGAGGACTGAAAGAAGAGCAGGGCCGTGAACCACGGCGACAACAGACTTCGCCCGTCGCGGCCTGAATGCCTCTCTTGCGACGGGCTTTCTCTTGATTGAAGAAGGGTTTGGTTACAAGTGAAAGGAAAAGACTAGTGAAGCAGAGCAAAGGGGAGTCCGCAAGGCACAAGAATCGAGTCCGCAGCCTGTAACAAGTAGGCTCCTGGGTCCGAGTCAGCGTGCCTTGAGTGCACAACCTCCCCCTATTTATAGGATGGGGGGCCTGCCCAAGCGGGCAGGGGCTAAAATAAACCGGCTGCCGGGGTACAGGAGAACCGGGCAGCGGTGACGGGAAGCAAAAAGAAAGAACACGCCAGTCCGCACTGAAGGGGCGGAATGGGCTCGCGAACTGGAGCTTCCACTGCTGCTGCCGGGCGCGGCCGCTGGAGTCTGGCGGCCTGGGCGGACGGGGATACTGCGTCCGCGCTGGAGACTTGCCCAAGCGCCGGCGGACTGAGCGGACTGGGCTTTGCGTCCGCTGCTGGAGTATTACCTTGGCGCGACTGGCGACAGTGCCGGACTGGGCGGAGCCAATATTGTCCGCGCCTGCTGAATGGGGGCTTTTGGGAACTTGGAGTATGTTGCGGACTGAGGGGTTAACAAGGGCCCCAGAGATTCTTCACTTCTCAGCTAAACTAAATGCTGACATGTGAAAGATCCCCCAGTCACGCGAGATGCGGAAGAAGCGAAAGCTTTAAGGCCCAGGGAAGATGAATCTCCCCTGCCCCTAGCCTCTTCCTTCTCGAGCCGGCGGTCAAAATCCAACGCCTTGCGCTTTCGTAGTTCATTCCTTCATAATTATACGGATGGAGATCACCAGGGTGGTATAACCACACCATCAAATCCATAGGTATTTCTAGCTATCCCGTCCGGAGGCGTCCTTTCCTCACCCGCGACGGGTGATAGATCAGCCCAAGTAACCTATTTCATAGCTTTACACAATTTATTCGAATCAATATAAGTCCTCGGTTCCAAATTAAGCATGCTTTCATCAGTCGTGCTTCGCTCCTTTGCCTAAACAACTTGACTTTCACTATGCTCACAACCTTTTTCATCCACAACTAGTTGCACTCCAAGCAAATCTGATTTTGTTTCTCCTTCAGCTTTCTTCAGCATACCTGTCTCAGCAATACTTGGCAAACTGTCAGATAGCACAACATTTAAGTCCGGCGGTCTTCCGGATTCATTCGGAATCATAGAGGGAAGGGATGGCGATAAAGGCGAATGACCTTGGATGCCAAGGTGATGCCACTCGCATTAAATTGCAATGTTGTCCCACTGGCTTTCAGGAATGGGACCCCTTGTAACAGCCCAAATTTCTGAAACAGGAATTTTTGGGTGACACGGCCTGGGACACGGGCGTGTCCCAGGGCGTGTCAGCTGACACGGCCTGCGACACGGGCGTGTCGTAGGGCGTGTCGAGGTTGTGTCGACGATCGGCCTTTGTCTCGACGATGTTTCTCTCGACGATGTGTCGAGAGGAGGCACACGGCCCAGGACACGGGCATGTCTAAGGCCGTGTCGTGTACTCGACGAGTGCTACTCGACGATCGTCGAGTGTCGAGAAGTGAGTGTTGAGTGTTGAACACGGCCTGTGACACGGGCGTGTCACAGGGCGTGTCAAATCGGGTCGACGAACTCAGCCCGCCGAAGATTTTCGACAGGGCGTGTCTTTGTGCCGTGTCTGGGCACACGGCCTGGGACACGGGCGGGTCACAGGCCGTGTGAAGTCTCGGGATGTTTTAGGATTTTTTTTCACCCAGGCACATGGCCACAGACACGGGCGTGTCTGAAGGCGTGTTAAGTGACACGGCCCATGACACAGGCGTGTCCTATGGGCGTGTCACTGGTTTGGATAAGTCGGTTGACCACCGCTTGAGGCACACGGCCTGGCACACGGCCGTGTCACAGGCCGTGTCGGGTCAAAATCAGTGATTTTGGCAGAATCGTGGCCATCCTTCTTTCAGCTGGGATCCAAGGGCTGAAGCTTCTTCCTCTTTTTCTTAAAGGCCGAAATCAGAGAAGTATTCTCATTTTCTTAGCCTTTATCTTTCTTCATAAGAGAGAAAGAGAGAGAGAAAGGAGGAGGAAGAGGGAAAGGGGGCTGCTGCTGGTGGTGCTGTGGTTTACCGACAAGAGTTCCGAAGCCGGCGCTGCGGAGGAAACGATCTTGCGAGTCTTGCAAGCTAGCTTTGAGTCCATGGCACCGAAGCGGTCGTCAAGGGTAACGACTTTTCTTCCTAGCCATGTGAAGGCTTCTTTTTGGCATACTTTTCTTCCTAGTACGGAATAAGCATGCTGTGTGAAGCCCATCTGGACAGGTTGGTCTGGATTGGTGATGTTGCATACGAACCGGAGAAGACTCCGTGATAACGTGTAGTGTAAGGAGTCGACGGGTTATACCTGCGAAAAGGAGTAGCAGGAAGTACTGGAGTGGTAGCCCAGGAAAAATATCCATGTGATGTGACCAGGAAAGGCCCGTTTGGTGATGCTTGATGTCGTAGGGTGTCCACCTGTGAAGCGAGTAACAGGAAGTACTGGCATGATAGCTAGGAAAGACCCCTGACATTTGTGCTTGTGCGGTGTCCACCTGTGGAGAGAGTCACAGGAAGTACTGGTGTGCCCAGGAAAGACCCACTGTACTCGGAGAAGGCAAGGCGATTTGAGCAACGGGGGGTGGAGGATCCGACCTGCGCTATGTCCGTCCGACGTGAGACCAAAAAGTGCGGTCTGTTGGAGCGCATAGCAAGAGACTTCGGCCTGCGCGCCATGACACAATGGGGGGCTACGGGCCATCCCGGTGTAGGAAGACTAACTCCGGCTGCACGCCATGGAGTAAAAGCTCAAGAGAGTTACCGTTGGATGATGACCCTGATACGGTGGTGGGCAAGAGATTTGCCAGAACACCAAGAATGTGCCCTGAGTGCACGGACCGTTGGGCCGGGTGGCGAACAGTTGTGATGGCTTGTGTGCGTAAAAGCACATTTTGATGATATATTGCCATGATATGATATGCCTGCAGGGAAGAATACCGCTGCCCCGAGAGAAGGGGTAGGGTCGTTATAATTTGGTCAGCTGAACGCTGACCGTTGCCTTTGTTTGCCACCGTTGGGTGGATTGTCCTTGTACAGGTGCTGGAGAGCCGAGCGGGACGCATAGAGGTTGATGTTCCTGCTGGTGTTGCTGCGATTGCTGCTAGCCCTCGAAGGCTCAATGTGTTACTTTTGTGTGGTTTCTTTTCTTGTGGCCGGCCTGCGCGCCAATCTGTTTAGGCCACTGTTTGAAAGCCATGTAAGGCCATAAGGCCAACTCTTTTGACTTGTTGTAAGACATTCCTATAGTTTATAAAATGTGGAGTTTTATGTTTGGACATTCATGAGGAGTTCCAGTTGTAGTCTAGGCTTCCGCTAGAATGCTTTGTGTTAGGTGCGATGCGCGAATCTGGTATCATCCTGTACCTTCACCGACTGTTTTGTGATATATCCTGTGGGGCCCCGGCCGGACCTTCTAGAATATATCATATGAACGGATGAGGTTGTTACACCCCTAAGATAGGTTTTGAAGCATTCCTCATTGGTCCTAAAACCTGAAAGTCATCGATCACCGCAGTTCCGTTCAATATCACTTCCACCTACTTTATCTCATCGTCAGTCTTCAAACTAACTTGTCGGCCAGAACGAGTGATTTATGGACATTTGACTCGATATTCAAATTAAATTTTTCAACATCTTGTAAAACAAGAATGTTGCAAGAAGATCCGGAATCACATAAGGCCATAAACTCAACCTCATTTATTTCACATATCATAGCCACTTCATTTTCAGTACACTCATCCGTCTCCCCAACACACTTCTCTTGCTCACGGGGATTTTTTTTTGTGTCGCTCGGGATGGCGCCGCGAGTAAACTCAGAGAACACATCGGCCAGTTGACCAAGCTGCGTCTCCAAGTTTCTCATGGAGGCAGTCTGAGTGGCCATGTTGGATTGGGCCATCTCCACAAACTTTTCCATCATTTCTTTGAACGCACTCTTTCGCGTCCCCTACACATTCTGATTATCACCCGCTTGCGGTGGTAGCGGCTGGCTATTAGAAGCTTGAGCATCAAACTGATGTTGGCCTCCCTGCCACCATTGACCGTGCGCATATTAGTTCAGGAGAAATTCAGATGATTTCTCACATTCGGGTTATAGGCATTGTTATAAGGAGCAGTGCGGTTTTGATTACTTATAAAATTTACATTGTCGTCAACAGATATACCAGAGGGATCAACAAAAGCTTTTCTAGCTAGGCACTTATATATATGATGGACGTGGTTTCCACAACCCTGGCATGAAATAGACATCACCCGAGCCGGAGGAGGGCTCGATCTGGTCAGCAACATCATTTCATCCATAGAAGGATGGCTCGCCTCAGCTTGCGGATGCACCGTATTTACCTCAAACAAATTTCTCGCACCCCTAGGCGCATTTCTTCCAGCAGTCCAACACGTGATATGAGAAGCAGTGTCACGAAGGAGCCGCAAAGCCTCGTTGGGAGTCAGGTTCATGATAATGCCTCAAGCCGCCGTGTCGATCATAGCCCTATAATTGGGCTCAACAGTAAAATAAAAGATTTTATCTAAATTCCATGGCTCACAGCCGTGTTGGGGGCATCGATGCTGCGGATCAGCAAATCTCTCCCAGGCCTCAGACAAAGTTTCCTGGTCCAGGTGCTGGAAAGTGGCTATCTCCCTTCGGGTGTTCACTATTTTGTCCACCGGGGGGAATTTAGCTAAGAACTTCGAGGAAAGAGCTTCCCATGTAGTCGCAGTCCCAGGAGCAATAGTGTGGAGCAAGGTTTTTTGCTTGTCCCTTAACAAAAACGGGAACAGCCTTAGCTTCACCACGTCATCAGTAATACCGACGTAGCGGAAGGTGCCACAAATCTCTGAGAATTCCACAAGATGGAGCTGCGGATCCTCACTTGGCAAGCCTGAAAACTACGTGTTATTTCAGATCATGTTGAGGATGGCAGGATTTATCTCGAAGTGGTTGTTTATGATGGCTGGGCCGAAGCCAGGGTAAACACTTCCCGCGGTAGGGGTCGTGAAGTCTCGCATTGTCCAAATGCAGGGTTGGACAACCTCCTGGTCCTGAATGACCAGTTCACCGAGGCCATTTCCTCCTTGACCTAACTCTTCCATTCTTTCTCTACCTTCAGCAGCAACAACACGCCGGTGAGCTCGCCTCGCACGTGTGGTTTCAAGATCTACTCCAAGATCTTCCTCTATATTCATGGGGTTTAAATCTATCATACAACACTAAAAAAACTATCAAAATGCCAAAAATGCTTGCAACAACTTTTCCAATAAAAAAATACACACAACGGTTGCACTCCTCGGCAACGGCGACAAAAACATGATGGTACTTTCGACAAGTGTACCGATCGTAGTCAAGTAATAAATTTGAGGAGTTGAATCCCCAGATATCGATCTCTCGAGGAGTGCAGGTAGGGAGTGTGACTTCACTATTGAAAGAGGAATTGCATGGGAAACGTAACAAGGGATTTTGAATTTTGGTTTCCTAATTTTAACACCAATAAAACTAATGCAGGTCGCCTTCACTGTGTCGCTGGGGTGGATTACTCAAGTGAGTAATAAGGTGGATGGACAAACCATTGAGGGTCACAGTCACCTCTTCACCATGCATGCTCCTAACAATTGTTAGGACGACGTTATCGCGTCAAGAACACAAAGGATGGAAGTACACCAACACAATCAAGAACTAAAATATATCAACACATAGACATGCCGAAATCATTAAGTAAATCAAGTTCTTACTCATCAATCCAACAACCAAGCAATCAAGAGCAAAGTTACTACAAGAGAAGGGGAGATGTTGATGCACGAAAACGCAAAGGGGGTCCAGCACCACCAGCTAACGGTTCGAGCACAAGGGAAACGAAGGGAGAGGAGAGACTGCGAGTAGCAATCTACTAAGCAGACGAGAGCTAGAAGAACAGCAGGGCCGTGAGCCACGGCAACAACAGACTTTGCCCGTCGCGGCCTGAATGCCTCTCTTGCGATGGGATTTCCTTTTACTGAAGAAGGGTTTGATTACAAGTGAAGGAAAAGAAGAAGGCAAGAGCTGAGCAAGCTGGAGTCCGCAAAGCACGAGATTCGAGTCTGCAGCCTTTAACAAGTAGGCTCCTGGGCACGAGTCAGCGTGCTCTGGGTGCACCACCTCCCCCTTATTTATAGGATGGGGGCCTGCCCAAACGGGCAAGGCTAAAATAACTGACTGCCCGGGGTACAGGAGAACCGGGCAGCGGTGACGGGAAGCAAAAAGAAAGAACACGCTAGTCTGCGCAGAAGGGGCGGACTGGGCTCGCGTGCTTGAGCTTCAATCTGCTGCTACTAGCCGCGATCCTTCAGGAGGACGGCGACCTGGGCGGACGGGACACTGCGTCCGCCGACGTAGAGAAAACAGGGATCCAAAGGCATGGCGAACTGGGCGATCAGAGCGTTGATTCCGCCGATGGGGGACCATCCTTGGTGGCCGATCACTGCTGCTTTGCCGAGCTGGTCGGACTGCCGAATCGTGTCCGCGGATAATGAAGCAAGGCCTTGACATCCTGCGGGTGTTGCGAACTGAGGGGTTAACATAATCCCCGCACATTTTTAAGTTTCCAGAAAACTTCAAAAATGTTTTCTTAACCGCCGAGTCTGCAAGCCTCATTAATGTCGTCAGCGCTATAAATATTGCTGAAGGGCCAGGAACTGTTAGAAATTCCGATCGACACGGGGCGCTATTCACCACTTGCAGTCTCCACTTTGCAGTCCGGCATGGCAAGGCTTGGCGCTTTTTTCACTAGTCTCACTGCAAAAGGCGAGAAGGCACTAATGCCTATGAAGACTAAGAAAATAATAAAGAGAACGACGAGAGGGGATCTTGTCCGCTCTACTGGAGAAAGTTCACACAGCCAGAAACTTGCTGAGAAAGCAGTCCGCCGCACTGATATATCTGTGCCCGAGAAGGAGGATGTCGCAGTTCCTCACGCTGAACAGCAACTGAGATGTGAGAAGTTATTAACTCTGTCGGACAACGCCCCTTCCCAGAAAACCACAAACTCGGCAGACACAGTTGGCGAACACAATGAGGCTGAAATATCATCCCCCAACTCCCAAGAGCCCATCATTAACCTTGATGAAGATAGGCGAACTGCGGGAGAAGAGGTTGGGAAAGACGTGCTTTCGCAGGCATTGGTCGCTGTGAACCCTGAGACGGTCCGCGAGAGCCAGCCCGATTTAGGAAAGGCTGTCGCGGACTCTGCAGAGAATAGAGCTTTTGGAAAGAAGAGGAAGAGGGACGGGTCGACCGTGGCTGAGTGGGTTGAAAATAAGTTGCGAGTGATGAAGGAGAAGAATATCTCCAAGCAGACTGGAGATGCGGACTTGTAGCATAGACCGCGCGAGAAAGAAGTTCCCGACAACGACTTAATTACTCCGGAGGGCCAAATCCAGGGGGACAATTCCCTCTCCACGGTCAGATTATCTACGGATGAGATACTAGATTCCAGAGATGTCGATCAATTTGATCTCATCAACAAATCCTTGTTGGGTGCACTGCAGTAACCTGAGGTGGAAATCCTTGGGGTCAAGGGCGGCGAACTCCCCTCTTTATCCGCTGCTGAGGAAAAAGAGAGGGAAAGACTGAAAGAGAAGATAGTGGAGCAGAAGAAGCAGATCGCTGCCCATGTTGCTACTGTCGAGGCGGCCTCGAAGCAGGCCGCGGAGGACAATAATGCTGAAGATCTGTGAATTGCCGCAGAGTTGTTGCAGACAGGTAATCTTCAACCGGAGCCCAAATATTTTAAGCGTCAGTGGCTTTACAGGTCGCCGCCGCGGAAGTCGAGACCAATTAAGATCATCACCGAAACTGACGACATTGTCGTTTCAAAAACTTCTGCTGCTGAACAAAGAGTCAAAGTCCATCGTTAGTGGAAGAAATGGTTAAGCATCTTTGACCCGGAGCGGGCAAGGCGGCATGTCGTTTTCGATAGTCGGCAACTCGCTGCTACTTTGTCCAAATGTGATCTTTTATCCTGATTCTTTGAGTCCGCCGCAGACTGTATTTGAGCGTGAAATTGATCTTCTTTGCTGTAGGTAGAAAGTCGCCACCGGGCTCTATCGAGAGTGGCGAGATCGTGGTTATGCCGAGTACTGGTGTCGACGCGGTCTCGCATGAGGAATCCATAAGAGATGAGCAGCCCAACCTGAGCGACATCAGAGAGTTAGAAAGGAAATTTCAAGCTGAAATTTAGAACATTAAAGCGGAGTTAAAGAAGGCGGAAGAGCGCGAGAAAGCATCTGTGGAGCGTGAGAGAGCCCTAAAGGACCAGATCGCCAGCATCTCAAGGGCACTGGAGAGGTCCTATAGGGTGACGAAAAGGCTCGCTGATGATGTCCGCTTCTACAAGGGTAAGCACTTGGCGTCGGCGCGGTAAGAAAAGGGGAAGCGGGCTGCTGAGGTTGCGGAGCAAAGATCGCGATTGCCAGATCGCGTTGCTCCGGAGGCCGCAGTACCGGCAGGTGGTGGCCAACAGGCCGCAGATGAGGAGCTGAGGCCAGTAATGGAGGCGATGGTTCCCCTGAGTCGGGTAGACCGGGAGGCCGCTCACATGCACCGGACTATTAACTCCATCCAGCACCACATATGTCGCTTGTACAACAAAGTTTTACAAATAAGCGACCAGGCGATGCATTTATGTAGAGATAGGACGGAGAGACCCATGCGGACTGAAACCAAAGATCGCTGAGTCCGCAACGCCTCAAACTTGATTTGTTTGATGTATAATTATGAGTATTTTAAACAATGCTCTATGTTGTGAACTATGCAGCGCCTTATGCGGATTAAATAATATATCCGCACATTATGTTGCCAATTTGTGCTGTGATCTGTGACGAACTGTGCGGACTAATGCTGTGTCCGCTTCTCAGAATTTTAACTTGTCTGCAGGTGGGAAATGTTGCGAATTGGGCGGACTGAAACTTTGTCCGCCTTACTTTGTGCTTTGAACTTTGCTTGGCAGGTACCCGACTGGAAGCAGCAGTGCGAATTTATGTTTGTGTCCGCGTTGTTTTTAATTTTTTTCTGCGTGAATTGGATTATGGCGGACTATGCGGATTGAAAAAAGCGAGTTGCGCGGCCTGGCCAAAAAAGCTGTCAGGCCGCACGACTATAAATATAGCCCTTGTTGCTTCTTCTATGTAGGAAAACGGTTGAAGCTGAATACCCTGCGGCCTGCCAAAATGGTGTCCGCCAGGACTGATGCTGCAGTTGCTTTCCATGCCGCCGACCACCGAAAATGCACTCTAACAGAGGGTGACCTTGAAGCTTTTGTTGAGAATAAAATGGCGGACTCTAACTTGCTTGTCCGCCTTCCCGCTCATGAGGAGAGACTAAATTTTTCAACGGCGACTCAGATCGCCATACCCATTGACCACTTTGACAGCGGATTCAAATTTCATTATTATGGGAGATTGCCGGAATTTTTGAACATTACGGGATGGTACCGGGCCAGCTCGCGCCCAACACACTTGCTGCCATCTGCAGCTTTGTCTCTTACCTGCGGTCTGAGAAGATCGCATTCTCAATGAACATCTTTCGCAAAATGTTCTCAGTCCGCTCAATAAGCTCATCTGGAGGCCGCCCTTACAAGGGTGTGATCTACTTTTACTGCAGAGGAATGAAGGTTGTGTGCCTTCCTAACAAGATCCACAACTGGACCTCCAGGTTGTTAATCTTTGAAGGCGACCTAGGGTTCGCGCACACATATCCGCAAGAGCGCGCAGACTCTGCTTTCAGGAGTATCCCTCTGGACGCGATGGAAAGTTCGCTGAGTCCAGCACCTCTGTATCTTCCTCTGCTGGCAAGAGCTCGCATAGCGAGTCTGCGATAAGCACTGGATCAGATGGCAGCAGTGGAATCGGCTCGGAGGGCTAGTCTCCGGAGATCGATGTCGAAGGCCTAAGCCCTACACCTCCTGCCGAAAAGATACAGAAGACCGCTGAAGATGACTAATGTATTTTTGCTTTCTTTTGTAAATGGAGCAGACTCAAGTTTGTAGTCCGCCGAAAATATAAACGATGTAAATTTTTTGATCAAATAGAAAAGGATATTCTAGTAGCAGTGTGTCTCCTGCAATGTTCTTTATTTTTTGTATTGACGTAGTAAAGTTCGATCTCTACATATAGCAGTCTGCGTGATGCAAAGATCATCCATATTGTTTGAGTTTTTGACTTGCTAACTAGAAAATTTCATTTAATAATCCGACCAATATCCACTATAAGAAGAATGAGAAGTTTAATCGTTTGATGAAAAGATCAGGCGAACTCTGACGAGTTCCAATAGCAGTTCGCGATTCTCTTTGTCAAATTTTTAAGCTTAATGACGATATAAGCATGGCGGCCTAATGTATACTGTCAAACTGTGAGCTGAAAAGACCAACTGTGAAACAATTCGGCGGACTGGGCGGATATAATTTCACAGTTCGGGCACATTTTAATAGAAATGATCTATAGCTTGCAACCAAGCGGGCATGTGCGGTCGGCATTGCTTTTCTCACTGAGCCACAAGCTATACGATCAACCCAGGAAAAACGGCGGACTGCGCGGATATTAGAAAATCAGTCCGCACTAAATAAAAATGATCTATAGCTTGCGACCAGGCAGGCATGTGCGGCCGACATTGCTTTTCTCACCCCGGCCACAAGCTATACAATCAACCCAGGAAAAATGGCGGACTGCGCAGATATTAGAAAATCAGTCTGCACTAAATAGAAATAGTCTATAGCTTGCGATCAGGCAGGCAGGTGCGGTCGGCATTGCTTTTCTCACCGGGCCACAAGCTATACGATCAACCCAAGGAAAACCGGCGGACTGCGCGGATATAGAAAATCAGTTCGCATTAAATAGAAATTATCTATAGCTTGTGACCAGGTGTGTAGGTGCGGTCGGCATTGCTTTTCTCACCGGGCCACAATCTATACGATCAACCCAAGGAAAACCGGCGGACTGCGCGGATATAGAAAATCAGTCCGCACTAAATAGATTCCCTGCGAAGAGCAAGATGCAGACTTGACGGAACGGTCCTCTACCCTCTTGCCTGGAGTATAGTCTAGGTTGATCTTTTTGGTAGTTGCGGCCGGAGCGGTATAACTTTCCTCAAGATCAACCAAGTTGTGGGTCTCCTGCAGGCACTGCTTGAGGGTACCATGGAGTGTTCGAGGGGTACAAACTAAGATGACTCGTGGGCAGGTGAGCCGAAGCGGCGTAACTTTCCTCACACGATCATTGAAGTTGTAACGATATCCCTAAAGTGGCATGGTAGAGCTTAACTCCCACCCTGTCCCTTCATAATGCAGAGGCGGGGTCAGGTACTAGCCGGGATCCGAAGTTCAGAATCCTACCTCGCTAGAGCCTGCAAACTCCCACTACACGGTGCGAAATCTCCTCGCAACACGTGGTCTTCGTGGTGTTACGCTAATGACAACAGCTCTAGGGGAGGTTTTGCTGAACTCGGCGATGTCTCCTAGTATCAGGTAACTGTTATTGATGTTTGGGAGAGAGAGAGAAAACATTAGGAAAAGTGTCAGCACGAATCCTTTGATTAATGAGAGGCTTTTTACAAAGCTAGAATATGAAAGAAAAGAGAGTTCAAGGACGGAACCGTTTTTGGAATCTTTCTCGTTTAGCATGCCAACTGTTATGCTTGAATAGAAAAAAACACTTGAAGAAGCGTTCGCATACAGTTTTTAATCATAATGATTCTTGAAGATGATATATAGAATAAAAAAGAGAAGGTTCATGAATAGAAACGTTTGAGATCATCCCCGCTCGATGTATGTGGCATATCCTCTCCCTCGTATGTTTGCAAGCGGTAAGCGCCGTTCTTTAACGCTTCTTTGACAATGAAGGGGCCGACCCAGTTCGGATTAAGTTTTCCAACTGAGTCAGCTCTTGCAGCAGCGTCAACTTTTTTAAGAACTAGATCTCCCACTTGAAAGTGTTTGATCCTTAAGTTCTGATCAAAGTAACGGGCCATCCTTCTTTTGACCTATTCCTGCCTTATTGCTGCTTTGTCTCTAATTTTCTCAATGTGTTCTAGGCTGAATTTCATCTCTTCATTGTTCAGCTCAAGCCAGTCCTCAAAACCTTGCCTTGCAAGCAGTACCCTTGGTGATGGAACTTCAAACTCAACTGGAATGAGGGATTCTGAGCCATGAGAAAGTTTAAACGGAGTTTCGCCAGTTGCGGATGAAGGTGTCATTCTTAGGGACCAGAGGACCGATGGAAGTTGATCAGCCCAGCTACCTTTTAGGTTTTGCACTTTCTTCTTAAGCAAATTAAGGACCTGCTTATTGGCTGCTTCAACTTGGCCATTACTTCTGGGATGATGGACTGATGCAAACCGCAGTTCTGTTCTGATCTGCTTGAAAAAATCAATCATCTCCGCGTTGTTGAATTGTGGCCCGTTGTCGGTGATTATAGCCATTGGTATTCCATGTCGGTAGACAATCACTCCCCAAACAAAATTCTTGATGACCTGAGTTGTTGTCTTTGCCAATCCCTTTGCTTCAATCCACTTAATGAAGTAGTCAATCATCACGATGATGAAACGCCGCTGTCCGCTTGACATGGGAAAAGGTCCAATGAGATCCATCCCCCAAACTGCAAAGGGCCAAGGAGTTGCAATTGATCTGAGTGACTGAGCAGCCTGGTGTTGAAGTGGAGCAAACTTCTGGCATTGAACACACTTTCTAGCGTAAGCCTCAGAGTCTATCTTCATGGTGGGCCAAAAATATCCCTGCCACAGGATTCGTCTCTCTAAAGTTCTTTCTCCCGAGTGACTTCCAACTCTCCTGAATGAGCTTTTTGCAAAACAGTTATATTTTTCATTTCAGCTACTCCATTTTATTGAGGAGTTCTAGGAGCATAAAAACAATGTCTGATACCTTCATTCTCACAGAATTCTTGCATCAAAAGAGATTCAAACTCGGTTCTATGGTCACTTCTGATCAATGTAACCAGAGTACAGTGCTCAATCTTGATGCTCTTAAGAAAGTCTGTAAAAATTTTAATGTTATCTGACTTGTTTCTCAAAAAGAACACACATGTGAATCTAGAGAAGTCATCAACAATAACTAAACTATATGACTTTCCACCCAAACTTTGTAAAACTATAGGGCCAAAAAGGTCCATACGTAGCAAGTACAAAATCCTGAGTGAATCACTTCTATTAATGGATTTGAAACTATTTTTAGTTTTCTTGCATAATTGACAAGCCCTGTAGAGTCCTTCCTTCTTATAAGAACCAGAAGGCAGTCCTCTAATAAGATTGTACCTAGATAATTTAGCATTGTTCCTAAGTTTTACATGACCTAGTGTCTTATGCCATAAATCATTAGTGTTTGTGATTTGGTTAAATAAACAAATTTCTGAATTAGCAGATTTGAAATTTACTACATATATGTTTCCTTATCTAATTCCAGACAAAACAGTTTGTTGTCACTAGAAGTAATAATGCAAGTAGTTTGATTGAAAGATACCTGATAACTTTCATCATATAATTGACTTATGGATATTAGGTTATGCTTGAGACCACTTAAATAGGCTACCTTCCTGAAGGTAACTACTCTAACTTTTACATTTCCATATTCTTCTATCTGTCCACAGTTGGAGTCTACAAATATCACTTTTGGTCCAAGCTTTTTCTTGAAATGACTTAGGTTAGGTTTTGATCCTGTCATATATTTTGAGCAACCACTATCCAAGTACCACTATTCCTCTGTGGTAGGATAGTTCTTTACCTGTAGAAAAAAAAGATTAGTTTTTCTTGACCCAGGTAACCATGGGTCCTAGATTTCTTTCAAATTTATAACTAGAAATATAAGAAAATTCAGGTTGGTCCTTATAACCTAGTACATGATATCTCCTAGGAGGAATAATCTACTAAGTAAAAGGATTAATAAATGTTAACCTCTCAGTCCGCAACATACTACAAGATTCCAGAGCCCCCCATTCAGCAGGCGCGGACAGGATTTGTCCGTCCGCCCAGTCCGGCGCTGTCACCAGTCGGGCGCCAAGGGTGATACTCCAGCAGCGGACGCAAGGATCAGTTCGCTCAGTCCGCCGGCGCTTTGGGCAACAGGCTCCAGCGGCGGACGCAGTATCTCGTCCGCCCAGGCCGCCGCCCTTCTGTAGGCGCGCCCAGCAGCAGTGGAAGCTCCAGCTCGCGAGCCCAGTCCGCCACTTCTGTGCGGACTGGCGTGTTCTTTCTTTTTGCTTCGCGTCACCGCTGCCCGGTTCTCCTGTACCCCGGGCAGCCGGTTATCTTAGCCCTGCCCGTTTGGGCAGGCCCCCTATCCTATAAATAGGGGGGGGGTGGTGCACTCAAGGCACGCTGACTCGGACCCAGGAGCCTACTTGTTACAGGCTGCAGACTCGAATCCTGTGCCTTGCGGACTCCCCCTTGCTCTACTTCCCTCAGTCTTTTCCTTTCACTTGTAACTAGATCCTTCTTCAATCAAGGGAAAGCCCGTCGCAAGAGAGGCATTCAGGCCGCGACGGGCGAAGTCTGTTGTTGCCGTGGTTCACGGCCCTACTCTTCTTCCAGCTCTCATCCGCTTAGTAGATCGCTACTCGCAGTCTCCCTATTCCCCCTGTGATCGAACAAGTTAGCTGGTTGTGCTCGATCCCCCTTGTGTTTTCGTGCATCAACAGTTAACACGCGGCCTTCAGATCCGAGTAGTGTTTTGAAATCAGCGGACGAAAGATGTCAGACCGCAGAGCCCGCTCTTCAGATCGCTCTAGCTCCTCAGAAGACTCCCTTTGGGACGCAATAGAACAAGCTCGCCTTGAGGCCGAGCAGTCTCGCCGGCAGACCGACCAGTGTCTTGACACAATCAGCCAAGCTCTGCTTGCTTTGGCCCAGCGGCTTGCTCCTCAGGCCGCGGCGGACCAAGCGAACTCGCCAGTCCGCCAGACCCCAGCTCGCCGAACTCCGCTTCGGCAGTCGCCAGAAACTCCTCGGAACCCTGCTCAGACCGCAGCCCCTCTGCGCCCTCAAGAGGAAGAGTTTGCTTTCAGAGAGTTCTACAGAGAAGCTGCTAGGGGCACTCCTGCCGCCAACTCCGCTTTGCTGACCGCCAGTCCGCCGAGCCCGCGGACTCCTCGGCTCCAGTCCGCCCTTTCTATCCTGCAGAGTTTGACACCCCGTCTCCCTTTGTTGACCGAATTCGATGGGAGTCAGCCCCGAGCAACTTCAGGGAGCCGCGCATCCCGTTCTATACAGGAGCGACAGATCCCGTTTCTCACCTCCAGGCATTTGAGGGGGCAGTTGCTTTAAGATGCCTCTCAGATGCGATTAAGTGTAAGTTGCTGGTTACCACTCTCGAAGGGCAAGCGAGAGAATGGTTCTATGAGCTGCCTTCGGGCACTATCTCTTATTTTGCCGAGCTTCGTAGCCAGTTACTGCTGAGGTTTGCTACCTCAAGGAAGAGGAAGAATGGGCCAGCTGCCCTATTTGAGATCAAGCAGAGGGATAACGAATCGGTGGCACGATTCGTTGATCGCTTTCAAAGAGAAATTCAGGGGGTGAGGAATGTGAACCCCGACTATTACAAAGTTGCCTTAATCCACGGCCTCCGGGAAGGCCCTCTGAAGTTTAAGGCAACGACCAAGGCTCCCGAGACTTATCAGGAGTTGATCGCCATGGTCAACCGTTTCATAGAAGGGGAAAATGCCAATCTGACTTACGTCTCATCCCTGACAGCCAAGGCTGAAGGAAGGGATGCCTCCGCTTCTTCTTCCCGTGGCAAGCCCCCTCGCCCAGACTTCCAGCCTCCGTCTCAAAGAGGCAGGAACTTCCGCAACAAAAAACCATTCCAAGGCCATCAACAGTTTCACGAGCAGAGACTGTCGTTGGCCGCCACTCCCGCAGTTCCTTTGCAGGCTCTTCCCATCCTCCAGCAGGCAGCCTTGCCTGCCCCGTGCCAATATGAAGAAAGTCCCATGGAGGACCCTGCAGATCTGGATCTTGACGAAGTCATCCAGATCCTGCAAAGGAGATCAGAAGAAAGGAGGCAAGAGCCTCAAAAGCTGTGGAAGCCGAGGAATAATTCACAATACTGCCAATTCCACAAGGAAAAGGCTCATCTGACTGAGGAATGCAAGGTCCTTCGTGCACTGATTGATAAGTTGCTTGCTGAGGGCAAGATTGACCTGACCAAGAAGGATTCTCCTTCCTCGTCGAAGCCATCCACCTCGAAGGGCAAAGAGGTAGCCGAGGCTTACCAGGAGTGTGTAGATGTGGAGGACGAAGGCCGTCTGGGGCCGATCAACGTCCCAGTGGAATGCTTTGATGCAGATGATGAGGGAGTTCTGGGACGCCTCTTCTTCATCCATGGTGGAGCAGGGACCGAGTCCACTCGAAAATCTTCAATCTCAAGGGTCACCCAGGCGGAGGTGGCCTCTTCTTCCGTTGCTCCCCCAAGAGAAGTCGTCACCTTTGGTCCAGAAGATCTTCCTCAAACAGCCAATCCATTTGACGATGCTGTTGTGATCAAGGCTGTGCTTGGAGACTTCACAGTGGACAGAATTCTTGTTGATACGGGCAGTTCAGTCAACCTCCTCTTCAAGTCTACTTTTGAGGCCCTGAGGACCGGAAAGCCTCTGCTTTCCACTGAGGGGCCGCTCTATGGATTCTCAGGAGAGAGGAAAGAGGTGGAGGGCAGCGTCACCTTGCCAGTGAAGCTTGGAGGGGCAACAAAGCAGATACAGTTCATAGTGGTCGACGCCCCCAGCAGCTACCATGCCATCTTCGGCAGGCCCCTGCTGAACAAGTACCAAGCAGTGATTTCCACTTATCACCTCGCCATCAAGTTCTTTGCCGATGGGAGGATGTGCCGGGTCAGGAGCGACCCAAGGAGAGCAAGGGAGTGCTACGTTCGCACTGTCAACATGGTTGAAGCTTCCCTTGCTCCAGCAGAGGCTGCAGAAGCCTCTTCCAGTTCGAAAGTTGCTGTTGATGAAGGTGCTCACCTGGAACCTGCCCAGGTGACGCAAGGAGTCCCCATTGCTGAAGGGGAGGAGAGGAAACTCTCCATCAACTCGGAGCTTCCTGAAGATCAAAAGGCTGAGTTGATTTCCTGCCTGCTAAAGAACCTGGATGTCTTTGCCTGGTCAGCAGAAGACATGCCGGGGGTGGATCCTGATGTAGCTTGCCACCACCTGAATGTTGATCCCAGCTGCAAGCCCATCCAACAGAAGAAGAGGGACGTGGCAACAAAGCTTGCAGAACCAATAAGGGAGGAGGTTGCGAAACTCCTCAAGGCGAATTTTATTAAAGAAGTGCAATATCCCACCTGGATTTCAAATGTTGTAATGGTTAAAAAACCAGGGGGAAAGTGGCGAATGTGTGTAGACTTTACAAAACTTAATAAAGCATGTCCTAAAGATTGCTACCCCCTGCCTCGGATAGATTCTTTAGTTGATTCCGCGGTAGGATACTCTTACATGAGTTTTTTAGATGCGTTTTCTGGTTATCACCAGATAAGAATGCATAAGCCCGACGTTCCTCACACGTCGTTCATAACTAACGATGGATGTTATTGCTATCTTGTCATGCCCTTTGGGCTTAAGAATGCTGGCGCGACCTATCAACGGATGATGGACCGTGTGTTTAACCATCAAAAAGGAAGAAACCTAGAAGTGTATGTAGACGATCTCTTAATTAAGAGTAAATCGTTTTCGCTGCACTTGCTAGATCTAGCAGAGACGTTCGCTACTCTGCGTAGATACAAGATGAAGCTCAATCCTTTGAAGTGTACTTTTGGAGCGAGTAAGGGGAAGTTTCTTGGTCATCTCCTTACTCCGGAGGGACTTGCCCCCAATCCTGACAAGGTGAAAACTATTCTTGAAATGCCTACCCCTCGTTCACCGAAGGAAGTTCAGCAGTTAGGGGGAAGGCTAGCAGGTCTTGCAAGATTTCTTTCTCGAGTTGGAGATAGGAGTGCCCCCTTCTTTAAGACCCTCCGACGTGCGTCCAATTTTGAGTGGACAGAAGAGTGTTCCCAGGCTTTTGAACAGTTAAAGATGCAGCTTACCTCATCGCCTCTGCTTCAGAGTCCCCGGCCAGGAGAGGTTCTTTTCTTGTACCTAGGGGTTGGCCCTGAGGCCGTCAGCTCCGTTCTTCTTCGGGAAGAGGGCAGAAAGCAATTCCCGATCTACTATGTCAGCCATATTCTGAAGAGTGCTGAGACGCGGTATCCGATCTTGGAGAAGTTAGCTTTGGCACTGGTCATGTCAGCTCGCAGGCTTCGCCCATACTTTCAAGCACATTCAATACAAGTCATCACCGATCAACCTTTGAAGGGTGTGTTGGAAAAGCCCGAGCATTCCGGCAGGCTAGCTAAGTGGGCAATAGAGCTAAGTGAATTTGAAATTTCTTATGTGCCCAAGACAGCCATCAAAGCTCAAGTCCTAGCAGATTTTCTGATTGACATGCCAGAGTCCAGTGCTGATCAGGCAGAAAGGTCACCTTTGGCTTGGACCATCTATGTTGATGGTGCCTCAGGCAGAAGTTCTTCTGGAGCAGGAGTGGTTCTCATCAATCCAAATGGAATCAAGCTGGAGCAGGCCATCAAGTTTTACTTTCCAGTAACCAACAACCAGGCTGAATATGAATCTCTGCTAGCAGGCTTGAGGCTCGCAAGGGAATTAGGGATCGATCATGTTCACATCAGAACCGATTCTCTGGTAATGGCGTCGCAAGTCCTCGGCAACTTCGAAGCAAGGGAGCCAGTCTTGAAAAAATATCTAGCTCTTGTGAAAATAGAGGTCGGCAGGTTTAAAAGCTTCACTATCGAACATATCCCCAGAGCAGAGAATGAGGAGGCCGATTTTCTTTCTAAGCATGGGATGCCTTCAGGAGGCACAACTTCCGAGCTCTTCCGCCCGGCAGTGGTGGAAGGGGATTTGATGCAGGTAGATCAACGCGCCTCTTGGATGGACCCATTCATCCTTTATCTATCAACAGGAAATTATCATCATACAGTTAGAGACAAGAAAAAGTTCAGAATAAAAGCAGCTCACTACTTTCTAGTGGCAGGAATCCTTTATAGAAAGACCTTCCTCTCAACCATGGCCCGATGTGTTTCAGAAGAAGAAGCTCACACCATTTTGCAAGAAGTTCATTCAGGAGAGTGTGGAAGTCACTCTGGAGCAAGAACTCTTGAAAGACGAGTCCTGCGGCAAGGGTATTTCTGGCCCACAATGAAGAAAGACTCAGAGATCTACGCCAGAAGGTGTGTTCAATGCCAGAAGTTTGCTCCGCTTCAGCACCAAGCAGCTCAGTCCCTCAGGTCGATTGCAACTCCTTGGCCCTTTGCGGTTTGGGGAATGGATCTCATTGGTCCTTTTCCCTTGGCAAGCGGGCAACGGCGTTTTATCATCGTAATGATCGACTACTTCAGCAAGTGGATCGAAGCCAAGGCATTGGCTAAGACAACGACTCAGATCGTCAAGAACTTCATTTGGGGAGAAATTGTCTGCCGGCACGGGATACCAATGATAATAATCACTGACAATGGGCCACAGTTCAACAACTCAGAGATGATAAATTTTTGCAGGCAGATCGGAACAGAGCTGCGTTTGGCATCAGTTCATCATCCCAGAAGCAATGGCCAGGCGGAAGCTGCCAACAAGCAGATCGTCAACTTGCTCAAGAAGAAAGTGCAGAATCTCAAGGGCAGTTGGGCTGATCAGCTTCCATCAGTCCTCTGGTCCCTTAGGACAACGCCATCATCCGCAACCGGGGAGACTCCTTTCAAACTCTCTCATGGCTCAGAAGCACTCATCCCGATTGAGTTTGAAGTCCCGTCACCCAGAGTGCTGCTTGCAAGAGAAGGTGTCGATGATTGGGCTGAGTTGAATAATGAGGAGATGAGGTTCAGCTTGGAACACATCAAGGAGGTCAGAGATCAAGCAGCCATAAGGCAGGAAGAGGTCAAAAGGAGGATGGCCCGTTACTTCGTTCAGAATGTAAGGAACAAACACTTCCAAGTGGGAGATCTAGTTCTAAAGAAGGTTGATGCTGCTGTAAGAGCTGGTTCGGTTGGAAAGCTTAATCCGAATTGGGCCGGCCCTTTTGTCGTCAAGGAAGCGTTAAAAAGCGGCGCTTACCGCTTGCAGACTCACGAAGGAGAGGATATACCGCACACCTGGAACGGAGATGATCTCAAGCGGTTCTATTCTTAAAACCTCCTTTTTCTACTTTGTATATCCTCTTCAGGAACTATTATGAATGGAAACTGCTTGCTAACACTTCTTCGAGTGTTTTTGTTGTAATCATAACAGATAAAGTGCTAAGAGAGATTTCAAAAACGGTTCTACACTCAAACTTTCTTCTTCCTTATGTTTGCTTTGCGAATATGTTTAAGAATCCATACTGACACCTTTTTCTAGTGTTTTCTCTCTCTCCCAAAGACCTATAACGGTTCCCTGATACCAGGAGACATCGCCGAGTTCAGCTAGACCTCCCCTAGAGCCGTTGTCATTAGCGTAACACCACGAAGACCACGTGTTGCGAGGAGATTTCGCACCGTGTAGTGGGAGCTTGCAGGCTCTAGCGCGGTTGGATTCTGGACTTCGGATCCCGGCAGGTACCTGACCCCACCTTTGCATTATGGAGGGCAAGGTGGGTGTAAAGCTCTACCATGCCACTTTAGGGATATTGTTACAACTTCGATGATCACATGAGGAAAGTATGCCGTTCCGGCTCACCTGCCCGCGGGTCATCTTAGCTTGTAACTCTCGAACACTCCATGGTACCCTCAAGCAGTGCCTGCAGGAGACCCACAGTTTAGACTGTACTGCAGGCAAGAGGGCAGGGAACCGTTCTGCCAAATGAGGGTTTTGCTTTTTGCAGGGAATATTATGCGGACTGGTTTTCTCTGTCCGCGCAGTCCGCCTATTTGGGTAGATCTTATAGCTTGTAGCCCGGTGAGGAAAGTATGCCGTTCAGGCTCACCTGCCCACCTGGTCGCAAGCTATAGATCATTTCTATCGTTGGCGAACTGGTTTTCTCTGTCCGCGCAGTCCGCCTATTTGGGTTGATCTTATAGCTTGTAGCCCGGTGAGGAAAGTATGCCGTTCAGGCTCACCTGCCCACCTGGTCGGAAGCTATAGATCATTTCTATCGTTGGCGGACTCGATTCGTTATCCGCATAATTCGAAGCTTTGGGATTGCAAGCTGGTTATCTTTAGCGGATTGGTTTTCTGTATCCCCTCAGTCCGCAGGGTAGTTTATAGATCATATCTACAATGAGCGGATTGGTTGACTGTATCTACTCAGTTCGCAGAATGATTTTCATGTTATACAAGTTTGATTTATTATAAGCGGATTTGTTTTCTGTATCTGCTCAGTCCGCGGAATGGTTTTCGCATTATTTGTCAAGTTAACAATCAATGTGCTTTTATATTATCTGCGGTCTGGCTTGCTGACTACAACTATAACTCAAGTACCCCTAGCATTATCAGCTGGCTGTTCTCTGAGGCGGATACTGAATAAGTTGATGTCTAAATTCTTTAATCAACCAGGTTCACTATAAATAATCATGCGGACTGCAAGTGAAACTCGATAGAGTCCGCCTGAGTTACTTGGTCCAAAGTGGAACAATATTCTCTAATCAGCAAAGGCTCAGGTTTATCAAGCGTGTTGTGTGGACTGCTAAGTCTCGGTGCGGTGAGCGTGGAATAATAAATCTCTAATCAGCAAAGAGAGCATTGCAGAAAGCACACATGCCAAAAAATATCCTTTCCATTTCATCAAAAATTTTTTACATCATTCAATATATTCGGCGGACTGCAATCTTGCGTCCGCCACTTTTTACAAAAAACTACAAAATATGTACATATGCATTGATCAATCAGTCCGCTGTCTCTTCTCAGGAGGTGCAGGGCTGTCACCGATAATGTCGACATCTAGAGAATAGCCCCCCGAGCTGCTCCCGCTGCTACCTGATCCTGTACCAGTGGCAGACCCGCTATGCGAGCTCCCAGTAGCAGAGGAAGAGGCAGAGGTGTCGGACTCGGCGCACAGCTCCTCTCCTTGTCGGCTCGATGCAGCATCGTCCGCATTCTCCCTGACACCTTGCTCTTCGCCTTGCGAGCCTCCGTCTTCTTTTTCTTCTTCTTCTTCTTCGTCGTCTTCATCCTCATCTTCGCCTTCCTCAATGACATCCTTTCCTTTCCTAGCTCTCTCCATCGCTGCGACCTGAGGGGCCAGCTCCGGGAAGATCTCCAGAAAAGGGACGCCCTCCACTCCTTCCTTCATGAGGCCGTCGCGGGCAAGTCGCTCCACAGCAACCTCAACAGTCTCCATCACAAAAGGGAGCGTGGCGGCCTGGAATCTTTTGTTCTCCAAGTCATAGGCGACCTGCGAAAGACAATTACAAACATCAGACAGATCGCGGCGGATAAAAAATCTAGACCGCATCAAATGCAACTCACCGCCAGCTCCTCTCTTTGCCGAGCATTCCTTTCTCCCATCCGCGCGTTCCTTTCCTTCAGCACTTTGTTATCCTTCTGAAGCTGTTCATTCTGCCTCAACAGGTCTCTGGCCAGAGTGGCAACATAGTGATTTGTCACCGCGCTGTTCGCAGAGGCCTGAGAGGCCAGCAGAGGGAGGTCGGCGGCGGGCACTTTCTTGAGGTCGCTCAGATTGCGCTTTCCATACAGCGCGGAGATCGCGATATGCGCGTGGCGTGATATCCGCGAACTCTTCCACGAAGGAAGCGCGGTGGATAGGCGGACGTGTTTGTTTTTGCTGTGCCAATGGACCATGGGGTTCCCCCTGAGGTCCTTCTGGCTGATACCGAAGCCAGCCATTGAGAAACTTTCTGAGGAAGAGTAGTCCGCTGCGGGATCCCCTTCCTCCTTCCTCTTTCTAGCGACTGCTTCCTTCTTCTCCCTTTGTGTAGGAGTGAAGCCGCTGGGGGTCTGCGACAAGTTAGCGGGCACCGCCAAGGTCGCTGCAAGAAGAGAACTAGAGTTTAACAGCATGGTCGCGGCGGATACAAAAGCTGAGTCCGCAAAATTACTTACTGTCCTCAGGCAAGATATCCGCCAAGCTCGCCAGCAGCGGAAGGTAGTATTCAATGTCAAGCCTGGCATTCGCTAGGAACTCGACGATTGCGGACTCCAGGTCGTCCAGCTGTATATTTTTGAAGACAGAGTCCGCGCGCACCTGCGGATACGTGTGCGCGAACCCAAGGTCGCCCTCAAAAATTAAAAACCTCGAGGTCCAGTTGTGGATCTTGTTTGGAAGACCCACTACCTTCATCCCCCTGCAGTAGAAGTAGATTACTCCCTTATAGGGGCGACCTCCGGAGGCAGTTATAGAGCGGACCGAAAATATTTTGCGGAAGATGTTCATTGAGAAGGCAATCTTTTCAGATCGCAGATAAGAGATGTAGCTGCAGATCGCAGCAAGGGTATTCGGCGCGAGCTGGCCAGGGACCATCCCGTAGTGCTCGAAAATTGCTGCGAGCTCCCATAGGAGCGGGAACCTGAATCCGCTATCGAAATGATCAACGGGAATGGCGATCTGGGTCGCCGTCGAGAAATTCAACCTTTCCTGATGAGCGGGCAGGCGGACGAGTATGTTCGAGTCCGCCATCTTCTTTTCGACGAAGGCAGCCAAGTCAGCCTCCGTCAAAGTACATTTTCTGTGATCGGCAGAGTGGAAGGCGACTGCAGCATCAGTGCGCGCGGACACCATGTTGCAGGCCGCAGGATTCCGTTTACTTCAGCAATTTCCTACATAAAGAAAGCAGAAGGCAGTATTTATAGATAAAGTTCTGACAGCTTTTTGGCCAGTCCGCGAAGGTCGCATATTCAATCCGCACAGTCCGCAAAGAATTAAAAAGAAGCCAAACAAATAACGCGGATACAAAGGCAAATTAACATTCCAAAGGGAATTCAGAGCCAAGTTGTGGCCGGTGCAGCTTCCTATCTGCCCAGGTCGCATATTTTCCCACCTGCAGAGTAAATAACGAGAAGCAGACAACATGAATTCGCACAAATCGCCACGTCACAAGGATCAAACTACATGAATAGCGGATATATAATCTGAGTCCGCACAGATCAAATAGAATTCAGTTCACAACACAGTATTATTTGGAGCAATCATACAAACAATATACAATTAATCAGATAAAAGTTCAAGGCATTGCGGACTCAGCGGTCCCTGTTATCGGTCAGCGCCGGCCTTTCTGCCCTGTCCCTGCATAGATGAGCCGCCTGATCGCTTATCTGAAGAATTTCACTGTATACGCGGCAGAGATGATGATGGATGACGTTTATAGTCCGGTGCATATGGGCGGCTTCCCGGTCAACTCGACTGAGAGGCACCATTGGCTCCGCTGCCGGCCTCGGCTCCTCGTCCGCAGCGCGTGGGATACCACCTACCGGTGCGGCGATCTCCGAAGCCGCGCGATCTGACGCCCGCGGCCTCTGCTCAGCGACCTCAGCAGTCCGCTTCTCTTTTCCTTCACGAGCCGACGCCAAGTGCTTGCCTCTGTAGTATCGGACGTCATCCGCGAGCCTTTTCTTTTCCCTTTCAGACCTCTCCAGCGCCCGCGAGATGCTGGCGACCTGGTCTTTGAGGGCCTTCTCGCGTTCCGCAGACGCTTTCTCGCGCGCCGCGGACGCCCTCTCGCGCTCCACCGCTTTCTCTAACTCTGCTTTGACACATTGCATTTCAGCTTCAAATTTCTTCTCTAACTCTTTTATCGTGCTCAGGCTGGGCGGCTCGTCTTCCGTGGACTCCACGTGTGAGACCGCGTCGGCACTAGTGTTGGGTGTGACCACGATCTCGCCACTCTCGATGGAGCCCGGCAGCGACTTTCTACCTGCAGCAAATAAAGTCAACTTCGCATTCAAAGGCAGTTCGCGGCGGACAAAAAGAAAGGATAAAAGATCACTTTCAGATATAGCGGCAGCGAGTTTCCGACTATCGAAGATGATTGGCCGCCTAGCCCGCTCCGGGTCAAAGGCGCTTAACCGTTTTTTCCATTCGCGGTGAACCCTTGCTCTTCTTTCGGTAGCCGCACTTGTTGAGACCACGATATCGTCCGTCTTGGTGATAATTTTGATCGGTCTTGACGTCCGCGGCGGCGACCTGTAAAGCCACTTGCGCTGAAAGTATTTGGGCGCCGGCTGAAGTTTACCTGACCGCATCAGCTCCGCAGCAACCCGCAGATCCTCAGCGGCTTTGTCCGCCGCGGCCTGCTGCGAGGCTGCCCCGACCGCAGCAACATGAGCAACGATTTGCTTCTTTTGCTCCTCTATCTTCTCCTTCAGCCTCTCCCTCTCCTCTTCCTCCGCAGCGGACAAGGAAGGGAGTTCGTCACCCTTGTCTCCAGCGGTTTCCGCCTCGTTCTGCTGCAGCACAACCAGCAAGGAGTCCTGGATTAAATCAAGTTGATCGACGTCTATGGAATCAAATATCTCATCCGTGGAAAGACTGACCGTTGAGAGGGAATTCTCTCCCTGGATTTGGGCCTCCGGAGTAACCAGATCGCCGTCCGGAACTTCTTTTTCGCGCGGCCTGTGTTGTAAGTCCGCCGCCCCAGTCCGCTTAGAGACGTTCTTCTCCTTCATTGCGCGAAGCTTCTTCTCAACCCGCTCGGCGACGGTCGCTCCGTCTCTCTTCCTCTTCTTCTTCTTGGCGGTCTTCTCAGCAGCATCCGCGGCGGAGCCCCCTAAATCGGGCTGGTCAGCGCGGACAGGTTCAGGATTCACGGCAGACAATGCCTTTGAGGGCGCGTCGTCCCCTACCTCAGTCCGCCGGTCTTCTTCGTCCAAGTCAACGATTTGCACCGAGGCATTGGGGGAAGATATGTTAGTCTCCATGTGTTCGCCAGCAGTGTCCGCCGAGGTTGCGGTTTTCTGAGAAGGGGCGGAGTCCGACAAGGTTGCCATCTTCTCACTCCTCAACGGTTCGGCGTCGACTACGGCATCCTTGCGAGCAGAAACATCGACGTGGCGGACTGCTTTGTCCGCAGGCTTCTGGCTCTGGGAACTCTCCCCTATGGAGCGGACAGGATCTTTTCCTGTCGACCTCTTTACAATCTTTTTGGTCTTCATAGGCGTTGTATGCTCCAGGTCGCCTTTCGCAGTAACGCTAGACAAGAAAGCTCCAAGTCTTGCCATGCCGGACTGGAAAGTTGAGACCGCAAGTGGTGAGTAGCGCCCCGTATCGATCAAGATTCTCAACAGATCCAGACCCTCCAGCGATATTTATAGCGTTGGCGGCGTTTTCGAGGTTTGCGGACTCGGCGGTTAAGAGAACATTTTCGAAGTTTTCTGGAAACTTAAAAATGTGCGGGGATTATGTTAACCTCTCAGTCCGCAACATACTACAAGATTCCAGAGCCCCCCATTCAGCAGGCGCGGACAGGATTTGTCCGTCCGCCCAGTCCGGCGCTGTCACCAGTCGGGCGCCAAGGGTGATACTCCAGCAGCGGACGCAAGGATCAGTTCGCTCAGTCCGCCGGCGCTTTGGGCAACAGGCTCCAGCGGCGGACACAGTATCTCGTCCGCCCAGGCCGCTGCCCTTCTGTAGGCGCGCCCAGCAGCAGTGGAAGCTCCAGCTCGCGAGCCCAGTCCGCCACTTCTGTGCGGACTGGCGTGTTCTTTCTTTTTGCTTCCCGTCACCGCTGCCCGGTTCTCCTGTACCCCGGGCAGCCGGTTATCTTAGCCCTGCCCGTTTGGGCAGGCCCCCTATCCTATAAATAGGGGGGAGGTGGTGCACTCAAGGCACGCTGACTCGGACCCAGGAGCCTACTTGTTACAGGCTGCGGACTCGAATCCTGTGCCTTGCGGACTCCCCCTTGCTCTACTTCCCTCAGTCTTTTCCTTTCACGTGTAACTAGATCCTTCTTCAATCAAGGGAAAGCCCGTCGCAAGAGAGGCATTCAGGCCGCGACGGGCGAAGTCTGTTGTTGCCGTGGTTCACGGCCCTGCTCTTCTTCCAGCTCTCATCCACTTAGTAGATCGCTACTCGCAGTCTCCCTATTCCCCCTGTGATCGAACAAGTTAGCTGGTTGTGCTCGACCCCCCTTGTGTTTTCGTGCATCAACAATAAAGGTTTTATTTTGATTAAAGTTTTGAAAAGAAGTATAGTTTTGTTATAAAAAACTGGGTTTGACGAATTGTAATGAGTTCGTCGATCTGGGTTCATGAATAGGGATGAGTTCGTCGAACTCCGTTCACAGAATGAAAGTATTCATTCTCTGCGCCTCACGTTCATCGATCATGGTTCGATGAATCATTTTGAGTTCGTCGAGCACAGTTAGACGAATAATTATACTGAAATTCTGCGTTCATAGTTCGTCGATCTAAGTTCGACGAATCATATTCATTTCGTCGAGCTTGGTTCAACGAAACATGTTGAACATAATTTTTATTAAAAATTTTCCTTTTCTTTTATTTAGTCTTATATAAAACTTCTGTTTCTTCATTAGTGTCGTCTAATTTTTTTCCTTTTTCAGAAATGAATTGAATAGAATTTGATAGTATGTTTTTCTATACTAGAGGAGGCTGACTAGATGAAGCTCCCAAGCCCAGTTTGCCATTTAGCCTGACATTCACTGTGCCTGTGATATCCATCAAGGGATTCTTCAAACAACTTAGACTCTTTTAATTTATTTTCTAAAGAAATTATATGATCATTATCAGTTTTTAAATCTTCTTTAAGCTAATATTTTCAGAAAATAAATTATCACATTCAATTAATTTTTCTCTGATAAATTTGATTTCTGTCTAAGATTTGATTGAATTATTGCCTAGAAGTTTAAATTCAGTTTTGAATTGTTCTGAAGTAAAATCAAAAGAAGAAATTACGTGATGTTTTTCTAATACAGATTCATCTTCTGAGTTGTCAGCTTCTAAATTAGCAGCTTTAAAGTTGCTTTAAGATGCATTGATTGCCATCAACCTCACTGGAGCTGGATGAAGACTCTTCCTCTAGTTCACTCCAGGTTTCAGCAACAAATTCTCTCTCCTTATTTTGTATTTGCTGGAGGAGGGCTTGTTGGAATGTTTCTTGGAGTCTTTCTCCTTTCTTTTGTCTCTCTTCTGAGTTTCTGGACACTCTGGTAATATGTGTCCAGATTTCCTGCATCCATAACAAACTATTTCTTTAGTTGGAGTCTTTACATACCTTGGCTTATTTTCTTTTCTAGCTGATCTTCTCCTGAAGTCCTTTCTTGTCATCTTGTAAAATCTCTTAGCCAAGAGACTCTTTTGATCTTCATTGTTTGGAATGGATGTTGCTTCTTTAGTTGCTTTAAAAGCAATGCTTCGCTATTTACTTACTGAAGAAGTGGTTCTTGATCAGCTTCGCTGGTCTTGATGAGCTGCTCATAAGACTTGAGCTTGCCCAACAAAGTTTTAGTAGTCATTTCATTTAGGCTTCTGGATTCTTTGAATGTCCAGATCCTAGAGTCCCATATGCTAGTGAAGCACAAAAGGATCTTGTCATTAATCTCTGTCAATGAGATGTTCTTATCCAGAGTTTTCAGCTCATTTATTATGAGACTGAGTCTATTATACATGTTTGCAACCGATTCTGACTCTTCATTCTTGAAATTATCATACTGAGAGATCAAGTGTGATCTCCAATCATTCCTTTCATCATCAGATCTTACTACCATAGCATGTAGGTAGTCCCAAATGACCTTTGCTGAAGTACATTTAGCAACCTTCTAGAATATTTCACCAGACATGGTTTGGGCTAGAATGTTGGATCCGTTGTTGGATTTGCGCTAGGTTCACTAACTAGGATCTTTGACCCACCATGTATAGCCAGGGTCATGTCTGTATCCTAGAGTTTAGGCTAAGTCCTTACAATCAACCACATGTGGACCAACTAACAGAAGACAGTAGAAGAATCAAAGACTTAGAAGAAAATCAAGTTCAGAAAGTGAGTTCAACGTTTGTCGAACTCAGCTAGACGATAATACTCAGGGATCCTCCTTTGATAAAGATGATGATGATGATAATGATTATTCTGATGATAGCCCTTCTACCAAGAAGAAAGCTTCAAAGAAAAGAAAGGCTCCTGCAGTTGCTGCTCCCAAGCCAAATCCCACACATGACACACCTTATATATTCTAAGAAAATCACTACATACCCTGGGATGCCAGCTTGGATGTGGCTTTCTAAAAATGAGTAGAAAGCAGGAAAGAAAAGTAGGAGATATTCTCCTCCTCCTCCTAAGAGGCATAGGAAATGTCCTCCTCCTCCACCTACTACTGGTGCTTCAGGAAACACCTCTCAGAGGCCTACCTCATATGCTCAAACCTACCACAAACATCAAGGTAGATCCTCATCATATCAAGGAAGCAGCCAGCAAAGGTACTCTTCAATGAGACAACAACATCAACAACCTCAACAACAGCAACAACAACATCCTCAACAACAGCAACAACAAGCTCCTGAACCACAAAAAGCTGACAGTCCTAAAAGGCCAGAGTCTCCACCCATTCCCATCGTGGATCTAGAGATAGAGAGAACTGCTAGAATGGCTAGGTTCTAGGAACTTGTTGGACTTCCAATGATAAACAAAGCTAAAGCTAAAGGAAAAGATCTATCTCAATATTCCACAATGTCTAAATACAGAATGGAAGAACTAAAAAGGTATGAAAAAGCTACCAAATTCTTTAATATTGATGCTTATATGAACCTACATCCAGAGGCTATTGTGCCTAGTGCTACATCTCTAATATTATTGGAGCTGTTGATGTGATATGTCCAAGAAGCAAGCAGCTAATCCCAATAGAGAAATCATGTTTACACAGCCTGTTCACCAGGAGAAAGATGACAAGCTAAAGGAGAAGCTGAAGAAAAAGAAATGATATATATTCTGTTTAGTTTCTGTTGGTCTAAAACTCTTTACTTATTTACTATCACAAAGCTACTTTGTAAATATCTGCTGCATGTTTTAAATTTTCTGCCAGATATATTTCTTCCTGCTTTATGAATGTTTTCATTTCATTTGTATTAGTGACCTCACCCAAATAGGGGGAGATTGTTGGATCCCTAGTTAGATTTGGGCTAGGTTCACTAACTAGGATCTTTGACCCACTATGTATAGCCAGGGTCATGTCTGTGTCCTAGAGTTTAGGCTAAGTCCTTAGAATCAACCACACATGGACCAGCCAACAGAATACAACAGAAGACTCAAAGACTTAGAAGAAAATCAAGTTCATAAAGTGAGTTTGATGTTCGTCGAACTTAACTCAACGATAGTCGTGCTCCGCTCGACGAAATTAGAGTAAATTCTCTGAGTTGAGCTCGATGATATTCGAGCTCAGGTCAACGAATTCTGGAAGTTCAACTTCAACACATTAAGTCCAGAATACTTTCTCTGAACTCAGGTCGACGAAGTAATATTATCAGCTCGACGAACTTAGAGCACAGAATTGGGAAGTTTTTCACAGAAAGCAGTTAGCTGATCTCAGGTCGACGAACTTGGTTCTCAGGTTGACGAACAAACTTTCTCAGGTCGACGAACATGATTTCTCAGCTCGACGAACTTGTATCTCAGGTCGATGAAATCTGTTCTCCGGTCGATGATTCCTGTGCAGTTCCAGAATTAGAAATTTCCTTCATTTTGTCCTTATTTTATAGCAGTAATTCCTAAGTAATAATGCTTATATTCTCTGAATATAGTTGTTAGTTGCAGCATTGATTATGGTCTTCTTCAGGAAAATTACTTGCTATTTTAATTGGACAGTTGGGGAAATTATTTAATGCAAATATTCTCTCCAGCCGCATTTCATTCTCCAGGTAGTCAGCATTTAATGCAAAGGAATTCAAAATTTAATAAAAAAAATTCGACTGAACATATAAGAGATTTTCTCTTTCAGTCGACAGCAGAGGCAGAACACAAGAAATCATTCAAGAGAAAGAATTCTGCTCTATCTTCATCAAGTTTTCTCCTTCCAGCAAGCTTCCAAGAGACAATCAACTTCAATATGTCTACAACTTTCTGGAGAAATTTTTAGAAGACCTACTCACCCTGCAAAGCTCTCAATATTCCTGAATAGAACTTCATCTCAGGGGGAGCTTTGACACCATCAAGGATCCACAAGTCTTCTCAGTTGTTTTGACAAAAGAGAAGACAACATATAGTTTTATTTGTTTCATCCCATTGTACACAGGATTCTAGCTCCCTTCAAAAGTTAAACACTTGGTTGCAAGTCTCCTGATCAAAATACTTGATTTGGTTTTTAGGAACCTGATCAAAATCCTGAAGGGTTTCCTGATCTACCTGAAGCAGATCTTGTGGTGACAGGCACCTGAGCAAAAACCTGATTGGTGACAAGGCACCTAATCAAAAACCTGAGTGGATTCCTACCGGGGTGGTAGAAGAGTGGATGTACCCAAGTTTTAGGGGAACCACTATAAAACTCTTGTGTCATCTGTGATGCTACCTTATTTTTACTTTGTGTTGTTTGCTAAATAGTTTAGCTTTATTTCAGCACTATCTGATTACACATATAAGTATTACTATTTTAATTCTGTAATAAAAATCTAATAAGATTTTAAAATACTCTATCCCCCCCCCTCTAGAGTTAAACAGTCTAACACCCTTGGTGGAATCTTCCATACCATCCTTCAATTGGTATCAAAACAAGGTTTTCTTTGGTTTCACGGATTCACATCTGAACCAAGATCCGTATTAGATTGTTTTTCTCTTCTTTAGTTTTTCTATTGTTATAACAATGACATAGAATAAAGATTATGATAGCACTAGACCTCCAGTGTGCAACTTGAACAAATTTGCACACTGGAAGGCAAGAATCAAGCTTTACATGAACTCTATCGATGAGGATATTTTCAATTCTATTTTGATAGGTCCTCCTCAACCAACAGCTTCTACATCTACAACAGCCTCTAGTACTCATGCAGTTCCACCACCTGAGTGGATTGATGCTCAGAAGAAAGCCAAAATAGCTGATGCAAAATCTATGAATATACTGGCCCAGACTATGTCAGATGACATATTTCAAAAAGTGGCTGAATGGACTTCTGCCAAAAAAATCTTGGACTCTCTAAACCAGATGGTGGCAGGCTCAACAGATGAGAGAAAGGACAAAATATCCCTCCTAATATCTCAATATGAGAACTTCAAGAAGGAGGAATCTGAAACAGTGGCTGAGATGTATAACAGGCTTAATGTTATCATCAATAAACTAAAGACCCTGGATAAAGATATCTCCTTAACTGAGATAAATGACAAGATCCTATTGTGCTTCCCCGACACTTGGGATTCCAGGATCTGGCCAATCAAGGAAGCCAGAAGTTTGAATGAGATATCCACTGAATCTCTTCTTGGAAAGCTCAAATCCTATGAGCAGTTAATTAAGACCAGAGAGGCTGCTGAACTGAAGGCCTCAACCTCTTCAAGGAAGGAGCACAATATTGCTTTCAAAGCAATAGAAGAATCAGAAACCCTTCCTGCCAATGAAGAGGTGATGAGTTTGCTGGCCAAAAGGTTCTACAAACTGGCCAAGAAAGACTTCAGGAGAAGACCCTCCAAGAATGAAGACAAACCTAAGTACGATAGAACTTCTACCAAGGAGATTGTCTGCTTTGGATGCAGAAAGCTTGGGCACATTCTTCTGGAATGCCTAGAAGCTTAGAAAAGAGATAGAAGAAAAGAGAAGGAGAACAAAAAGAACTCAAGCATGCACTCAAGCAAACACTCCTCCAACAAACATAAAAGAAAGGAGAAACGCTTCATTGCTGAAACTTGGAGTGATACTAATGAAGAGACCTCATCTTCCAGCTCCAATGAAGATGAAGAAGAGGCCAAGGAAAGAGAAGTTTGCCTCATGGCAATTAATGCCTCATGCAGCAGGCCTAATGCTGAAGACCAAGCAGAAAGTCATTCTGAGGAATCAGAAGAGGAATCAGAGACAGAAGAGGATCAGGTAATCTTTTCATTTGATTTTAATTCTATTGATTTTAAAAATGAATTCAATGTCTTATGTAATGACCTAATCAAATCTGAAAAAGAAATCAAAATGCTAAGAGATAGGCAAGCTGATTTTGATACTTTATTTGCTGAAAACACTAAGCTCAAGGATGATTTAGTTTTAGCAAATGAACAAATCATTTCACTGAAAACAGAATTTTGTGAGACTAGGCAACTTGTGGAAT
The DNA here is from genome assembly GCA_039583875.1 of Platanthera guangdongensis. NCBI lineage: Eukaryota > Viridiplantae > Streptophyta > Magnoliopsida > Asparagales > Orchidaceae > Platanthera > Platanthera guangdongensis. Next base: position 63,371,177 of record CM077159.1, read on the forward strand.
CTCTCAATGGGAGAAGCCTTAAGCTGATGGACATCAGAAGTACAGTCAATGCCAGACTGAATGGCAAGCTGGGCTTAGTTGCTTCATCAAGCTTACCTCCCATACTTAAGAAAAACATATTAACTACTCCAATAAAATTTGTCTCTGAAAAAGGAAAGGAATAGATAGACAGCAATAAAAATGATAAATAACCTGAATTAAAACTTAAGAATAAGAACAGAAACAAGAAAAATTAAAATAAGAACAATGTTCAGCAAATTTCGTCGAACTTCGATCGACGAAATGTGACTAGTTCGTCGAACTCGGATCGATGATTTATGAACGCCAACATTAGCCATAATAATTCATATTACTGCGATTGATGAATCTTGTATGGTTCTTCGAGCAGAGATCGACGAACTTGGGGCCCAGAAAATGAATGTATTCATTCTCTGAGCAGAGATCGACGATCTCATCCCATCTCGTCGAACTGCAATCGAAGAACTTATAACATTTCGTCGAACCCAGTCAGACTTAACAAAAATCATAACTTTAACAAAAATTTTAATCAACCTAGTAAATTTGTTAATCCATTCGCTAATTGCGAAATTCCACCTAGGAGATACCATCCCTTAGAATATAAATCACAACCTGAATTTTCTGTTATATCAAGTTTCTCATATCAGAAAAATAAAGGGCCCAAGGTAATCTGGGTCAAGAACCACTAATTTTTCCTCTTGCGGGTAAAGAGCTGTCCAGCTTTAAATCAACAATGGTATCTGGACAGTGGATGCTCCAAGCATATGACTGGAAGAAAGGACAACCTAAATAATTACAAGTCCAAGCTGGGACCAAATGTGATCTTTGATGACTCAAATTGTGGCAAGTCTGAAGGTTTTGGAGAAGTTAAGATTGGAGCAGTTACTTTCAAAAAGGTTACATATGTAAGTGGATTGAATCATAACCTCATCTCCATAAGTCAACTATGTGATGAAGGTTATCAGGTATCTTTTAACTCAAACTCTAGTATTATTTCTACTAAAGAAAACCAAACTGTTTTAATTGGAAATAGATAAGGAAATATATATGTAGTTAATTTTCAATATGCAACATAAGATATTTGTTTATTTAATCTAGTAAGCAATCAAAATGATTTATGGCATAAAAGATTAGGACATGTTAATATGAAAAACACTGATAGGTTATCTAAAGACAACCTTGTTAGAGGATTTCCTTCTGGTCCCTACAAGAATGAAGGCCTCTGCAGAGCTTGTCAATTTGGCAAGCAAACTAAATCTAGCTTTAAATCAATTAATAAGAGTGATTCACAGAGGATTTTGTACTTGCTACACATGGACCTTTTTGACCCTATTGCTGTATAAATCCTAGGAGGAAAATCTTATACTCTAGTTATTGTAGATGATTTCTCAAGATTCAGTTGGGTATTCTTTCTGAGATCTAAGTTAGATACAATCAAGGTTCTTACAGATTTCCTCAAGACCATACAGATTGAGTACTCTACTCCAGTTGCATTGATCAGAAGTGATCATGGTACTGAGTTTGAGTCTCTTCTTATGCAAGAGTTCTGTGAGAAGGAAGGTATCAGGCATTGCTTCTCAGCTCCTAGAAATCCTCAGTAAAATGGGGTAGCTGAAAGGAAAAATAGAACGCTAATTGAAGCTACAGACACATTTCTTGCAAATGCTTACATTCTCCAATCCTTTTGGGCAGAGGCTGTGAGCACAGCAAATTATGTACTGAACAGAAGCCTGATACATAAACTTAAGAATAAGATTCCCTATGAATTGCTTAAAGGAAAGAAACCTAAAATCACCTATTTTTAGATATTTGGTTGCTTATACTATATTCATATCAATGACAAGAAATATACTAGAAAGTTTGAAGCTAAGGCTGAAGAGAGAATTTTTCTAGGATATTCCCAAGTCAGCAAAGCATATAGGGTGTTAATAAATCTTCTTTAAAAATTGAGGAATCTGTTCATGTGACTTTTGATGAAGCTAATATGTCTTATAAGGAGAAAGAATTTTCTACCAACAGCACTTTGCAGGTACCTCACTTGTGAGAGAGTGGATGATCTAAGCCTCACCCAAGAGATTCCAATACATCCCTCTCCACAAGTTGAAGAAGAAAGTGAAGAAGAAAGTATAGAGGTGACTGAACCTTATCTAACAGCTAATGTAATTCCACAAGAGGAATTTATTCCCCAAGCTGTTGCCCAACCAGCTCCTCCCACTGATTTTGTCACACTTAGAGATCATCTTAGATCTCAAGTGATAGGAGAAATTTTAGCTGGTGTGCAAACAAGGCATCAACTCAACCCTGACTTGATGTTTGCTTGTTTGCTCTCTCAACTTGAGCCCCAATCCATTAAAGATGTTGAGCAAGATCCCCACTGGATCATTGCTGTGCAAGAGGAGCTTAATTAATTTGAGAGATGTAGAGTTTGAGAATTGGTTCCTAGACTCAAAGACTATCCAGTCATTGGATCCAAATGGGTGTTCAGAAATAAGTTGGATGCCGAAGGCAATATTATGCGGAACAAGGCAAGACTACTTGCTCAAGGTTATAGTCAAGAGGAAGGCATTGATTATGATCAGACATCTGCTCCTGTTACAAGACTTGAGGCTATAAGAATCTTCCTTGCATATGCTGCATTCAAAAAGTTCAAAGTCTATCAAATGGATGTTAAAAGTGCTTTTCTAAATGGATAACTCAAAGAAGAAGTATATGTGGAGCAACCTAACCCTCCTATGTCTTTAGATTGCATAAATCTCTCTATGGTTTAAAGAAAGCTCCAAAAGATTGGTATGAGACCTTAGCTTGCTTCCTGTTAGAGCATAAAGTTTCTAGAGGCATTGTAGATAGGACACTTTTTATTAAGCATCATAAAGATACAATCTTATTAGTGCAAATTTATGTAGATGATATAATCTTTGGCTTAACTAATCCCAAACTATGCAAAAGGTTCTCTAACCTTATGCATTCAAAGTTTGAGATGAGTAGCATGGGTTAACTTTCATATTTCCTTGGTCACCAAGTGAAGCAATCATCTGATGGTATATTCATCTCCAAATCTAAATATTCTAAGGAGCTTATTAAGAGATTTGGGATGTGTGATGCCTCAACAATGAAGACACCCCTGGCTGCAAATGATGTGATAGATTCTGATGAGCATGGAAAATCTATTGATCAAAAGTTGTATAGCGCCATTGTTGGGTCCTTATTATATCTCACAGCAAGTAGGTCAGACATCATGTTTGCTACATGCATTTGTGCTAGGTTCCAAGTGAATCCTAAGGAATCTCACTATATTTTGCTAAAAAGGATTTTGAGATATATAAAGGATTGTCCAAATCAAGGACTTCTATATCCATTAGAGTCAGAATTTGACTTAACTGGATTTTCAGATGCTGACTATGCTGGATGTAGAGTAAACAAAAAAAGCACAACATGAACATGTCATTTCCTTGGTGATAGGCTAGTGTTCTGGTTCTGTAAAAAGCAAACCTCTATGTCCACATCCACTGCAGAAGCCGAATATATAGTTGCTGGCAGTTGTTGCTCACAGGTTTTGTGGATACAAAACCAACTACTGCATTATGGATACAACTTAAATAATTTAACTATATATTATGATAGTACCAGTGTTATATCCATAGCACAAAATCCAGTGCATCATAGTAGGACCAAGCATATAGAAATAAGGCATCATTTCATTAGAGATTGTGTAGACAAAAAGAAAATTAATCTTATCTTCATTTCCACTAATTTACAAAGGGCAGACATCTTCACCAAGCCATTGGATGAGAAGAAACAACTATTTTTCTTAAATCAGTTAGGAATGATCAATGGCGATGAGTTATTTTAAATTTTGTCTGTGGTCGATGATTTGTTGATAGTTCATCGAACGGAGATCGATGATCTGTGAACTCCTCATGAAGAGTTCGTCGAACGGAGCTCGACAATCAATTCTTAGTGGAACAGTTTTTGTCGATCGGAGATCGACGAATTTGCTTTAGAAGGCTTTCGTCGAACGGAGCTCGACGAAATGTTTTCACATCTTCTGACAGAGATCGATAAATTCTTTTGACAATGAAATATTTCGTCGACCTCAGATCGAAGAATTTTTATTATTCGTCGAACGGAGTCTGTCGGTTCATATTGTAAAAACCTTATATCTAGGTTTTTTTCGACCTCCGTCCCACGCTTTCAGTTCCTTTGCACTTGATCTTTATTTCTCTCTTACTGGTGCACTCATGACGATTCCTTCTAGCACTCTTTCCACAATGAAATTTGACATGGGTTTCAATATAGACTTCGAATGTTTTCAACATTCTGACCCAATTTTTGTGGAAATTCTGGAACTGTTTGCAAAGCAGAATCTGCAGAACTTCATGACTCGGTGGATCAAGATTGCAATGATAGAGATCAAAGAATGGGTCTTTACATCCTCAACATCTGAATATAATATGACAGGAATAATCTCTGGTAATCAAGTCCCCGTCTCCCCTACTGTACTAACCGACATTTTCGGTCTACACAATGGTGATGAAGAGATAGAAATGGACACTAAGGACTATAACAACATGCTGATCAAAATGGGTCATTTTGGCGATAACCCAAACAAGTTGCTGAAGAAGAACTTTCTGCTGAGTACAACTTCTTAGCAGATGTAGTCGGAAAGGTGCTGATGTGCAAACATACAGCACATGACTACATCACCAGGCACCAGTTCTTGGTGATGGGTGCCTTGGTTGAAAAGAAAAATGTAAACTGGGCCAGTTATTGTTTGATCTAATTAAAAAGAAGAATAATAAGAAAGAGGTCTGTTTTGGATGGGTTTTGGGGATATTTCTGCAAGAAAAGGCATCTGAACATCTGGGTTCCACAACATTGTTCATCAATGCCTCCAAAAGGCTAACCTCTGCCCTGTTTGGCAGATGGGAGAGGAGAATTACAAAGCCATCCAAGGCTTCCTCCTCCTCCAGGCCTTCTGAGGGCACTAGTGCTGTAACAGCCACTCCTCACCCTAGTGTTGAAGAAGTTCCTCCTCCACTACCTCCTTCAACAACATCTCTTCCAACAATAACTCATATATCTCCCCAGCCATCATCACCTCCTACTCTATAACCACCAGCTATATTAATTCCTTCATCAACACATCTGCCAACACCTATTCAATCTCCACAACATATCACACCTCCTCAATCTCCACTACCATCCTACCTACAAGACATAAACACTGACACATTCTTATCATCCCCCACCTTTAATCTGCTCACCTCCTTACCATCTACACCCGCCTCACCTATCCATGACATTCCCAGTCCAACACCATCCCCTGCTTCATCCTCTCCACAGCATGACATCATACCATATGTCACTCCTTCTGCTCCTCCATCTGTATCTACTCAAACTCTACCTGAGTTTATGGATATAGATTCTCCCTCCCTATCCACCATCCTGGAGCACATCACTCCAGTGATTAGGACACTTGTTGCAGAGGCTATTATACCTCTTGCAAATTCCATTTCTTCTCTTGCTGCCATCATTGCTGCTTCCTTTGTCCCTACTTCTTCTACTAGGGGCCCGATTCTAGCTATCACTGAAATCAGGCAGAGGGAGATGCTCATTGAAGAAGTAACTCCTGTTTCAGCATCAACAGTAAAAGAAATAGATATAGATATCTATATGGTTACAGATACAGCAGTTACAGATATTGATATGCTGTGCATAGATACAACTATAGAGACTATAAAAATAATAATTGTTGGTGATTGCATTGTCAATCCCACAGTTGATCTCTTCAGTTTGTTAAATTCTTTTGATACAATCTATTTAAATTCTCTTCCAGTTTTCTGCCTAAAGCCCTCCTTGGCTATTGTACCATATACAACACCAATAAGTCTCACAGTTGCCAAGCAACTCAAGGACTGTTTTTAGTTACTGAGAGTCAAACAATATCAGCTCCTAAGGATATTTCTTTTCTAAAGGCTGTCTCAGCTCCCACTTATAAGATGGATGACAGTCCTCTTCCTGATATGGATGAGATAATCATGGCAGATATAGAAGTAGTAAATGTATCAGTTGCTGAACCTATCCCTGAAACAGTTGCTCCAGCTCCAGAACCTCCAGTACAGCCTCAGGCTGAAAAGCAAATTGACAAAGATCTTCTGAAAACTCTGGATGACTTATATGATAATACTCAGGGATCCTCCTCTGATAAAGATGATGATGATAATGATGATTCTGATGATAGCCCTTCTGCCAAGAAGAAAGCTTCAAAGAAAAGAAAGGCACCTCCAGTTGCTGCTCCCAAGCCAAATCCCACACATGACACACCTTATTATATTCTACAGAAAATCACTACATACCCTGTGATGCCAGCTTGGATGTGGATTTCTAAAAATGAGCAGAAAGAAAGAAAAGTAGGAGATATTCTCCTCCTCCTCCTCAGAGGCATAGGAAAGGTCCTCCTCCTCCTCAACCTGCTGTTGGTGATTCAGGCAACACCTCTCAGAGGCCTACCTTATATGCTCAAACCTACCACAGACATCAAGGTAGATCCTCATCATATCAAGGAAGCAGCCAGCAGAGGTACTCTTCAAGCAGACAGCAACATCAACAACCTCAACAACAACAACAACAACAACATCCTCAACAACAGCAACATCAAGCTCTTGAACCACAAAAAACTGACAGTCCTAAAAGGCCAGAGTCTCCACCCATTCCCTTTGTGGATCCAGAGATGGAGACAACTGCTAGAATGGTCAGGTTCCAGGAACTTGTTGGACTTTCAGTGATAAATAAAGCTAAAGCTGAAGGAAAGATCCATCCCATATTCCACAATGTCTTAATACATAAAGGAAGAACTGAAAAGGTATGAAAAAGCTAACAAATTCTTAATGTTGATTCTTAGATGAACCTACATCCAGAGGCTACTGTGCCTAGTCCTACATCTCTGAATATTATTGGAGCTGCTGATATGATAATGTCCAAGAAGCAAGCAGCTAATCCCAATAAAGAAATTAAGTTTACACAGCCTGCTTACCAGGAGAAAGATGACAAGCTAAAAGAGAAGCTGAAGAAAAAGAAATGATATATATTCTGTTTAGTTTCTTTTGGTCTAAAACTCTTTACTTATTTACTGTCACAAAGCTACTTTATAAATATCTGCTGCATGTTTTAATTTTTCTGCCAGATATATTTCTTCCTGCTTTGTGAATGTTTTCATTTCATTTGTATTAGTGGCATCACCCAAATATGGGGAGATTGTTGGATCGCTAGTTGGATTTGGGCTAGGTTCACTAACTAGGATCTTTGACCCACCATGTATAGCAAGGGTCATCTCTATGTCATGTAGTTTAGTCTAAGTCCTTATAATCAACCACACATGGACCAACCAACAGAAGATAGCAGAAGACTCAAAGACTTAGAAGAAAATCAAGTTCAGAAAGTGAGTTCGACGTTCGTCGAACTGAGCTCGACGATAGTCGTGATCCGCTCGACGAACTCAGAGTAAATTCTCTGAGTTGAGCTCGACGATATTCGAGCTCAAGTCGGCGAATTCGGGAAGTTCAACTTCAACACATTAAGTCCAGAATACTTTTTCTGAACTCAGGTCGACGAAGTAATATTATCAGCTCGACGAACTTAGAGCACAGAATTGGGAAGTTTTTCACAGAAAGCAGTTAGCTGATCTCAGGTCGATGAACTTGGTTCTCAGGTTGACGAACAAACTTTCTCAGGTCGACGAACATGATTTATCAGCTCGACAAACTTGTATCTCAGGTCGATGAAATCTGTTCTCTGGTCGATGATCCCTGTGCAGTTCCAGACTTGGAAATTTCCTTCATTTTGTCCTTATTTTATAGTAGTATTTCCTAAGTAATTAATGCTTATATTCTCTGAATATAGTCGTCAGTGGCAGCATTGATTATGATCTTCATCAGGAATATTACTTGCTGTTTTTAATGGGACGGTTGGGGAAATTCTTTAATGCAAATATTCTCTCCAGCCGCATTTCATTCTACAGGCAGTCAGCATTTAATGCAAAGGAATTCAATATTCAAAGAAAAAATTCGACTGAACATATAAAAGAGATTTTCTTTTTCAGTCGACAGCAGGGACAGAACACAAGAAATCATTCAAGAAAAAGAATTCTGCTATATCTTCATCAAGTGTTCTCCTTCCAGCAAGCTTCCAAGAGACAATCAACTTCAATCTGTCTACAGCTTTCTAGAGAAATTTTTAGAAGACCTACTCACCCTGCAAAGCTCTCAATCTTCCTGAACAGAACTTCATCTTAGGGGGAGCTTTGACACCATCAAGGATCAATAAGTCTTCTCAGTTGTTTTGAGAAAAGAGAAGACAACATATAGTTTTATTTGTTTCATCCCACAGTACATAGGGTTCTAGCTCCCTTCAAAAGTTAAACACTTGGTTGCAAGTCTCCTGATCAAAAGACTTGATTTGGTTTTTACGCACCTGATCAAAAGCCTGAAGGGTTTCCTGATCTACCTAAAGCAGATCTTGTAGTGATAGGCACCTGAACAAAAACCTGATTGGTGACACGACACCTGATCAAAAATTTGAGTGAATTCCTACCAGGGTGGTACAAGAGTGGATGTACCCAAGTTTTAGGAGAACCACTATAAAACTATTGTGTCGTATGTGATGCTACCTTATTTTTACTATGTGTTGTTTGCTGAATAGTTTAGCTTTATTTCTGCACTATCTGATTACACATATAAGTATTACTATTTTAATTATGCAATAAAAATCTTATAAGATTTTAAAATAGTCTATTCACCCCCCCCCCACGGTAGAGTTAAACAGTCTAACACCCTTGGTGGTATCTTCCATACCATCCTTCACAGAATGTTCATTTATTTTGCATTAGTAATCTTGGCCTTCTTCTGTACTTCAGTCCACTCAGGTGGTGGCACAGCACTGGTACTTGTAGTTGCCACTGGTAGTGGGTGACCTGTCAAAATGGAATTATATATATCTCTATCAATGGAATTCATGTAAAGCATAATTCTTGTCTTCCAAAGTGCAAACATATTAAGATTGCACACTGGAGGACTGGTGCTAGAATAATCCTTATTTTGTGCCGTGATATAAAGACAAACTGGAGTAGATAAGATCTATCAAATATCTTTTGGTTCAGATATTAGCCTGTGATACCAAAGAACCAACCCTCTGATACCAATTAAAAGTGAAGGATAGATCTCCTTTACACTAGAGGGGGGGGGGTGAATAGTGTATATTAGAATTTTAATTTTTTTTTACAGTGGAATTAAAGTAGTGATAAATAAATATATATGAAAAGAATACTATCACATCACACAAATAAAGCAAGTAAAGGCAATCCAGACAACACAAGAAATTTATAGTGGTTTCCCAATAAACCTGGGTACATCCACTCTTCTACCACCCTGGTAGGAATCCACTACAGGTTTTTGCTCAAGTTTCCTGCCACTATAGGTTTTTGCTCAGGTTCCCTGTCACCAGAAGATCTATTTTTCTAAGGGAGATCTAGTAACTCTTTGAGCTTTTGATCAGGTGCCCAAAAACCAAACCCAAGTCTTTTGATCAAGTGACTTATGAACCAAAAGGTTTAACTTTTGAAGGGACTTAAAACCCCATACACAGTGAAAGGTAAAATGAAAATGATGTTGTCTTCTCTGTCTCAAATCTCTTAGAAGACTAGTGGATTCTTGATGATGTCAAAGCTCCCCCTGAGTTGTATGCATCTGATCAGGTTTGGAAGCTTTGCTTCAGGGTGTAGGCCTTCAAAGTGATGTTGCTCTTCAACAAGTTTTTAGACTGATTTTGATTTGTCATCTCTTGAAAGCATGAAGCAGATGATGAAGAACTCTATCTATATTCCTTAGCTTTCTGCATATCTTTTTCTTGTTTTCCCTAGTCTGAAATTTTCAGAAGGAGAATATATTTCCTTGCAGATTTCAAAACCTCTGGATATTTTTAAAATCTTCCCATGAAATCCTCTGCATAAACTCTGGGAATTGGAACGACTCAATTTGTATTTATGTATTTACCTAACTGTCCTAGTAAATATGGTAGAGTAATAACTTTGTGAAATCCATAATCAATGCTGCTAGGTAACAGCTATATTTTTGAGAATATTGAGCATTAATTAATAGAGTATTACTGTTTCATTATAATATAATTTGAAATCAAACTGCTATAGTCGAACTGAGAAACTGAAGAGAAGATTAGTCGAACAGAACTTGGAAGGACTTACTCGAACTCAGCAAGGATTTTGTCGACCTGAGCACCAAGTTCGTCGAACTGAGATAGTCCTTCGTCGAGCTGAACTTTTGATATTAGATCACAGTTCGTCGTTCTCAGCTCGAGTTTCGTCGAGCTCAAATCGGAGAAGGAACTCTGAGTTTGTCGATATGAGATCGACGATCGTCGATCTGAGTTCAGCTATCATCGAATGCCTTTTCTGCATTCTTTTTAACTGCTTTTCCTATGAAGTCTTCTGTCTCTAAAGTCTTCTGAAGAAGGGTACTGTCAATCTAAGTATGTGTTGCTGACCTTGACCCTAAAAATAACCTATGACCCTAGACTATACATGTTGGATCATCTAAGCAATCATAATAGTGAACCTAGCCCAAATCATAAGTAGGGTTCCAAAATTAAAGTTCGACGAACTCAGAACGTAGTTCGACAAACTCGGAGTTCAGCTAGACAAAAAGTGAAAGGTACGTTCGACGAACTCAGTGGTCAGTTTGAAGAAAGAAAAAGCAATCAACGTAGTTGAAAATTGTGAATATTTACCAAGTCCACAAGCATTGAGTGAGGCAAGCTCACTCAACTCCATGTGAAAATATGTTGACTAAATCTCAAAGTCAGTGTTGTTTCTTAGACATAGAAATTTGGCTAAGTCCAAATGCGTTGAGTGTAGTTCATTCACTCAACGCAAGATAACAAAAGAAAATCTGTTAAGTTGTTTGACGTTGAGTGGATCTTACTCACTCAAAGCCAAGAAGTATAAAATCTGGCTAACGGTGAAAGTGTTAAGTGAGGCGTGGTCACTCAACGCTTTTAACGACATTATGCAGAAATGATCAAGACAGAAAGTGTTGAGTGAGGCATTGTCACTAAACGCTCTCAACTCTTAAGATGCTGAAGAAGCAAAAAAGGATAAGGCTGAAAGCCTTGAGTGAAGCGGGCTCACTCAATGCTCTCAACGCCTAAATAACAGAAAGTATGGCTATAGCACAATACATTGAGTGAGTTGTGCTCACTCAACGCTCTCAACTCTAGACATTCAGTAAAGGCTGCAGAAATGGTTAAGGCAAAAAGAGTTGAGTGAGGCCTGCTCACTCAAAGCTGTCAATGCCTAGATAGACAGAATTGTCTATGTACTTGGGCGTTGCGTGAAGCTCATTCACTGAACGCTTATTCTACTGATTATTGATTTTTGACTAACTCTACAGGTGCTAATGTCAGCAAGTCAAAAAGTCAACCTTATTCAAATTATTAGCGGCAAAGCTAGTGTACAAGACAAAAGGCGTTGTAGACCTACTATATGATAGTTGGGCGTTAAAGCAATGATCCAGCCAACATTAAATGTGTGTGGCCCACTGCTCAAAGAGCCATTTGGCATAAATGATAAAAAGGAAAAGCCTTTACATATGAAGACAACATTTGGAAGCAGAGCCATTGAGATACTTCTTCTTCATTGCCATTATTGCATTAAAGAGGAGAACGTCGAGCAAAAAGACTGGAGGTCTAAAGGATGAAAAAGGTTAGTTGTTGGTCTTTATCAACGACTACAACAAGATCGCAAACAATTTATGAAGAAAGTTAGCTGGTGGCATTTTCCATCTACACCAATAGATTCTACACAAATCCAGAGGCATAACACTGAAGAACATATACTGGTGTATGTGGATAAGAGTTAGGGCTGAACTTCCTCAGCTCAAGAAATAAAGAAGATGCAGAACTCTTTCTGCCAGTTACTTCCAGCACAAGCTAAAACAATCTATATACTAGTTGCTGTGAAGAAGTTGAGCTGAGAATTCTTCAGCTTAGATAGCAGCAAGCATTGCTGCAGTTACTTCACAAATCCAGCAAGAAATCTCTGGTATTGTGAAGAAGAAGCAAGGACTGAGTGTATCTGAATTCATGTAAAGTAATACTCATGAAATAAATTCCTGGAGTCAAAGTTGGGCTGAGTCTATCTCAGTCATGGTAGATTGACACAGAGAAATTTCTCTTGTGTCCAATCAAGAACCTCATCAACTCACTTCCATTTTGTAGGATCCTTTTGGATCTGAGTGGTAGGAGCAAGTTTGCTCTGAGGTTGGTGAGTCATTCTCACATAGTGATAGGGCACTTGTTCCTGAGCTGTAGGTTCCTTTGGATCTGAGATAGGACCTTTGGGTCTGAGCTGTAGGAGAGGAATACTCTTTGAGTGTAGAATCCCTAGTGGATCTGAGGTAGGGTTGTCCTCCTAGCGTGAGTGTTTGCCTTTGTCCTGAGGTAGGTGATCTGCTGATCACTGAGTAGTAGGTCATTGTGTCTGAGTTGTAGGACTTGAAGGAGACTGAGAGATCCCGATGGATCTAAGGTGTAAGCTCTTTGGAGCATTGATTTGGAGCAGTGCCTTGACTAATAGAAAGATGGCAAGGTGGGAGGAGAGTGTATGTACCCAAATATTGGAGAACCGCTATAAATCTGTGTGTACTTTGTTGTGTTATTTTGTTATGCAGGTGTTATGTCTTGAAAGCAGAACATAATCAACCAACAAAGCATCTAACAAAAAGAAAAGAAAAGATAGTCACTAAGGCCTAAGAAACCTATTCACCCCCTTTAGGTGATTTATTTATCCTTGAGATAAAGACTTTCAGAGGGAACCATGGGCAATGTTCATACCGCTGGTGGAATTTTCATACAACAATAGCCATCAGGCCAGCATCGGGATGGCTCCCCACAAGGAAATTTATGGAAGGAGGTGTAGATCTCCACTATCATGGGTACATGATGAATATCCAAAGGCTTTAGGAATCTAGTTCATTGATGACACTGATGTTGCAGTTTGATTGGTCGAGACCGTATGCTTGAGGCTCAAAGATGGCTGGCTAAGTACTATAATGCAAAGCAGCAGATGGTGGAATTTCAAGTGGGAGACAAGGTGTTCCTGAAGATCTGGCCGATGCATGGAGTGTCACGGGTGCGTGGTATGAAGAAACTCAGCCCGAGATATGTGGGTCTGTATGCTATATTGGAGATAATAAGTCCATTGACCTATCGGCTGGAGCTACCACCAGAGCTGGAGAAATTGTACGATGTCTTCCATGTATCATCGCACCGGAATGCACTACTACGGCCTGACCAACTTGTCCCCACCATAGATGGAGCGGTTGTAACTGACAAATCCGTCCAACTAGAGCTGGTGCGGATAGTGGACATCGAGATGAAGAGCTTGCGGCAGAAAAGTGTACCATTGGTAAAGGTCCAATGGTCTAATCATGGGAGCTTAACAGCCTGAGGTAGGTGGTCTGCTGACCACTGAGTGTAGGCCCTTGTGGCTAAGAAGTGAGTCTTGGAGGAGACTTGAAGATCCTGCGGGACTTGAGTTGTAAGCTATTAGGAGCAGTTTGGAGAAGTTGTGCCGAGTCTAACAAATAAGCTTGGATATGTGGAGAGTGAAAGTGGATGTACCCAATTGGGGAACCACTATAAATTCTATTGTTTGATGTGTTTGCTTGTTTTTCTTTTTGATTGCAGGAATTAAGGACAAGCACTGGTTAGCTCAAATGGGAAACAACAAAGGATACATTAAAAGTATAAAGACCTATTCACCCTCCCCCCCCCTCTAGGTGATTAGCTAACCTAAAGTTAAATAACATTCAAATGGTCTCAGAGGGAGGTTGCTCAAAAAGGATTAAAACAATCTGAGTATACCTCCAAGGTTAGCTAAAAGTATTACACTTGTGGGTTCAAAAGAGAACCACAAGGAATGGAGATTCAAGTCTGCAACAAGGAGAACTTTAAGACTTGTAAAGAAAGAGTCAAGCAAATCATGAAAGCCTCTGATCCTAGGGTACTTTCAACCGTTCAAGAAGGACCCTTCATCCCCATGAAGGTCTCAATATCAGATGCAAGCATCCAGACTCCAAAGAGTTATACAGAGATGTCTGAAGAAGAAATCAACCTTGCATCTTTGGATAAGAGGGCACAACACATCATGGTGAGTGTCATAGATGACTTAACCCTCATGAGAGTGGTTCACTACAAGTCTGCCAAAGAGATGTGAGATTCTCTCACTAACTATATGGAAGGAACATGGAAAGTCAATCTTTCTGATAGTGGCTCAGAGTCTGAAGATGAGAAGAAGAAGAAAATGACCTTTGTGACCAAGAAGGAGAGAAGCTGGACAGATTCTTCATCCTCAGATTATGAAGATAAAGAGGAAGAAGCCTACTTAGGTTTGATATCAGTTGCTACAGATCCAGAAGAAGAAGTGGAATATCCTGCTTGCAGGATAGGAATCAGGGCCCCTATATCACTCTTAGACTGTGATAATGAGGAGGATGAAGAAATCTATGGATGCAATGGGTTGATGGCAATGTCTGCAGAAGAGAGAAGTCAGGAATAATTAGAATCAATCAAGGTACAATCTCTCTTAATTTCTGCATCTTTCTCTGACTTTGAATCCAGTCCAGGTACTGGTACATCTTCATCTTGTGATGAAGATTGTTATGAATTTGTGACTGATGTCAATCAATTGATTGGCAAGTTTGGACTACTCCTAATTTCTCTAAAGGAGAGCAAATTATTTGCCAAGAGGCAAGACAAAGAATTAGAGGTCCTAAGGCCTTATATAACTCTCTATAACAATAAATCTATTGAGTTTTATAAGAAAAGTCCTGAGATGTCTGAGCTCAAGAAACATCTTGAGTGTCAGACCATGCTTCTAGAAGAAAAGAAGAAGCACATCAGATATCTGGAAAAAAAGTTCTCAGAGAGGTTGGGGATTGTGATTAACCTTTCTCAGTCACAGGGTCAGTTGCCTAAAGATGCAACTTGCCAAGTCCCTAAGAAGCTGGGTATTGACCACATCAATCACCACTTCAAATCTGATTGCCCTAATAAGAGGGCAGTGTTTCAGAAGGCAAATACACCTTCTAAAACTGTCAAGTTTGCACCACTCCTAAAGGATCAACCAAATGTGTGCTCCACCAGTGGGGTGAAAGCACATGATTCAAGAAAGAGTGATACTATCCACTCTAGCCACAAAGTTTAGGAGAAGTTCTTTAGATTTGGATACAAGTATCCTTTATCTAAGGAAATGAGAATGTCCACTAGATGTCAGGCTCCAAAAATACATCAGTCCCATTTTGGACCAGCTGTATTTAGTTCCTCAGCACTTCACTCAGGAAGAAGAGGGCACCATCATGCAATGCTCATCCAACAAAGCCTGGTGTTGCTCACATCTCTCATGGACAGCAGTTTTGTGCTGTCCTAAAGAGAAGATACAACATTCACAAATGTTGCTGCTGTGAAAAAATGGGTCACTTTGTAATTGATTGTTGGCATAACCTGAATGTGACTAATGGACAGAAAGGTTCTTATCCCAGACAGAGATTTGGGCAGATATTTATGATGCTAACAAGAACCTAGGACCCAATTATTATTGGTTGCCTAAGCGAAAATGAACTCTGTTTTACAGGTTAGTCCAAGTACCTGTACACTTAAGACTTGGTATTTGGACAATGGGTATTCCAGGGAAATGACTAGGACATGAGAGTTGCTTTTGGAACATGCTCTAGAAAAAGCAACATGTTACGGTTAAGGCTGTCAAGTAAGTAATCCTTAAAAGCTAAAGGAAGCAAGCCTTAAGGTATGTCTCTCTCTCATATATAGAGATTAAGTTAACCATTTGTCAAGTTAAGTTAATTATGCTCGAGAAGAATCCAATCTAGCATATCAAATTGAAAAACAATGATTCAATTATTCACACTATTATTTGTTTTGGCATTACTCAAAAAATTTCAAATAACACATTAAGCAAGCTTTAGAGCAGAACAAGCCAAATTGGGTGCCAATAGAATTGGCCCTGGTTTCAAACCAATCAGTAAGGGACATAATGAAAGTTGTAAGTGTCATGTATCATAACATGAATGATTGAGTAAGCCGTAAAGTCTAATACACTTAATTTAATAGTCAAATGAAATATTTAATTAAATTAATTAAATCTTTTCATTGCATATATAAAGACGACAAGAAACGAAAAGCCACATCGCTCTCTAAAAGCCGTAACCTTAGCCGTCGAGATCGAAACCGTCTCAGCGTCTTGCCGCTTTGTTTCAATGGCGCCAAATGTCGTCAAAGAGCTTCAAGATGGATATGAGATAGTGAGGGATGGATTCAATCATGCCTCTCCTGAGATTAAAGCTGTGTTAAGGATGATTGAGGTCGCTGGCTTAGAATACACTCTTTCTGAACCCTCCACCATTCTTAGAAATGAGGTTGTGGAATTCTTCTCAAACATTAAGACGTCCCCATCTCAAAACTCTCTCAGGTCTAAGATTGAAGACGTCAAAATCAAGGTGAACCCTAAGAGGTTAGGAAAGGCACTCATATCCCCTCCGTCAACCCTAGCGAGGAAAAAGATCTTACCGACACGGACAGAGACAATGCTCTCTTATGGCGTGGATACACTGAGGCCAAATATGGGTGTCTGAAAAGGAAATTCTTCAATAAAAGAGGAAAATTACTAGTAGACATTATAGGGAAAGCCCTCATCTGCAAACCTGGATCACATGACACCATCTCCAGGTTCATGTTTGTAGTCATGACCAGAATTATACTAAATAGAAAGATCTCATGGACCTCTATCATCTATCAGAGAATAGTAGACTGCATATCCTCTCCAAATATGGGCAGAATCATTTCCATTTACCTATTGAACACCTATCGTGACTCTTTCACATAGGAACAGGGGGTGAAGATTCACTACCTTAAAAGAATGGACATAAAAACCTTATATAGATTCTCTAGAGTCCTACCTATGAGACAACCTACAGGAATAAAGGAATCCTCCAAGGGTACAAGGAAGAAACCCACTGAGGAAGTAAGAACTTCCAGCCTTAAACCAGTACTTGGTTCATCCTCTCCAGCTGATGCTGGTCTGCAGGTTGACCTATACCTCAGTCAATCCTCTGCCAACATTCAACTTCAGTATGCTGCTGTGCATATTGATAAAATCCATGTCAGCTCTAGGTCAGGAGAAATCTCTAAGAATGCTACTGAAGAAGGTAATGTTGAAAAGGATGGGGCATACATGAATATTACTGATGAAGCTGTAGCAGTTGATAATATGCCTGCTGCAGAAGATAAGTGGGAGACTCTTGAGACATTAGACATTTATCTTGATAAGTCTAGCCCAGATAAATATGCTCAGTCTGAGGGGGAGCATGACCAGATGGACTTGACAGACTTGTATTAAGTTATAAATAAGATAGTTGAGTCTGCACCCACTACAGGTAAAACACATTCCCTCTTAATTAATAATGTTAAAATAGTTTTAGCTAAGAAAATGTTCTCTTCTATAGGTGTTGTAGTTGAGGGGGAGACTTCTCAGATCCCTGCTTAGGATGTTATACCTCCTCGTATGGGCCATACTTCATCTACTCTCATCTCCAATGAGAATTTTTTAAACCAAATTAAATTACTCTTAGATAATCAGACCACAACCCTCAAGGAGTATGTTGATCAATCTATTGAAATCTGAGGGATGAAATGTCAGCTAAAGTAAATGAAACTAAAGAAGAAATTTCACACTTGAACAAACAGGTCACCACCTGGTTTGACAAGGCTGGAACTACTGGACTCAAGCTGACCACCCTCATGGAATCTTTGGACACAAGTCAAAAACTCATTATAGCTGACATAGGGTATGTAAAGAATTATGTGAGCACCACTGATGAGGTGATAAGGGGAGAAACAGACCATGTCAATCAGCATGTCCCCCAGGTTGCTATCCACTCCATGGAACAGGCAATTCTCTTAAGGAATGAGTTGCTTTCTGACAATGAAAGAATACACACATCTATATCAAGCATGAATGAAGCCAACACCTCATTACTGTAAAGGACAATATCTAAAGAAGGCAAAAAGTGGGAGAGCATCCATGCTAAGGCAGCAGCACTTAATAAAGATCAAGCCTTCAATGTAATTCAAGGCACCAGGGTGGCACTACACCTGCCCCTCCTGGATAAAAAGAGTATAGAGGACCTAGAATTCCCTGCACAAGCCAGAATTGCACAAGATGCACAGCTTGCTGCCAGAAGATAGAGGGAAGGAACTCAAATGGCTGAAGAGTTCATGGCCAAGAGGAGAGCTGAGAACAGAGATGACCCAGATTATGAACAGGTAAGTGAGGCCTCTGAATCAATCATTATCAATGCCTGGGTAATCCATGGACAAATCTTGAAGAACATTGATAGCATATTTTCATTCAAGGAATGGATAAAGCATCTGGAGAGAAATTCCCTAAGGGAAAGAATATTCAAGGATAATCTGGTTAGGAAGAGCAACCACAAGAAGATTCCTCCCAAATATATTCCAAAGTCATGCCTTTACTTCAAGAGACAGAGGAACCAAGCTGAAAACTTGAAGAAGACTGTTGGAAAAAAGGATGCTGGTGAAAGTTTTTCAAAGAATAACTGAAAGAAGACTGTAAGACCTAAGTTTATTCAAACTTATTATCTGATCTATGTCATGTAATGATTGTCAACAATATAAAAGTTTCAAATCTTTATCAATGAAATCAACATGTGTTTATCCTGACTATTTTAACGTGATAAATGTATATCTGTATTAGATAAACATATTGTTCTTTAATGAATATCCTGTTATCTCGAGTTTGATGTGTTGATTTGCTAAGATAATGATTAGGTTCATCTTGATCATAGAGTTTACTTTTTAAATGATTACCAAAGTTCTTATAATTAATCATACCTTCACAATTATCAATGATTGTTAATTCACATGTAACATTAGTTTACCAATCATACTGTTAAGCCATCTCATCTAAGGAGAGTTACCCTATACTGGAATGGCTAGTTGTCATGATAATGAATCATTAGACCTATCATGATAATTGTTCAGTATTAATGCACCTTAGCATGGATGTGTGTTCTGCCTTCTTCAAATATGGGGAGATTATTGGGAATTGTGTCCTACAATGTTCCTCAGGATTTGAAGTTGCATCACCATTCATTCTAAGGGGCATAATATATTTGATGTGTGCTTTAGTTCATGCATACAGGTAGTCCATGATTGGACAAGTGGGGAAAAATTAGTTGGGCAGTAAACTTAAATTTCGTCTAACTCAGCTCATAGTTCGTCGAAATCAGCTTGCTGATCGTCGAGCTCAACTCATCATAAGTTAAAAATTCAGGATACAAAATTCGTCGAACTTAGCTCGAAGTTTGTCGAGCTCAGGTTAGAGTTCGTCATGCTCAGCCCAACGCTTGTTAAGCTGAAGCAAGAGAAAAATTGACTAAGGCAAAAAGCACTGAGTGCGCTGAGAATATCAAAGTTCGTCGAGCTCAGTTTACAGTTCGTCGAGCTCAGCTCAAAGCTTGTCAAGTTAAAAGCCAAAAAATCTGTCTAAGGCATAAGCGCTGAGTCCGCTGAGAAGAAGACGTTAAGACTGCTGAGATAGCTGAGACACATGGGAAGATAGCGTTGAGACCATTGAGATAGCTGAGACAGCTGTAAAGATAGCGTTGAGACAGCTGAGAAGATGGCGTTGAGATAGCTGAGACAGCAGAGACAAAGTTAGCTGGAAACTTTCTAAGTCTAGAAGTGTTGAGTGAAGCAAGATCACAAAATGCCTCTAAATAAAGCAGGAAGCGCTGAGACAGTTAAGAGGTAAACAGATGAGAACAAAATTTGCTAGAATTTTTCTAAGTCCAGAAGCGTTGAGTGAAGCAGGTTCACTCAATGCTTCTAATAAAGAGGAAAGCGCTGAAACAAAGAATTGTCTTAACTAATAATTAAAAAACCACTGACACCGCTGAGACAAATCAGTTGAGACAGTTAAAGTGCAAAAAACCACTGAGACAGCAAATAAGAGAAAAGCATTGAGACAAAGGCTTGTCTCAGCTAATATTGGAAAACCGCTGAGGCCGTTGAAACCGCTGAGACAAAGCTAGGAAATTTTCTAAGTGCAGAAGTGCTGAGAGCCAAGGATGATGGCATTGAGTGTCTCAACATCGCTCAATGCTTGATGGGATTCAGGAAAATTTTCTAAGTCCAGATGTTGATGACCACTACTGACGTCATCAAAGTTAAAACTGCAGGAAGCCGTTGTGGGAAAGCTGTTATAACACCGAAATATGTTTTGTCCCTTTCTGATGGAGTTGGTGCTGACCAATCCTTAGTGGTCCCACATACTATGATGTCGTTGTTTCAAATCAATGCATATAAAAGGGGAAATAGTAAAAGATTAGTGTTAACGAATCCAAGAAATAGAAAGAGAAAAAGAGATAGTCGGCTGGATATTTACTTCCAATCAAGCTTGAAAGCATCAGTCCAGCCAATATAGCCTGAAGCCAAGAAAGGATAGCCTGTGAGAAATATGAGTTTACCCGTGCGTTTTACTCGCGCACGGACGCTTCCTCCAATGGGTGAAGGAAAATGCACGGGTAACCACAGAGCGCTGAAAAACAGGATAACAAAGAGGAACCGTGCATTTTACTCTCGCACGGCCGTGTATGCCCGTGCGTGAAGGAAAACACATGATTAACCCCAGAGCGCTGGAATTTCGAGAACATTATGCAGACCGTGTGATTCCTTCTCTCACGGTTTGGCCGAAACCATGCGGGAATAAAATGCACGGGTAGATCTAACATCCGCAGGATTGCTGCGTATAACGCACGATTACGCTGAAACAGTGCGCGAAGAAATTCGCACGACAGTGTGTTTTACACAGGAGCTGGAAATAAAATTCTGGACATCCAGATCAGCGGCAGAGCATTAAATCCAACTAAGGCATAACTCCCAAATGTCCCAAACAATCATATAAATAAAAAAAACAAGTGCGAGGAGCTCACAGAACTTGCCATTATCACAAGAGTGCACATTCGCACACCACAATGGGCCAAAACAATGCACTTAGCGTGATAAACTGTATATGTTAAGCCTGGAATCCGCGACCTATTCGCGCAGCTTTCCAGACCGGGCAGCCTGGTCTTTCTAGCCGCCAAGTCTCCTAATTCGGTCGGTCACTAGAGGGCGGTCTGGTCGGCTAGCCACATCTCAGATCAACTTGTCTGGTCATCACCGAAGCCGGGTGGTCTCCATGTCAAACCGCCGCCGGTGCCGGCCCTGCTCAGCGACAAGGCCCAGGATCCAGACAGTCAGCTCCCCAGGAGGAATCCGCAAGGCCGCGCGGCTTCCCTCCTTTCTCGTTTTCTACTCATTTGCTTCCCCTCACCGCTGCCCGGTTCTCCTGTACCCCGGGCAGCCGTTAACTTTAGCCCTGCCCGCTTGGGCAGGCCCCCGAGCCTATAAATAGGGGGAGGGTGCACTCCTCAAGACACGCTGACTTGTATCTAGGAGCTCGTTTGTTAAGAGCTGGGGTCTCAAGTCTAGTGTTTTGCGGCTTGCAGTCCAGCCGGCTTCCTCTTTTTCTCCTTCATGTAACTGTTTCTCTCCTTAAATAAAGGAAAGCTCGTCGCAGGAGTGGCATTTAAGCCGCAGCGGGCGAACTCTGCTATTGCCGCTACCAGCGGCCACTTTTTCCGTCCTTTAGCTACGACCGCTAGTAACTGACTACTTGACAGTCTCCTCTTTTCCGTTCTTTCCCCCGGTGCTCGAACTGTTAGCTGGTGGTGCCCGACTCCCTGTGCGTTTTCATGCATCAACAGTTAACACGTGACCTTCAGATCTAGATTAGTCGATGAAATCAGCGGTCTAGATGGTCAGACCGCTCTAGCTTCTAGAGCTCGGTGGCCTGTCGAGCAAGCCGCGACTTCATCGGCTAAGGTTTTCAGCCCGCCTCCAGCACTGTAGAACCTGCCGTTCTACCCGCTCACTTTTCCGCTAGTCTTCTTGTCAGCTTGTTGCGCCGTGTAGCCGCCAGTTCAAGCCGCGACTAGTCGGCGGTCCCTGAGAAATGTTTTGTTATCTTCTTCTTTTCAAGATGAATCCTACAAAGGGACAAATTGAATATAGTTTCATGGCAACTGCTACGCATCTCTGAGAAGTGCAGGATTGTTCATATTTTAATAATGAGTTCCTTGGCCATGATAACAAATTTTCTACGAATTGTGTTGAGCATGCACCAAAGTCTGTTGCAAATGAACCTCCTTATAAGGAAGAAGAAGAGGCCCCTTATCCATTCATTGATCGTATTCAGTGGGATACTGTCTCCGATGATTTCAGAGTACCGCGTCTCCCTGAGTACTCCGGATGTGATGATCCATTTTCTCATTTGCAAGCCTTTGAATCAGCTACTTCACTAATAAACGTGTCAAATGGAGTAAAATGCAAACTCTTTATTATATCTTTTGGCGATATTGCAAGGGAATGGTTCTATAGTCTTCCGCCTCGATCAGTAACTAGTTTTAAAGATCTTCGATGTCAAATTATTTCAAGATTCATTATTTACAGGAAGCGAAGAAGAGACGTTGGAGCTCTCTTCTGAATCAAGCAAGGAATTGACGAGTCTAATCCAGATTTTGTTGACCGGTTCCAAAATGAAGTTCTGGATGTTTGTAGCGTCCATCAATATTTTTACTTGCATGCTTTCATAAATGGACTTCGAGAAGGCCCTTTGAAATTTAAGCTCACCACAAAGTACCCCAAAACTTATGGAGATCTTATTGATACCGTTAATAAGTTCATAATAGGGGAAGAAGTAAATAAAGGTTATATCTTGTTTCTGAATCAGATGGCTAGACAATCTCAAGGGACTTCTGGTGATCAGCAATTCATTTCTTCTCAAAATGTTTCACAAGTTGAATATTGCAAATCTCCTCCCCTTCCTCAGGATAGAACTACATTGTCTCTTCAGCAGAACGGATTATCCGAGTTTGTGAAAGTACATCCAGTCGCATCTTCGCGTCCGAAAACTCCAAAGCGTAAGAAAGCTTCAGATAAATATGTTAAATTCAAAATTCCTATGGAAGATCTTCTGATAATCCTTCAAGGAATGCCTGAGTTCAAAAAGCCACGGCGTTTGAAATCTAAAATAAAATATCAGCATGAGGAGCTTTTTTGCAACTATCATAAAATATTGGTCATCTAGCAGAAGGTTGCATATCTCTCCGGGAGTTAGCTAATGAACTTGCAAGAGCTGGAAAGTTGCAAGACTATGTCATTCAGTAATTTTCTAAGGCATTCTTCCATGGCTTACTCAGTAGTTCAAGAAGGGATTTCTTTTTCTCTATATGATAAAAGTGCTCATGATCAGAATAATATATAAAGTTCCCTTATCAATTGGAATTAATGGGCATAGTCAAGCTTCGAACATATATCCTTTTGCCACATCCTTAACATCAAACAAGCACTACCTTTCATTTAAAGCTTATTTCTTAGCTTTACTTATAATGCTAACATGCATGCATATAAGGCAAAAGGCCCTTTTGAATTCTTAAGCCCTCCACATCCCGCTTGACATCAGTCGCAGATGTGTAGTGGAAATTCCGCTTGACATCAGTCGCAGACATTACGTACTTGTCCCGCTTGACCGTCGTCGCAGACACTGCGTACTTGTCCCGCTTGACATCGGTCGCGGATATTAAGAATTTCAATCCTGCTTATGTGTTCTTTGTGTGGCAAGTACTGCCACACGCACCTGACCACATCGACACATAAGCACATTGCTCCATCTATTCTTGCAGGACAACACGAGCCTATCCGCTATCTCGCGGCTTTATTACGCGGCCTGTGCCAATTTATATCATTCAATACACTGGCTGCCCGGTTACTTATTCCGGCTTAAATTATTTGGCTTCCATGTGCCTGTTGCCGGTTTATTATTCATATGGACAGGAAGTCGGCCGACCTGTATCTGTTAGTTAATTCTTGACCTTAGTCCCCGACTTAAATGGTATTAATTATACTAGCCGATCAGCGACCTGTCATCACAAAATTATTCGGCTTCCATGTGCCTATGGTCGGCCTGTATTATCAGAATATTCCTCTATTCTATCTCTTTCATAAAAAAGGCAATTTGTATCAAAGTTCGCCCTAGCCGCAATCTTATACTTCAATGTCATGGCTTTTTGGCGACTAAGAAGGATAGTCGTGCGGCTTATTGGTCGTAGTTTATGTACAAGTAAGGCGTGATCATTTCCCTCTTCCCAGCGGATAACCTTGATTACTTCTCTAAGGCAAATGGCGGGTTAAATTGTTCGTCGTGCGGCTTATTGTGGATGTGCATTCCGAAATAAGCCGCAAGGATATCTATCTCTCTTGCAGGTAACTTCATTAAAGTCGTAGTTTGGCGTCAGACCGGTTTTTTATGTTAACTGTCTATTCAATCGGAAGTTATACTGAGACCGCACGGGCTTGAACAAGTAAGAAAAGTGAGATGTAAAGTAAGAGACGTCAAAGGTGAACTTGACCTTCATTTCTATTTCATTTAATGCTACAAAATGTTAATCGCACGGTTTACAAAAAATAATACCGCTGATTTTCCAAAAAGATCAAAGTACAAAAAACAAATTAAAAAACTCCTAATCGCCCGGTTTGAGTTTCTTAGCCGCAGAAGAACCTGAATCACCGCCTTCATCGATATCGACTGAGGATTCAGATTACCCGCTACTGCTAGCCGCCGAGCTACCTGAATCGCTAGAAGTTGCTGAATCTGGCCGCGCGGTCTCAGATTCTTGACCGCTAGAGTCAGACGATGCACCTCCGCTCCGGCTTCCTTGGCCTCCCTCTTCCTCGTTGTCATCCTCCTCTTCACTGTCTTCCTCACCGACCTTGCCTTTACTCTTGATCTCCCTGTAGACGGCGGCCACCTGCTCTTTCTGGGTGGGGTAGATGCAGGCACAGGTGAAGTCGGTGAAGCCGGTCGCCAAGCCGCCAAGATCTCGGAGGCGTTTAAGGACTCCTTCACACCCCTGGATGACTTGCGGGAAGACGTTGTCTTGGAAGGTGGGGTTGGCCGGGTCATACATTGCCTGTAAAAGAAGTAAAGGTAAGGCTGTGCGGCTTCATAATGCTAACCGCACGAGTATCGGTAATGACTTAGCGCCTCCCTTTCTTTCAGTCGCTTGTTTTCTTCCACTTGTTCCTCTAACTGCCTCTTCAGGCTACTCTTCTCTTTCATTAACTGCTTGTAGGCAAGGCCCATGAAATGGCTTGCCACGAAGCTCCTCGCCCCAACTTGCGCGGTTAGCCGCGACAGGTCGTCTGCTGGAACTCGTCGCATCGCCTTCA
Organism: Platanthera guangdongensis; assembly: GCA_039583875.1. Classification (NCBI taxonomy): domain Eukaryota; kingdom Viridiplantae; phylum Streptophyta; class Magnoliopsida; order Asparagales; family Orchidaceae; genus Platanthera; species Platanthera guangdongensis. Next base: position 63,396,626 of record CM077159.1, read on the forward strand.
GGTTGCGGTTGTCATACATAGCACCGCCAACCACGCTCACATGGTGGGTTACTTCTTCTCTCCCCCAGTAAGGGAGGGCAGTGGAGATCGTCACGGACTCGCCGTCCGGACTCCACAGCACAGCCGGCTTGCCATGGACGTCCTTCAGGCCGCTGCCCGTTCCCTGCAGCATAAACTCGCCGGAGGAGGCCGACTCCTCCTCCTCTGCAGCCCGCGGCGACATGGCCCGCCTGGCTCGCTTCTCTCTTTGGGTGAGAGTCAGGCCGCCAGGCGTCTGCGGCTTGTTCTGCGGGACCGCCACAGCAACTGCAAAGACAAAGACAAAGTCAGTTCGCAAGCCGCGTGGCTAGGAGTTCAGTTCGGCCGGTTTGGAGCTTACTATCTTCTGCTTCAATTAATTATAAGGACGGCAGCAGCGGGATGTAATGGTTTACATCAAGCCGCTCCCCCTTGAAGAAGGTGTAGATTTCCTTCTCCACGCCGTCCAAGCCGCTGCTGCCGAAGGCGGCCTCTTCGCGGATTTGCGGGTTGACTGGCAGCAACCCCAGGTTTCCCTCGAAGATGAGAAACCGATCCGACCAGTTGGAGATCTTGTTTGCCAGGTTGACGATCTTCAGCCCCCTACAGCCGAAGTACAAATGCCCCTGGAAGATCTTTGTCCCGGAGTCCGGGATAGATCGCACCGAGAAGCATTCCCGGAACAGCCTCATAGAAAATCGGACTCTTTCCGAGCTTAAGTAGGAGATGAAGCTATATATGGCGGCTATCGAGTTTGGTGGCAGTTGTCCTGGCATAACTCCATAATGGTCAAAGACCGATACGGCCCCCATCATGACCGGAAAGCAGAAACCGCAGTCAAAGTGATCGATGGGGATGGCGATCTGATTGGAGTTGGATGTATTAATCCGCTCGTCCTGCAGCGGAAGCCGCGCGACCAGCGGGCTTCCCTGCATATGTTTCCGTACGAAATCGTTTAGCTCGGCTTTTGTAAGCCGGCATTCTTTGTGGTCAGCATAGTGGAATGCGGAGGCTGCGTCAGTCCTAACCACAGAGGCCTTGTCAGACCGCAACGACTTCGACTTAGCCCGCATCTTTTCTGTATTGTGATGAAATCTCCGGGGCCAGCTCTATTTATAGAAAACCAGTGGAGGTACAGTACTCAACATCAAATCGAGGCTACCCGTCACGCCGAGCGACCTAAACCTGCTGGAAATACAGATCAGCGCAATGACTAAGCCGCAGTTTAGTTCGTCAGTCCGCACGGATATATCCCTGCACTTAGAATAATTTCATGGAAAATCATGTGGATATCAATCTGTTAAGCCGGAGATCTATTCTCCAGACCGCACAGCTACTTTCCTATACTTAGATTATTAAGAACAAAACACAGGCATGGTGATCATAAATACAAACCGTATACGTCGCGAACAGTTCGCAGCATAATAAAAATACAACAGTTTACAAGAACCAAATTGTTCAACATCCAGTAGAAAAATATATATTACAACATAATATTCAATTGTCCGCACGGCTTAGATCTCTCAAGTCGCTCAGCCTTGCTTATCATCGTTCAATCTGTCTCGTCCTATTCGTGCGACCTGTTCACTTGTTTGCACAATCACGACGTACACCTGGCTAACCAGATTATGAAGCGAGCGCAGAGACCAATGAACCCGCACAGTGTCGCGTTCTACTCTCGCAAATGGGATCATTGGGATCGCCTGAACCCCCAGCCCGCTTGAAGCTGCGGCCTGTCTAGGCGCTGCGAACTCCGATGGATTTGAAGTCTCATCGGAGGCCGGGCGGCCAGTAATCGGCAGTTTTCCAGAGGTTTGCAGTGCAGTCCTCTGCCCTCCGCCGGTCTCCGCTGGCAGATCTTGGTTTTCGCCGTCCTTAACATGTGGAACCTCTTCTCTGTCTCCTTCTAGCCGCCCGGCCATCAGCAAATACTTCTCTGCCCTCTCCTGCTCCAAAGCGACCTGCATCTCTGTAATCTTCGTCTCAGCAGCCTCCATCGCGATCTGTAGCTCAGATTTTAACTTTATGGTCTCCTGCTCAAGCGCGGTTTGCAGCCTTGTGGTCTCTTGCTCCAGAATGGTTTGCAACTCTTGGATCCTTTTCTTGGCGGCCTCCTCGGCAGCCCGCTTTTCTTCGTCCTTAATCTGCAGGGTTTCGGTGAGCGCGTCCAAAGCCGCCTGCAGTATGTCGACCTCCTTATGGAAGTCGGCCATCTCTTTCTCGCGAACACGTGGTGGAGGCGGAGGCGGCGGCAGCATAGACATAAATGATGTCAAGTCGCCCGGTTTCATCGCGGTCTCCGGTTCACCTGCAGAAGATAAACCACAGTCAGGTTCGGCCAGATAATTGCGACCTTCTAGCAAGGGAATTGGTAGGATAAGACCACCGCTTTGATTTTTATCTCCTTCAGAGGCCGCGGTATGGTTTTTAAACACTGGCCGCCTGAATCGTTCGGGATCTATCCTATTTAGCTTTTCTTTCCATAGCCGCTCGGTTTCTTTAGCTCGACTTTTCAGTTGGGCCGTGGTCAGGAAATATCTGGCCGGCGGATTTAATATTATGTTCGCCCCCTTCTTCCTTGACCGCGGCTTGTAGAAGTTAACAATTCGCTTAACTTCCCTGTGTTTACCTTGCAGCAATGGAAGTGAGGTCGCCACCAGCTTCTCGGCAATCAGCTTCCTCATCTCCTCCATTTTCTCTCAAAGCTTCAGTTTCTCGGCTCCTTCAGAAGTCGTGGAAGACGGATCGCCAGGCTTCTCCCCAATAACCTGGACCTTGGGGCGGTCAACCTCCTCAGAGGCCCCAGGAGTCGACAATAGTGCATCCTGCTGCTGGAGGGTCTCCATGCCCTTGAAGAGGTCGCTATGCGTCTCGCTAGCCATGGATACATCCTCCAGCTCGTTCGGCTTGAATGCCGGTGTGGACGGACTCTCGGGTACCTCCTTCTCGTGCGGCCTATGTTGAAGACTATCCGCGCCGGTCTTTACAGAATTATTCCGGTTTCCGGCCTGCATCTTCCTCAACTTCCTCTTCATCCTTTCCTCAAGGGTCTCCCTCCTTTTCTTCTGCCGTTTCAAGGAGCCGAACACCATTTCAGTCCATTTGCTCTGTTCAGCCAAAATCCATCCAGTCTCCAGTGCCTTCTCCGGCTCATTGTCATACACAACGATTAGGTCGACCTTAGCTGGCAATTCGCACGGTTTGCCGGATTCAACACTTTTCTCCTCCGTCTCACCTATTTTAAGTGTGGTTTGCCTGATGGAGAGAAAGTCATATCAAAGGATTTGACAGTTTCGGTTTGTGCCGGGGCCATCTTCCAAACAGCTTTTTGATCTGTTGCGGCCTGCGATGATTCGCCAACGGTCTGTGTCGGCCTCTTTTCAGATCCAGAAGCCGCTGGAGTCACCGGCTTCCCAATCTTCTTCGCAGGATGTCGGTCAGAGTCATCCGGTTTCTCGCTCCAGCTTTTCTTCTTTTCAGTCAACTTCTTGTCGCGGGCTAACATCGATGACATGACATCCATCTTGTGAAAGATCGTGTCGGCTTGCAAAATTCTGACCGCAAGTGGCGAGTAGCGACCCGTGGCTTGGCAGAGATCTTGAAGAATGTCTAGGGCTAGGGGGTTTTATAGACAACGATGATGCAGACGCGGTCTCCGGCTTAGTTCTACATTTTCAAAGTTTTTTTGGAACTTAAAAATGTGCGGGGATTCTGTTAAGCCCGGAATCCGCGACCTGTTCGCGCAGCTTTCCAGACCGGGCAGCCTGGTCTTTCTAGCCGCCAAGTCTCCCAATTCGGCTGGTCACCAGAGGGCGGTCTGGTCGGCTAGCCGCATCTCAGATCAACTTGTCTGGTAATCACCGAAGCCGGGCGGTCTCCATGTCAAACCGCCGCCAGCGCCGGCCCTGCTCAGTGACAAGGCCCAGGATCCAGACAGTTAGCTCGCCAGGAGGAATCCGCTAGGCCGTGCGGCTTCTCTCCTTTCTCGTTTTCTGCTCATTTGCTTCCCCTCACCGCTGCCCGGTTCTCCTGTACCCCGGGCAGTCGGTAACTTTAGCCCTGCCCGCTTGGGCAGTCCCCCGAGCCTATAAATAGGGGGAGGGTGCACTCCCCAAGACACGCTGACTTGTATCCAGGAGCTCGTCTGTTAAGAGCTACGGTCTAAATTCTAGCGTTTTGCGGCTTGCAGTCGGCCGGCTTCCTCTTTTTCTCCTTCATGTAACTGTTTCTCTCCTTAAATAAAGGAAAGCCCGTCGCAGGAGTGGCATTTAAGCCGCGACGGGCCAACTCTGCTGTTGTCGCTGCCAGCGGCCTCTTTTTCCGTCCTTTAGCTACGACCGCTAGTAACCGACTACTCGACAGTCTCCACTTTTCCCTTCTATCCCCCGGTGCTCGAACCGTTAGCTGGTGGTTCCCGACTCCCTGTGAGTTTTCATTCATCAACAGTATAAATGAAATATCAGCGATAACATACTAAAAGTGAAGTGCAAGTGCATGAAAACTAGCCCAAAGGAGTCCAAAAAACACAATATAAATCGGACTCATCAGGCACACCGTGCAATCGTACGATATTATCCACGTACAACTTAGCCAGTTTCTCAACTGAATCATCCTTCCGATTAGGTATGAAGTGCGACACTTTGGTTAACCGGTCAACGATTACCCACACACTATCGTTTCCGTTCTGAGACCTCGACAGTCCATGCATGAAATCCATAAAAATGTCGTCGAACTTCTACAACGGTAGTTGTAGCGACTTCAGGAAACCACCAGGTTTTTGGCATTCAGCTTTCACTAAGGGACAAGTCTGACATGTTTCCAGGTAATGGGCTATATCTTTCTTCAAACCTAGTCACAAGAAAACTTTCTTCATGTCCTTGTACATTTTTGTGCTCCATGGGTGAATTGAATACTTTGTAAAGTGTTCCTCATACGACAATTCTTCATGTAATTTACCCACATTGGGACGCACAAACGACCATCTTTCCTCAAAAGGTCGTCATCCTAGGAGAATTGGGCATTTGACCCATCCACTGCATAGCGTTGTAGACTTTCATCAAATTCTGTTGCTTGCTGAACCCTGTCTGTAAGGTCATACTGTACCTCCGTCTAGTTCAGGCATGCACTTTTAGTAGCATTCTTGTCCACACAAGAGATTTCTAATACCTCCAACTCCTAGATTAGATGCTTATCATGCATCTACAACCAACTTGCCCTTGCTGGAGTCCTACGACTCAAGAAATCTACGACTACATTTCCCTTCCCGGGAGTATAATGAATCTGGAAGGTGTAGTACTCAAGGAACTCCATCCACCTCCGATGTCGCATATTTAGATCCTTCTGATCCAGCAGGTACTTAAGGCTCTTATGGTCAGTGAAGATGTCAAATTTCATGCCATATAAGTAGTGACGATATAGTTTGAGTGCAAATATCGCCGCCGCTAACTCTAAGTCGTGGACGGGATAGTTCCGCTCATGCACTTTCAACTAGCGTGAGCCATAAGCTCTCACTTTACCAAACTGATGAAGAACGCGGCCTAAGCCGCTCGCTGATGCATCACTCTAAATTTGATAGCCGTTTGAACCATATGGCGTCGTCAGGATTGGTTCCATAGTCAGACGACCTTTCAGCTCCTCAAAAGCTCGCCCGCAATCCGGAATCCAAACAAACTGAAAGGGGAAACTAGATCAGATATACTCTAGATGGGGGGTGAATAGAGTATATGGTGCTTTTTAAAACACAAAGAAAAACTTTTGCAAAGCTTTACAACAATTGTTGTAATGAGTGTAAGCAGGGAAGCAGAAACTAAAACTAATCACAAACTAAGCTATGCAGAAACTAAGCACAAGAAAATCTAGGCCAGAAACAAACAAAAAACATGCAGAACCAGATGACACAAGGAAATATAGTGGTTCCCCAACTTGGGTACATCCACTCTTCTACCACCCTAGGTAGGAATCCACTGTAGGATGAGTTGATCAGGTGTCCTGGGCACCAATGAGCTTTTGATAAGGTGCTCAAAAACCAAAACAGATTTTTTGATCAGGTGTCTTGCCACCAATGAGCTTTTGACAAGGTGCTCAAAAACCAGATTCAAACTTTTGAAGGGAGTTTGAAAAACTCTTTACAGAATGGGGGTGAGAGAGTGATGGCAGTCTTCTCTTTCTCAAGCAACTGAGAAGACTATGTGGATTCAGTGATGTTGCCAAAGCTCCCCCTGAGTCCTTGAAATCTTCAGGAAGATGAGCTTTGCTGAGGGTGATAGGCCTTCAAAGATAGATCTCCAGCAAAAGATGATTTCAGCAAGCTGAAATGTTGATTGTCTGGAGTCTTGAAATGATGTTGGCCTTGAACACTTGAGAGCTGAAGAGATCTGAAGAATGTTCAAAGCTTGATCTCTCTGATGAGTGTTCTTCAGAATTCTTGTTGACAGAAGATTGAGAGAGTCTCTGTGTATTGAGTTGTGTGTGCTCTACTTATCAATCTCTGTATTTCTTCTCTTCTCTATTTCATTCAAAAACATTCTATCAATTATTCTCTGTGTCTGAATAGGATATAACTCTGTCAAAGATAGCCATTGGTCTGCATTGATTACAGCCTTAATTGCATAATCTGTTCTGAAGGAAAGTCCACTGAATTGTTCCTTGAAAAATTCCTTGAAACTTGCTCCAGAAGTAAATGAAAACGGCTGGCAGATCTTCTGAATTAAATGCAGAATAACTTCTATCTGATTTGAATTTGAATTCTGAAAGATAACTGAGATCGTCGAACTGAGCTCTGCTATCGTCGAGCTGAGCTCAGCGAACTGGAAAATGCAAGCAGCAAAGAAATCGTCGATCTGAGCTCAAAGATCGTCGAACTGAGCTCAGAGATAAGGATCCAGTGCAGAGTCAAAATCGTCGACCTGAGCTCAGCGATCGTCGAATGGAGTTCGACGATATTATGAGGTTTGAGCTCAGCGATCGTCGAATGGAGCTCGACGATCTGTCAATAGTTGAGCTAGACGATCGTCGACCGGAGTTCGACGAAACGTCGTGCTGAGCTCGACGATTTGGACTTAGTCTCCAGAAAAACTTGGGTCTTCAGGGCAGCTTCCAATCCTAGCCTTCTAACCCTTAGACTCAATTCTAATTGACCTATTAAGCTATACAGAAGGTCAAACACAGATTCCTAGAGACATAGTGATCCTGACCCAAATTAGTAATAGGGTGTTCCAACAATCTCCCCCTATTTGGGTTAGGAAAACTATTTACAGACTTTTGAAAATCAAACAACATCATACAATCAGAAAAACACAAAAACAACAGTAGCCAGACATTACAGAACCATCACACAGATATATATATGATATCCAGAAATCAGTCAGAAAAACCAAGAGTTATCACCTTACAGAGTTATTCCTTTTCTTTGCCTTTTACCATCTTGATTTCTCTGTTAGGATCTAAAGCTTGTTGTTTGGATCTGGTATCATCAGCTGCTCCCAAATAAATTTGTTTTGATGTCCTGGGAACCACTGCAGCTGGATGCAATTCCATGTACCTGTCTGCATCAAAAAAATTGCTGGAAGCATATCTTTCTAGTTCTTTTTGTCTTTGTTCTGACATTGTGGAGATGTTGGAAGTGTCTAGGCCTTTCTCTTTGGCTTTCTTGATTTAATCTAAAGCAGCCAGCTCTTTCATTCTAGCAGTCCAAGCAATAGGATTCTTCTCAGGGTCCTCAAATGGAACAGGTGGCTCATACCTGTTGGAAGAAGTATCTTGAGGAGTCCTGGCAGTCACAGTTTCTCTGAGCTTATAGGGGAATGGACCTGAAGTTGTATCAGAAGGAACATGTCCTCCCCTGGAATAAGGGTGCTGCCTGGAATGCCCTTTAGAGTAAACCTGAGTCTCTCTTTGGTTTCCCCTATATCCTCCCCTTCTAGAGTAAGAGCCCCTAGACTGGCTTTCCCTTTGATAAGTTCTAGCATGAGGTTGGTAGGGAGCCTGGCTTCTAGCAGGGCCTGAACTTGCAGAGCTGCCACCTGCACCTGCATCAGGTGGAGGTGGTGGAGGAGGATGAGGGTGCTTGAACTGAGTGGAATCTTTCTCATACTTCCTCTTCTTCTTCATAGCCTTTAGCTGGTTCTTAGAGAACTGCATCCAATGCTCAGAAATTGGGCAGTTGTGCAGAATATAATAAGGGACATCATTGTCATCTCTAACTTTGGCAGGAGGAACCCTCTTCAATGCCTTACTTCTTGCTTTCCTTTTCTTTGCAATGGTCGCAGATGAATCATCAGAAGCAGTGTTATAATCCTCAGATTCAGAACTCTGTGCATCATATAAAGCATCAATCTTCTTCATCAATGTTTCTTTCAGTTGAACAGCAGCTGATGGGGCAGAAGCAGAAGGGGCAGCAACAGGAACAGCAACAGATGGGGCAACAGATATAGATACATCAGCAGATATAACAACAGGTGCAACAGCATATGGAGCAACAGAGACAACTTCAGAAACATCACTAGTAACTTCAGGAGAGACAGCAGCAGCAGCTTCAGTAACAACAACAACAACTTCAGCAGGCTCAAAAACAGCAGCCTCTGTCATCAGAGAATCCTGGGAAAAGGGCTCAACAGAAACAATTTCTTCAGCAGCAGGGATAATTTCAGAGGCAGATACAGCCTTTTCTTCATCAGCAGCAGCAGTAACACCATCAGAAGCAGCAGTCACCTTATCAGAAGCAGCAGTCACTGAATGAATAAAAGCAGAAATTATACTGGGGTCACACCATGAGAAGGGCACCAGAGCCTTGGACAGATCTTCAGAGGGCTGGACAGCATTGGGCTCTGGGAGGCAGCAGTAGTATGCAGTATCAAATGTAGATAGCAAAGACCTTAGGTCTATTGCTAGGGCTGGAGTAGCAGAGGCAACAGATGCAGGAGCAGCAGCAGTAGCAGAAGCAGACACAGAAACAGCATCAGTAGCAGCAGAAGCAGCAGCAACAGCAGCATGAAGGCTGGCTTCATAGGGCATCTCCCCCTGCCTGGATACAGATACAGCTGTATCAAGGCACACTGCTGGGGGTGCTGCTTGAGGAGGAAAGAAGGAGGAAAGCCTGGCAGAGAGAGCTGCCACTGACTGTTGTAGAGGAGCTAAAGAGGCCTCCATGAGAAGAGAGAGCCTGGGTGCAAGGAGCTCATACAACTGGTCAGCCAAGGCTGGGAGATCTACTTGCTCAAGAAGAGGAGCAGAGGTAGAGAGTACAGGGATGGCTGATGGAGCTGGAGGAGGAGGGCTGAAGGGTGGAATGAATGGCTCAGGAGAGGGGATGGTGGAGATGGAGGATAATGGGATGGATATGGATGGAGTGAATGTGGGTTGGGCAATAATGTGGTGGAGAAGGTCTTGGAAAGAGGTGGAAGAGGATGGTAATTCTGGAGGAGAGGAGGGGGAATCATCCATGTAGGATTCATCCAGAAGTGTGAAGGATGGAAGGGATGGGGATGAGGTGACATCTGGTGGGGAATAAGAGAATAGGGGATGGAAGTGGTCTGCTGGTGGAGATGAGATGGTTGCTGGAGATGGAATAGAGGTTGGAGATGGGCTGGAAATTGTAATGGTGGAGGGAGCTGGAGTGGGTAGGGTTGGGCTTGGAGGAGAAGAAGAAGCAGCACTAGCAGCAGGCAGGTCTTCTGCAGGGGCAGAGACCTGGGGGGGAGTGACTCTTAGAGTCCTGGTGCCTGAAGGGGCAGATGGAGAGGGCCTGCTGGGCTTGATGATTTGCCTGTCCCATTTCCCAAATAGGGCACAGGTGAGTCTCTTGGAGGCATTGATGTGCACTCCAGAGGAGACTAGCAGGGTAGGGCACTTAGCCTGAAGGAAGACTCCCAGAATTCTTCCATAATTCACAAAGGTTTTGTTTATCTTTTTCTTCAACAGATTAAAAAAGACTTCTCCCCAGTTCAAGCTTTTCCTATCCACCAGAGCTCCCATGAGGCAGAGCTGATATCTGGAGATGGTGTCATGGGCAGAATGTTTGGCCAACAGAACCTTGCCTACAACATCTGCCAGAAACCTGTATTCCACTGACAGGTTCCTCTTAAACAACTTGCTAGGGTTCCCCTCAGGATGACCCATCCTGGCAAGTATATCAGAGAATTCTTCTCCAGAAAGTTCAGCAGAGTCTTCACCATTTCTTAATCCAAAAACCTCTGTGAGGACTGTTGGGGTCAGAGGTACCTGGGTGCCACCAATGGATCCAACAATGTTGTTGTTGTCAAGGTTGTGTGCAGTATATACCCATTCTTTGATTTCATCAGAGGCAAGTTTGATTCTTGTTGTCATAAGGGCAGATAGATGCTGATCTTTGAATAAACTGAGGATGTCCTGGAAGACTTGATCAGTTGTGTTGAAGGAGTCCAAATCAATGTCAAAACCTGCATCAAATTTCATGGCGGCTAGCACAGCAACTAAAACGGCCAATGTACCTGCAAAAATTAACAGACAAAACGACCAAGAGTAGAACTGTTTGGAGGGAAGAAAATTCTTGCAGAGAAATTGAAAGCGCAAGAGAGAACGACGGCGAAAAATGAGTTTTATATTAGGGTTCGACGCAGAAAAGGAAAGATCGTTGAACTCAGTTCGACGATCGAGGCTTCTAAAGGAATCTGAAGAGACTCCAAAATCGTCGATCTCCGTTCGACGATCTGGAAAGGCGTCGAGCTCCGTTCGACGATCGTTCAGTGAACAAAATCGTCGAGCGCCGTTCGACGATCGTTGACCAGAAGAGATAGTCCATACTATCAAAGGAACGCTGAACTCAGTTCGACGATTCAGGAAATCGTCGAACTCCGTTCGACGATCTTTGTGAAAATCGTCGAGCGCAGTTCAGAGATCAGAGAAATTTTAGACACTAAGGAAAATCAGAATTTTGCCTAGTCTTGGTCATTTTTAGCTTTCAAAATCTTGGATATTATTTGAGACTTCCTCCATCTAACATTCCTAACTGATTTAGGAAGAAGGTGTGTTTCTTTTCATCCAAAAGCTTGGTGAAAATATCTCCCCTTTGTAAATCAGTTGGGATATACTGCAATTCAATTTTGTTCTTTTCAACATTATCCCTTAAGAAATGATGCCTAATCTCTATATGTTTTGTCCTACTATGGAGGACTGGATTTTGAGCTATGGAGATAGCACTTGTATTGTCACAAAAGATTTTTGACTTTTCTAAGTTGTAACCATAGTCTAGGAGTTGGTTTTGAATCCACAGTATTTGTGAACAACAACTGCCTGCAGCCATATATTCAGCTTCAGCAGTTGAAGTTGACACATATGTTTGTTTCTTGCAAAACCAAGAGACAAGTCTATCACCAAGGAACTGACAAGTTCCACTGGTGCTTTTCCTGTCAATTCTGCATCCAGCATAATCAGCATCAGAGAATCCAGTTAACTCAAATGCTGAATCTTTTGGATACCAGAGACCTAGATTTGGACAACTTTTAACATACCTAAGAATCCTCTTTACTAATGTGAAGTGTGACTCTCTAGGGCTAACTTGGAATCTAGCACATATACATGTAGCAAACATTATATCTGGTCTACTAGCTGTAAGATACAGTAAAGAGCCAATCATTGCTCTATATGTTGTCTGATCAACAGGTTTCCCATGTTCATCAACATCCAATACAGCATTGGTAGGCATGGGTGTTTTCATACAAGATGCCTCAGACATGCTAAATTTCTTAACCAGCTCATGAGCATATTTGGTTTGAGAAATAAAGATGCCTCCAGCATGTTGTTTGACTTGCAATCCTAGGAAGAAGGATAGCTCACCCATGCTACTCATCTCAAATTTAGAATGCATTAGGTTAGAAAACCTTCCGCACAATTTTGAGTCAGTAGAACCAAAAATGATATCGTCTACATAGATTTGTACTAGTAGGGTATGGGACTTATGGGTTCTAATAAAAAGGGTTTGGTCTACTATACCCCTTATAAAACCATTTTCCAAGAGAAAGCATGCTAGGGTCTCATACCATGCTCTAGGAGCTTGCTTGAGACCATATAATGCTTTATTTAATCTAAAAACAAAATCAGGATGAGTTGGAGAGATAAAACCTGGAGGTTGTCTGACATAGACTTCCTCTTTGATGTCTCCATTTAAGAAGGCACTCTTGACATCCATCTGATAAACCTTGAAGCCCTTGTGAGCTGCATAGGCTAAAAATATCCTGATGGCTTCTAATCTTGCAACAGGTGCAAAGGTCTGGTCGTAGTCAATTCCTTCTTCTTGAGAATATCCTTGGGCAACTAGCCTTGCGTTGTTCCTTATTATTACTCCTTGATCATCCAGTTTGTTCCTGAATACCCATTTTGTTCCAACAATGGAATGATCCTTAGGCTTGGGCACTAGTTCCCATACTTTGTTCCTCTCAAATTGATGCAACTCCTCTTGCATGGCAATGATCCAGTGTGGATCTTGCTCTGCATCTTGAATGGACTGAGGTTCAATTTGAGAAAGGAAGCAGGTGTGCAACAGGTTTTGGTTGACCTGATTTCTGGTTTGCACACCAGCTGAGATGTCTCCAATTATCTGGGAAATTGGATGGTCTCTTGATGTTACTAAATCAACCGGGGGTGTTGATTGTTCACCAACCTGTGTTGTTGTTTCCTCTTGTGGTACAACAACTGGCTCTTCAGGTTGTGTTTCAATATGTTGAGCATTGCTTTCATCTTCACTGCTTTCATCCTCTTGAGCAACCTGTAGCTTGTTCATATCTTCAACTAGAGAGTGTTCCTGCAAAGGTTCTATGGTAGAAGGGATCTTCTCCTTGAAAGACATGTTAGTTTCATCAAAAGAAACATGAACAGATTCCTCAATTTTCAATGATGATTTATTATATACCCTATAGGCCTTGCTGATCATGGAGTATCCCAGAAATACTCCTTCATCAGCTTTGGCTTGAAATTTTGCTAGATGTTTCTTATCATTATTGTGAATATAGCAAATGCAACCAAAAATTTTGAAATAGTCAACTTTAGGTTTCTTCCCTTTGAGTAATTCATAGGGAGTCTTTCCCTTCAGTTTATGTATCAGACTCCTGTTCAGCACATAGTTGGAGGTGTTCACTGCCTCTGCCCAAAAGGATAGAGGTAGATGAGCATCTGACAACAATGTAGTGGCAGATTCAATAAGGGTTCTATTTTTCCTTTCAGCTACCCCATTTTGTTGAGGAGTTCTAGGAGCTGAGAAAGTATGTCCTGATCCCTTCACTCTGACAGAACTCTTGCATAAGAAGAGAATCAAACTCTGTCCCATGATCACTTCTGATCAGGGCAATGTGAGTATTGAACTCAATCTTTATACATTTGAGAAACTCTGTCAGACACTTAAAGTTATCAGACTTCTTCCTTAGAAAGAACACCCAAGTGAATCTAGAGAAGTCATCTACAATCACTAAAGTGTAGGATTTCCCTCCTAGGCTTTGTACTGTGATGGGTCCAAATAGATCCATGTGTAACAGATACAGTATCCTAGGTGAATCACTCTTATTAAGTGACTTAAAACTGTTTTTAGTTTGCTTGCCTAATTGACAAGCCTTGCAGAGTCCTTCCTTCTTGTAGGGGCCAGAAGGTAGTCCTCTAACAAGGTTGTCCTTGGATAGCCTAGCAATAGTTCTAAGGTTTAGGTGTCCTAGTCTCTTATGCCATAAAACATTTGGTCTACAGACTGAGTTGAATAAACAGATATCTATAGTAGTTGAAAGAAAATCTACTAGGTAGATGTTACCTTTCCTTTTACCTGTCAACACAGTTGTGTTGTCCTCTGACTTGATTTTGCATAAGGTTTTGCTGAAGGTCACCTGGTAGCCTTCATCACATAGCTGACTGATGCTGATAAGGTTGTGCTTCAGTCCTTCCACATATGCTACCTTCTTGAAGGTTACAGAACCAATCTGGACTACTCCATATCCTTTAGTTTGTCCAAAGTTGGAGTCACCAAAAATAACTTTGGGTCCAAGCTTGGCTCTAAAGGAATTTAGGTTGTCCTTGTTCCCTGTCATGTGCTTAGAGCACCCACTATCCAAATACCATTGCTGGTTAGATGTTGGATAGGTCTTCACCTGCACATTAAGCAATTCACTTGTTTTTGACCCAGTTTACCTTGAGCCTAGGTTGATAACCTTTAAATTCAGAAATGAAAGACATCCCTGGCTGACTCTTATATCCTTCAGGATGATATCTCCTTGGAGGTAAAATCCATTCAGTATAAGGGTTGAAGGTTTGGGATGAAGAACCCTCAGGATTCAATTTTGACTTGCCATTGAAAAAATTTCCAGAGCTCTGACCTCTGTTCGACGATCTTGGAGCTGAGTTCGACGATCTTGGGTCAGATCGTCGAGCTCCGTTCGACGGTCGACTATGGCTGAGGTCAGGTATATGGGATCGTCGACCAGCGTTCGACGATCTTGGCTGAGATCGTCGACCAGCGTTCGACGATTTGTCCTGAGATCGTCGAGCTGCGTTTGGCGATCGTCGATCTTCATTCGGCGATCGTCGATCTCCGTTCGACGATTTGTGCTGGACTTTAGTTTTCTGAGGCAGATCAGAATTTTTCCTGGCAACCTCTACAACTCCCTTTCCCTTGCTAGAAATGAACTTGATGGGAGTTGTTAGGACTATAGGTTGGCTGGATGAAGCACCCAAGCCCAGTGTACTGTTAAGTCTAGAGTTCACTGTACTTGTGATGTCCATCAGCTTGATGCTTCTCCCATTAAGGGATTCTTCAAGCTTCTTGGCCTCAGAGAGCTCACTTTTCAGTGTAGCTATCTGTTTTCTATAGTTCTCCAACTCCTGAGAGAGTTTGAGGTTTTCTGACTTTAAGCCATTGTGTTCAGATAATTGATTTCTGAGAGAGATAATCTCTTTCTCAGACTTTAACAGATCTAAACACAATGCTTTAAATTCAGATTTAAAATCTTCTGAAGTAAAATCAAAAGAACTGATTACCTGATCTTCCTCAGGTTGAATCTCTGAGTCTGAATCTGACTCTTCTTCCTCTGAGTTGTGTTGTGAGGCATTAATTGCCATCATGCAGAACTCCTTTTCCTCTGCATCATCCTCATCATAACTTGAGCTGGAAGAGGCTTCTGACTCCTCTTCAGTCTCACTCCAGGATTCAGCAACAAATCCTTTCCTTGTGTGCTTATTTCTGCTGGAGGAAGGTTTGCTATTTCCATTCCTTTTGGAGTCCTTCTCCTTTCTTCTTTCTTTTCTGTCCCTTCTGTCCTTGTTCTTGTTCTCTGGACAGTCAGGAACCATATGCCCTGGTTTCCTGCAACCAAAGCAAATAATGTCTTTGCTATTGCCAATGGACTTGTCATACCTTGGCTTATCCTGCTCCTTGTATGATCTTCTTCTGAAGTCCTTTCTGGCCATCTTATAGAATCTTTTGGCCAACAGGCTGAGAAGTTCATCATTGCCTGTACCTTTTTCTTCAGGCAGATCCTCAGCTGCCTTAAATGCTATAGTCTTCTCCTTTCTTGTGGCTGGTGAAGCAGCCTTCTGTTCTTCTTCTCTGTTCTTGATGAGTAGCTCATAAGATTTGAGCTTACCCAACAAGGCTTCAGTCGTGATCTCATTCAGGCTTCTGGCATCTTTAATTGGCCAGATTCTTGAATCCCAAGTGCTGGGGAAGCACATTAGGATCTTGTCATTAAGTTCTGTTAGTGAGATCTCTTTGTCTAATGTCCTCAGTTCACTGACAATTAGACTCAGTCTGTTGTACATGTCTCCCACTGACTCTGTTTCTCCCTTCTTGAAGTTCTCATATTGGGAGATAAGATGGGATCTTCTGTCCTTTCTCTCATCAGCTGAGCCAGAGACAATTTCTGAGAGCTTGTCCCAAATCTCCTTGGCTGAGTTGCATTCAGCTACTTTTTGAAAAATGTCATCTGACATTGTCTGAGCTAAAATGTTCATTGCCTTGGCATCAGCTACCTTCCACCTTTTGATGTCAGCATCTGTTCCTGATGGAGGTGGAACACCATTTGTGCTTGTACTTTCTGGGGGTCTGGGACACACTGTCAAAACAGAATTAAAAATGTCCTCGTCAATAGAATTCATGTAGAGTTTAATCCTTGCTTTCCAAAGTGCAAACTTTGACAGATTGCACACTGGAGGTCTGGTGCTTGCATAATCTTTATTTTGGGCCATGACTTGTGCAAGCTAAAACTGATAATGAAATATAAAAGAAGGATCTAGATTGGGATCTTGGGGTACAGGTGTTAGCCTGTACAACCAAACAGATATGGTATGTTTAACCAACCTCGCTCTGATACCAATTGAAAGGGGAAACTAGATCAGATATACTCTAGAGGGGGGTGAATAGAGTATATGGTGCTTTTTAAAACACAAAGAAAAACTTTTGCAAAGCTTTACAACAATTGTTGTAATGAGTGTAAGCAGGGAAGCAGAAACTAAAACTAATCACAAACTAAGCTATGCAGAAACTAAGCACAAGAAAATTTAGGCCAGAAACAAACAGAAAACATGCAGAACCAGATGACACAAGGAAATATAGTGGTTCCCCAACTTGGGTACATCCACTCTTCTACCACCCTAGGTAGGAATCCACTGCAGGATGAGTTGATCAGGTGTCCTGGGCACCAATGAGCTTTTGATAAGGTGCTCAAAAACCAAAACAGATTTTTTGATCAGGTGTCTTGCCACCAATGAGCTTTTGACAAGGTGCTCAAAAACCAGATTCAAACTTTTGAAGGGAGTTTGAAAAACCCTTTACAGAATGGGGGTGAGAGAGTGATGGCAGTCTTCTCTTTCTCAAGCAACTGAGAAGACTATGTGGATTCAGTGATGTTGCCAAAGCTCCCCCTGAGTCCTTGAAATCTTCAGGAAGATGAGCTTTGCTGAGGGTGATAGGCCTTCAAAGATAGATCTCCAGCAAAAGATGATTTCAGCAAGCTGAAATGTTGATTGTCTGGAGTCTTTAAATGATGTTGGCCTTGAACACTTGAGAGCTGAAGAGATCTGAAGAATGTTCAAAGCTTGATCTCTCTGATGAGTGTTCTTCAGAATTCTTGTTGACAGAAGATTGAGAGAGTCTCTGTGTATTGAGTTGTGTGTGCTCTACTTGTCAATCTTTGTATTTCTTCTCTTCTCTATTTCATTCAAAAACATTCTATCAATTATTCTCTGTGTCTGAATAGGATATAACTCTGTCAAAGATAGCCGTTGGTCTGCATTGATTACAGCCTTAATTGCATAATCTGTTCTGAAGGAAAGTCCACTGAATTGTTCCTTGAAAAATTCCTTGAAACTTGCTCCAGAAGTAAATGAAAACGGCTGGCAGATCTTCTGAATTAAATGTAGAATAACTTCTATCTGATTTGAATTTGAATTCTGAAAGATAACTGAGATCGTCGAACTGAGCTCTGCTATCGTCGAGCTGAGCTCAGCGAACTGGAAAATGCAAGCAGCAAAGAAATCGTCGATCTGAGCTCAAAGATCGTCGAACTGAGCTCAAAGATAAGGATCCAGTGCAGAGTCAAAATCGTCGACCTGAGCTCAGCGATCGTCGAATGGAGTTCGACGATATTATGAGGTTTGAGCTCAGCGATCGTCGAATGGAGCTCGACGATCTGTCAATAGTTGAGCTAGACGATCGTCGACCGGAGTTCGACGAAACGTCGTGCTGAGCTCGACGATTTGGACTTAGTCTCCAGAAAAACTTGGGTCTTCAGGGCAGCTTCCAATCCTAGCCTTCTAACCCTTAGACTCAATTCTAATTGACCTATTAAGCTATACAGAAGGTCAAACACAGATTCCTAGAGACATAGTGATCCTGACCCAAATTAGTAATAGGGTGTTCCAACACAAACTTCTGATCTTTTCTCATCAGTGTGGTGAGGGACAAGGCTATCCACGAGAAGTTCTCTATGAAGTGCCTATTGTAGACCGCAAGTCCAAGAAAACTCCGAACTTTAGCCACAGAATACAAAAATGGCCACTCCCGTATTGCAACTATCTTCGTCGGATCCACCGCAATGTCATCTCCACTTATCATGTGACCAAGAAAGGCCACTTATGTCAGCCAGAACTCACACTTTGAGAATTTGGCATAAAGTTTGTTTCTTCTCAGGGTGTGTAACACCATCCACAAATGGTTAGCATGATCTTCTTCAGACTGAGAGTATACCAAAATGTCGTCAATAGAGATGATGAAAAATAAGCCTAATTACTCTCGAAACATTTGGTGCATTAGGTCCATGAATACCGATGGCACATTTGTTAGTACAAATAACATTACAGTGAACTCATAATGACCATAGCGCGTACCAGACATTGTCTTGGAAATATCACATTCCCGAGTCCTCAACTGATAATAGCCAGACTTCAAATCCAGCTTCGAGTAGACAATTGATCCCGCTAGCTGATCGAACAAGTCGTGTTCCTTGAGGACTATATAGAGTACATTATAGCGGAAGCAATTTAAAAAGTTGCAGTAATTAGAACCCAGCCAACAACATGAATGTCCACTACAAAACCCAACAGGAATGATGTACAATACACAAGTACATGGCCTTAAGGCAATACAATAGTTTACTCAAATTACAGTATTTTCCAAACCCCAACACGCAGGCCGGTCACACATGAATAATATAAGTAAACATTCAAAATTAGGCCTTCGAGGGCCAGTTCAGCAACAAGGGCTTTTGCCCGCTATTTACCACATGACTCTGCAGCACCTGCAAGCAACAATCCACCGCAACGGTGAAGGTCGGGCCGTGACATGGCAGACACACGGTGTAGCACACGGGCATGTTCGGGTAGAGACATGCGTGTTAGTTTTGACACGGGCGTGTCGAGTACCCGTGTTACTTCCGGGGCATTTTTGATCCTGTGTCGAAGGAGGAACAAAGCACGCTACACGGCCGTGTATTGTGTGACACGGGCATCTAAAGTCTGACACGGGCGTGTCGAGTGCCCGTGTACTTTCCGGGACGCGTCGGTTTCGATGGAGAATGGGGCACACGGCCTTGGACACGTGCGTTTCACAAGTCGTGTTCGGCCCAGGTTTTGTCTTTCAAGCCCGAATCGTGGCCGTTCGTTTCCTTATATTGGGATCTACGGCTTGGGGCTGTTCAGGCTGGGTTATACCCGGGAATAGGCCTTTGAAACCCTCATTCTTTTGGGTTATTCTCTTTCTAAATTTCTAGAGAGAGGGGAGAGCAAGGAAGGAGAAGGGAAATATATCCGGCCACCGACGGAGCTTCGGAGCCCCAAATCGCAAGACGACTTCGGATCTACGTAGGCGAGGACATTGCGACGCTTTTCCACCGCATAGATTTCCATGGCGCCAAAGATGAATGATAGGGTAACGATTCTCATCCTAGGACATGTGAAGTCATCTTTTCTTTGCATAGGAAGCCCGCTCTCACGAGTATGCGGTGAGTTTGTGGCGTTCCTTCGGGTACACATGAATAGTCCCCGTTGTTTAGCATGTAGAGTCCGTAATCGAGAAATGGACATAGGCATGATGTGTGAAGCCTACTTGGACAAGTTGGTCTGGATCGGTGATGTTGCATTGTATGAATGACCGGAGAAGACTCCGTGCGATTGTTTGTTTTTTGGTTTTCTATGTGGTAGATTGCAACAAGGAGCCTTGGGGGCCATCTCTAAGGTGCACCCAAAAAACTGGGCAGATGCGTGATTCTGCCAACTTGGTGGCCTGGGAGCCAACTTGTACATAACTGGGTTATGTAAAGTGTGTGATCGGATTGGGACTGGGGAAGCTTGACCCGCGTAGACGGCTTAAGTTGACATTGCGGTGTGAGCAACGAGTTAGGCGGAACCGTACCCGCTCTATGTGGTTCGGTTAGAGAGACCTAAGGTACGTGGTACTCGTCGTTGGCATAGATAGAGGGTCTTAGGAAGTGGCTAGAAAGACCAAATTCCCACGAGATATTGCCGCCCAGGGGGTGGTGGTGGGACCACGGACTTTGACCAGGTTCACTGAGAATGTGCCCTGAGAACACGGGGTGTGTGGCCGTGCGAGCCTATTCCTGTGATGATATGTAATTTTTTTATATTATGGAAATGCTAATAAAGTGTAGGGAAGGAGCATCGTCGCCCCGAATTTGGGCGGGGTCGTTATACCGTGGCACTCCAAGGTGACATACTTGGGCATATAAAGCCTTGCTCTAGCAACTCTTGCAATTAAACCTTTAGTTCTGCCATCTCCTTTGGCGCAACATGATATGAAGAGTGGGCCGCAGGTTTCGCACCTGGCACCAACTCAATAGCGAAGTCAATCTCTCAATAGGGCGGTAACCCCGAAAGATCTTAAGAAACACATCAGCGTACTCTGATACAGTAGGAACATCACTCACACTGGACCTCGGCTCAACAACCTCCAACAACGTGACGAACAACACTGTGCCCTTCCGAACTGCCTTGACTACTTGGATAGAAGACATCAATATCTTGCTCTATCCTCGCATACCAGCGAATTTAGTCTCTCGTTCGCTGTCCTGTCCCAGTGTGACTTCCTTAGAGTTGCAATCTATATAGGCACGCTGCTCCGAGAGCCAGTTCATACCAAAGATTACATCAAACTCCGATATCGTTAACTCTGATGCTTCCAATCCAAAGGCCCGACTTCCTATCCGCATCTCAACACAGCATGCTCGATCCGCACACATCAAGCACCCGTTAGCTAGTACCATGTTCACTCGATCTGTCAGCATAAATGAAGGAATTCCAATACACCTCACAAAGTCTTCCGACAGAAAGGAATGAAAAGCTCCTGTATCGAATAGTACTCTCCTCGGACACTCCAAAATCACGACAAAGCCTAATTCAAACCAATCATGCACAAGCAATGCACAAGGTACTAAGTATGGAAAGTAGTAAAAACAATCTCTTAACTCATACCTGTTACGACGTCACTTGTTTTATGGCCTCCTGTTGGCCAAGATTATAGACACGGGGTTGCGCTTGGGATACACTCAATTTCACAACTGCCTTTCCCTTTTGCAGCATAAGACACCCCCGTCTTTTTCTCCCCTTTTGGAAGACCACTCCAGCAATTTCAAGCTATATGACCCACCTTGTCATATGTATAACATGTGAGCGGACCTCTCCTAGACGTTGCTCCATACGGAGGAGAAGGAGCCGGTGCAGAAGTTTTAGGCTTCTTTTTCCACCGTCGAAACCCAGACTCTGAAGAACTAGGTTCCTTGAACACTGTCTTCTTCCCTGCCAAATCATTCTTACACTCCACGTGCTTTATGTCCAACTCGAGGGAACTGGACATATTGACCAAGGTAAGAAAACACTGCGTCATCGGTCCTAAGAGAAGCAACCGCAGGTCATCTCTTAGTCATTAATAGAACCTATAATGCCCCCGATTTTCTAATGTCATTATTAAATTTGTCGACGTCATAATTATGATGTCAGGGCATTACCCTTTTTCGTATTGATGTCGGCGCTGCTCCGTTTGTGCGTTTTTGCGTCTGTTAGGTCTGTTTGACCAGTTTTTAGGGTTTTGTTGGGATTAGCTGTTCTTCCTTGATTTAAGGTTGAGTTTTTTTTGTGGACTTGGACTTGTCCGGTTTTGTTGCATTCCGAGCATTTTGGGGTCTCGGCGTGTCTTTGGATCCTTGTGAGGATTTTCTTTGCTTGGGTAAGCTATTGATGATAGTGTCTCAAGAATTGTACGTCGGATTCTAGGGTCGTCTTCACTGCTAATATGTAGGGTCGATTTTTTATCCCGAAATAAAAGACAATCTGAAACTCGTCAAATTTACCCTGTTCAGTTCTCGATAAGACCTGGAGTTGTCAAGAAATCCCTTATTATTCTCGAGAAACATCTTCTTGTTCTCGGGAGATGCGGTCGAGTACTCGAGAAGTCCATCTTCAGTACTCGAGTAATCCATCCCTAGTACTCGAGAAGTCCTGTCTTGTTGTTCCCGAGAAGCCTTCTTGGCGGGACATGCCTTAGGTACACGCCCATTGTGGTGGTACACGGGCGTGACTGAGGGCGTGTATGCTGAAATTTCATGAATTTGACATCGGACTGATAGCTTCATTCCATTTGGGTTACACGCCCTAAATAAACGCCCTGGGAGAGCATGACCTGGGGGCGTGTAACAAGAGAAAACCTAGAAACCTGAAAAACAAAAAATAATCTAAGTTAGTATAATAATTGAGAAAAGAAACTAAAAAGAACCCAAAAAAACAAAAGACAAAAGATTTAAATGAGAAAATACATATTTTTTCCCAAATAAACTAAGCAAAAATATGCTTCATCATTCTTGTTCTGGAATCAAGCATCTGCTTAGAAGAGGCGGAAAGACGATAGCCTTATATAGAGTTATGTAGTTGTACAACTAGTTGTTTTCTAATCGCTTGTTCTGAGCGGTTAAAGTTTTGTGTGACCTCCCAGTCGCTTGTGACACGTTGTTTATTATCTCTCTTCTTCCTTTTTCTATAAATATGGGGCATACCCATGTATTATGTAACTTTTTGGAGCAATAAAGTTCTGTTATTTACCTGTTTTCTCACATGGTATCAGAACTTTCGGTCCATTTGCTCGGGTTTCCATTTTTTGGGTAAGTGGCAGTGCAAGCAGATACTTTTATTTAACCGCCTTCTCTTCTGCTTCTCTCTTACCGTGCTTGTCTTAGTCGCGGTCTCCTCTTCTTATCTTTTCTATCTTGTCGTAGTTTTCTTAATGACGATCTTCTCTTCCTTTTCGCGGTTTTTTTCTTAACCGCGCTCTCCTCTTTTACTCTCCCACCCTCCCTTAGCTTGTCACTGATCTTGATGCTTGCTTTATTCTTGGCCTCTCACTTTCTTCGCCCAGTATCACTCTGTTGTCCGCTCCATTTGCTTAACCACAATTTATTCCTATAATTACGGTCTCCTTCTCTTTTCTGGCCTCTTCCTCTAACCGGGCTGTTAGAATCTCTCTGCCGGTCCTCTTTAACAGCGTGGATTCGCTTCTTTAACCATGTGGTTTGCCTTTTCTTATATGGAGAACTTGGACTTCTCATCCTCTGCTCTACCCATTCCTCTAGTTCTACCCGCTCTTATCTCTGCCTCTGGCAATCTAGGTACTTCCTCCAAACACATTGGATCGAATTACCCCGATTGGAGTGTTTCATTTATTTTTCTACAACGCTCTCAGCGTAAGCGTCATCATCTCACTGATGACCCTCCTTCTTATGGGTCTGATGCTTTTGATGTCTGGGATACTAATGATGCTCTGGTAAGAATGTGGCTTACCAACAGTCTATCTGATCAGTGCCTTCCCATCATTCGAGATGATGCGACAGTTAAGTCTGCCAGGAATCATCTTACTGCACAATACTCCAAAGGAGCTCAAACTTCCTGCATATATACATTCTATGTGAATCTTGATGGGGTTACCTATAATGACCCCTTCAGGGTTCCTGGGTTGTGCCATATCTAGAGCATAAACTTGATTGCATACATGCCGATGGTATCCTTAAACACAACACCGTCCTTGACCACGACCCCATCCTTGACCACGTCCTCGACCATGCTAAAACTGCAGGGTAGGTGGAGGAGAAAACCTTTGAGGGCAGTGGGCCCTGACATATCCTGGCTGATGGTAATGGAAGCCGATCACTAGTGAAAGTCTTTGTTTCAAGAGTAGCTATACAATACATGGGGGGGATGAATAGTTTTCATAGTGTTTAAGACCATCATTTTGATTTGGTGAGTTGAGTGTTTAGTTATTTTAGTTAGCTTTCAAGAAAGAGACACAACACACCAGTATTTATAGTGGTTCCCCAAGGTATGAGTACATCTACTATACCTCCCACCTTTCTAACAATGTGTTAGATAAGGCAAACTTCTCTAATCTCAGCTCCAAGAGCTTTCAACACAGATCCAATAGGATCTCTCAAACTTTCTCCAAGTCCTACCTCAGGACAAATCTCTACAACTCAAAGTAAATAGTGTTAGAACCCTACTTGTGATTTCCGCTAGGTTTACTATTAGGATTGATTAGATGACCCAACATGTATAGTTTAGGTTCATAGGATGTTTCCAGGGTCAAGGTCAGTCAAATGAAGTTAGATTACTGGAACCTATCTTCAGAAGACTTCAGAGACAGAAGACTTTAGAGCAAAAGCATTTAAAAGTATGTAAAAAAAGTCGTTTGACGAAAGCTAAACTAAGTTCGACGATCATCGATCTCAGATCGACGAACTCAGAGTTCCTTCTCTGAGTTGAGCTCGATGAAAGTCAAGATGAGTTCGACGAATTACTTTCTATACTTTGAAGTTCAGCTCGACGAAGGACATACTCAGTTCGACGAACTTGGAGCTCAGATTGACGAAGTAAATTATTCAGTTCAACGACCTTGGAGCTCAGCTCGATGAAAGAGATTTATCAGCTCAACGAACTTGGAGCTTAGGTCGACAAAAATTTACTGAGTTTGACTAACTCTTTCCAGGTTCATTTCTACTAATTCTCTGCAGTTTTTCAGTTCAACTAATGGCAGATCGATTTCAAATTAATTCAATAAAGAAATACTCTGATAATTAATGAATAATATTCCCAATGAATATAGCCTTTACCAGATAGCATTAATTAGGGATTTCACAGAGTTATTGCCATACCATATTACTGGGATAGTTATGGAAATACATTCAAGACAAATTGAGCTGTTCCAATTCCCAGAGATCATGCAGACCAATTTTAAGGAAAGATTTTAAATATTCAGAGGTTTTGAAATCTGCTAGTATATATATACTCCTAAAAATTGCAGAATGTAGAAAATATGAAAAAGATATATAGAAAGCTAAGGAATATAGAATAGAGTTCATCATCTGCCCCAAGATTTCAAGAGACAACAAATCCAATCAGTCTGAAAGTTTTACTGAACTGCAACATCATCTTTGAAGGCCTACAACCTGAAGTAAAGCTTTCATCTCTTGATCATCTACACAACTCTGGGGGAGCTTCAACATCATCAACAATACACTAGTGTTATCAGAGATTTGAGACAGAGAAGACAAAATCATTTTCATTTTTCTTTCAATGTTTACGTGGTTTTAACTCCCTTAAAAAACTAACCTTTTGGTTCACAAGTCACCTGATCAAAAGACTTAGGATTAGTTTTTGGGCACCTGATCAAAAGCTCAAAGGGTTGCTAGATCTCCCTTAGAAAAACAGATCTTCTGGTGACAGGTCACCTGAGCAAAAACCTGTGGTGTCAGAGCACTTGAGCAAAAATCGTAGTGGATTTCTACCAGAGTGGTAGAAGAGTGGATGTACCCAGGTTTATTGGGGAACCACTATAATTTCCTTGTGTTGACTGGATTGCCTTTACTTGTTTATTTGTGTGTTGTTTTTTTGTTATATATTTATTTATCACCTACTTTAACTCCGCTAAAAAATAGATTAAAATTCTAAAATACAATATTCACCCCCCTCTAGTGTAAAAGAGATCTATCACTCACTTTCAATTGGTATCAGAGGGACAGGTTACCTGGTTGTACATGTTAACACCTGAACCATAAGATCTGATAGATTTTCTCTTTACCTAATAGTTTATCATGCCACAAAATAAAGAGTATTCAAGAACCAGACGTCCAATATGCAATCAGAATATGTTTGCACATTGGAAGGCAATGATACGACTTTACATGAATTCTATTGATGAAGACATCTATAATTCCATTTTTGACAGGACCACCACTTCTAGTGGAAACAACAAGCACAAGTGATGTTCCACTTCCCGAGTGGACTGAAGCTCAGAAGAAGGCCAATATTGTTGATGCCAAAGCAATGAAGATTCTGGCCCAGACTATGTCAGATGACATATTCCAGAAAGTTGTTGAATGCACTTCAGCAAAGGCAATCTAGGATTCTCTCAACACTATGGTAGCAGGATCTGGAGATGAAAGAAAAGTCAGGAGTTCACATTTGATCTCTCAGTATGAGAACTTCAAGAAGGAAGAAGCAGAATCAGTTGCTGATATGTACAATAGACTTAGCCTCATAATCAATGAGCTGAAATCATTGGACAAGAATATCACATTGACAGAGATAAATCACAAGATTCTTATATGCTTCCCTAGCACATGGGATTCAAGGATCTGACCAATCAAAGAAGTCAGAAGTCTAAATGATATCTCTACCGAGACCTTGTTGGGCAAGGTCAAATCCTATGAGCAGCTCATAAAGACCAGAGAAGCTGAACACAGAACCTCTTCTTCAGTGAGAAAAGAGCAAAGCATTACTTTCAAAGCAAGTGAAGAAGCAGAAGCCATTCTAGACAATGAAGATCTATTGAGTCTCTTGGCTAAGAGGTTTTACAAGATGGCAAGTAAGGACTTCAGGAGAAGATCAGCCAGAAATGATGATAAGCCAAGATATGACAAGACTCCAACTAAAGAGATTGTCAGTTATGGGTGCAGGAAATCTGGATATATAATGCTATAATGTAAAGAGAACCAGAAGAAATAAAAGAAGGAGAAGCACTCTTAAGAAGTATATTCACAAGCCCTCCTCTAGCAAACACAATATGAAGGAGAGGGGCTTTGTTGCTGAAACATGGAGTGAATCTGAGGATGAATCTTCATCCAGCTCCAGTGAGGATGAAGAAGAAGCTAAGGCCAGAGAGGTCCGCTTGATGGCAATAAATGCATCATGCAGCCACTCTGAAGCTGATATCTCTGAAGCTGAATTTGAATCAGAAGAAGATCAGGTAATTTCTTTTTTTTTTATTTTACTTCAGAACAATTCAAAACTAAATTTACACTATTATGCACTGATTTTATCAAATCTGAGAACGAAATCAAACTTCCTGAGAAAAATTAATTGAATATGATAATTTATTTTCTGTAAATATTAAACTTAAAGATGATTTACACAATGCTTCAAAACAAATAATATCCTTAAAAACTAAATTATCTGAGGCTAAGGAGTTTTAAGAATCCCTTATTGGGAGAAGTATCAAACTGATGAATATCACACGTACAGTAAATGCCATACTAAATGGCAAACTGGGATTGGGAGCTTCATCTAGTCAGCCTCCTTTGTTACAGAAAAACATATTATCTACTCCTATAAAATTTGTTTCTGAAAAAGTAAAAGAAAAATCAGAAGATATAAATAAAAAATCTGATTTTTCTCACAAGACTAAACAAAATTAAAAGAAAAATTTTCATAAAAATTACATTCAACATAATTCGTCGAACCGAGCCCGACAAATTAACTTTTTTTCTTCGAACTCAGATCAACGAGCTATGAACCCAGAATTTTACCATAATTATTCGACTAACTGCGCTCAACAATCTCAATATAGTTCGTTGAACCGCGATCGATGAATGTGGGGCGCAGTGAATGAATATTTTCATTCTATGAATGAGTTCGAGGAACTTATCCCTATTCGTCAAACGCTGATCGACGAAACTATTCTAATTCGTTTAAGCAGAAACTTTTAAGGAAACGTTATTTCTTTTAAAACTTTTAATCAAGCTAAAACTTTTATTAATCCTTTTACACAGTGGATCATTCCTCCCAGGTGATTTCTCCACTAGGTTATAAGGATCAGCCTGAATTCTCCTATATTTCTAGTTATAAATTTTAAAGAAATCAAAGACCCAAGGTTACCTTGGTCAAGAACACCTAACCTATTTTTATGCAGGTTAATAAATATCCTACAATAGAGGAATAGTGGTATCTGGATAGTGGGTGCTCTAAACATATGACAAGAAGTAAAGCAAATATAACAGACTTCAAGTCAAAGCTTGGACCAAAAGTAATATTGGGAGACTCCAACTGTGGACAAACTGAAGGCTATGGAAATGTCAAAGTTGGAATAGTTACCTTCTATAAGGGAGCTTATGTAAGTGGTCTCAAGTATAACCTACTATCCATAAATCAATTATGTAATGAATGTTATCAGCTATCATTCAATCAATCTTCTTGCATTATTACTTCTAGTGACAACAAAACTATTTTAACTGGAATTAGAGAAGGAAACATGTATGTAGTAAATTTTAAATCTACGAATTCAGAAATTTGTTTATTTAATCAAATTAGCTCAACCAATGTACTAGGACATAAGAGATTAGGTCATGTAAACGTTAGGAACATTGCTAAATTATCTAGGGACAACCTTGTTAGGGGACTACCTTCTGGTTCTTACAAGAAGGAAGGACTCTGCATGACTTGTCAATTAAGCAAGCAAACTAAAAATAATTTTAAATCCTTATCTAAAAGTATTTCACCCAAGATTTTGTGCTTGTTACATATGGACCTTTTTGGACTTATTGCAGTACAAAGTCTGGGAGAGAAATCTTATACTTTAGTTGTTGTAGATGACTACTCAAAATTCACTTGGGTTTTCTTTCTGAGAAACAAGTCAGATAACTTCAAAATTCTTACAGACTTTCTTAAGAGCATCAAGATTGAGTACTCTACTAAGGTTTCATTGATCAGAAGTGATCATGACATCGACTTTGAATCTCTTCTGATGAAAGAATTCTATGAGGAGGAAGGTATCAAACATTGTTTTTCAGCTCCTAGAACTCCTCAACAAAATGGGGTAGCTGAAAGGAAAAATAGAACCCTAATTGAATCTGCAGGAACATTGCTTCCAGAAGCTCTCTTGCCTCTATCCTTTTGGGCAGAGAAAGTAAGAACAACAAATTATATTCTGAATAGAAGTCTAATTCATAAGCTAAAGGGTAATACCCCCTATGAATTACTTAAAGGGAAGAAATCTAAAGTAGATTATTTTAAAGTCTTTGGATGCAAGTGTTATATTCATAATAATAGCAAGAAACACTTAAGAAAATTTGAAGCTAAAGATGCAAAGGAAATTTTCCTTGGATATTCTCAAATCAGCAAGGTTTATAGAGTTTTTAACAAAGCAACCCTAAAAATGAAAGAGTCTGTTCATGTATCTTTTGATGAGACTAACATGTTTTATAAGGAGAATGAAATTTCTACCATAGACTCATTGCAGGTACCCTATTTGTATGAGAAGTTGGATGATTTAAACCTTAAGCAAGAGGTTACTTTGCATCCCTCTCCACAGATTGATGAAGAAAGTGATGAAGATCATGTTGAAATTATTGAACCAACAAAAACAAATTTAATTCCACAAAAGGAATTAACTCCACTAGTTGTTGATGTAACAACTCCACCTTCTGATCTTCTCACACCTAGAGATCACCCTATATTTTAAGTGATTGGAGACATATTAGTTGGTGTGAAAACAAGGCATCAATTCAACCAAGATCAGATGCATGCTTGCTTCATTTCTCAAAATGAGCCTCAATCCATTAAAGATGAAGAGCAGGATCCCCACTAGAGTATTGCAATGCAAGATGAGCTCAATCAATTTGAGAGGTGTACAAATTGGTATTTAGTTCCAAGACCCAAAGACTACCAAGTCATTGGAACTAAATGGGTCTTCAGGAACAAGTTGGATGCATATTGACTAATAGTAAGAAACAAAGATACGCTGGTAGCCCAAATATATTCACAGGAAGAAGGCATTAATTATGATCAAACCTTTGCTCCTGTTGCAAGACTTGAAGCTATCAGGATCTTTCTTGCTTATGCTGCATTCCAGAACTTCAAAGTATATTCGATGGATGTAAAAAGTGTCTTTCTAAATGGAGAACTTAAGGAGGATGTATATGTTGAACAACCTCCAGGTTTTATTTCTTTAACTCACCTCTCTAATATTTTTAAGTTGCATAAAGCCCTTTATGGTCTAAAGTAAGTTCCAAGAGCTTGGTATGAGACCTTGGCTAGTTTCTTTTAGAACATAAGTTCATTAGAGGCATTGTAGATAGGATTTTATTTATTAGACATCATAAATCTAAAATTTTGCTAGTACAAATATATGTAGAATATATAATCTTTGGCTCTACTGATTCCAAACCGTGCAAAAGGTTTTCTGACCTGATGCATTCAAAGTTTGAAATGAGTAGCATGGGTGAACTAACCTACTTCTATGGTCTTCAAGTGAATCAAACCACTGATGGTATCTTTATATCCCAGTCTAAATATGCGAAAGAGCTACTTAAAATATTTGGGATGTCAGATGCCTCAGCTATGAAAACACACATGTCCTCCAATGTTGTAGTTGATTCTGATGAACAGGGCAAACCAGTTGATCAGAAAACGTATAGGGCTATTGTTGGGTCCTTATTGTATCTTAGAGATAGTAGGCATGATATAATGTTTGCTACTTTTGTGCTAGATTTCAAGTAAGTCCAAAAGAATCTCACCTTATTTTATTAAAAAGGATTTTAAGATATATAAAGGGTTGTCTTAATTTATGACTTTGGTATCCAACTGAGTAAGAATTTGAATTAACTAGATTCTCAGATGCTGACTCTGTTGGATGTAGAGTTGATAGGAAAAGCACATCAGAAACTTGTAAGTTCCTTGGTGATAGGCTTGTGTCCTGGTTTTGCAAGAAGCAAAAATCTGTGTCAACTTCAACTGCTGAAGCTGAATACATAGCAACAGGTAGTTGTTGTTCATAGATTTTGTGGATTTAAAACCAACTTCTGGATTATGATTTCAACTTAAATAATTCAACCATATTTTGTGATAATACCCGTGCAATTTCAGTTGCACAAAATCCAGTGCATCATAGTAGGATAAAGCATACAGAGATAATACATCATTTCATTAGAGATAATATGGACCAAAATAAATTTAATCTTGTCTTTGGTTCTACTGATTTACAAAGGGAAGATACTTTCACCCTTATATGAAAAGAAAAATCTGTTTTTCCTAAATTATCTAGGTACGATTAATGAAGAAGCTTTAATTTGATTTTTTTTCTATGGTCGACGAATTGTCCATTTTTCGTTGAACGGAGATCGACAAACTGTGAACTCTTCGTGGAGTGTTCGTCGAACGGAGATCGACGAACCTTTCTAGGTGAAACTTTTCGTCGAATGGAGATCGACGAAGGTTGTTTCAGAAAAATTTTCTTCAAACGGAGAACGACGAAATGTTTTTTTCTCTTCAAACTTAGATCGACACTTTTATTTATTTGCCAGATTTTTCATCGAACAGAGTTCGAAGTTTATGTTTTTCGTTGGACGGAGTTCGTCTTTTCATCTTCTGAAAACATATAATTAGGTTTACATTGTAACTCTCCAAAATTTGAAAGAAGGACGAGCAGCATCAAGAGCCAAGTTTGGGTCATGGTGAGGGTCACACGGCCTAGGACACGGGCGTGTCCATGGCTGTGTCGTACCGGGTTCGTCGAGAGCCCGGGAAGTCGACGATTTTTCGCTCAGTTTGTCGACTAGTGGGGGACACGCCCTCCGACACGCCCGTGTCGGAGCCCGTGTCGCAGGCGTGTTCTCTCGAATGTCGACACAGAGGTGTCGACATGGTGGTGTCGACACAGAGGAGGTGTCGACACAGAGGTGTCGACACAATGGTGTCGACACGGAGGAGGTGTCGACACAATGGTGTCGACACAGAGGAGGTATCGACACAATGGTGTCGACACAGAGGAGGTGTCTACACATGCAGGGAACACGCCCTAGGACATGGGCGCGTCCATGGCCATGTCTTTCCGGGTTCATCGAGCGCCTGTGGTTTCGACATTTTCGCTCGACGAAGTGTCAAGGCAATGAACATGGTTCGGGACACGGGAGTGTCTAGGGCCGTGTCGAGCGTGTTCGACGAATTCCCGCGAGTTCGACGAAGAGGCATTCGACGATCGTCGAGACGTCGAACACGGCCTGTGACACGGGCGTGTCCCAGGTCGTGTCCTTCTCGAGTTGTGAGCCGGGACTTGTGAGGGGTTGGACATGACCTGAAGCCCAGGCATGTTCAGGTTGGACATGGCCGTTTCAAAAGTGACACGGGCGTGTCAAGGACCCGTGTCCTGTTTTGGGTGCGACGGTTTCGGCGTCGATTGGGGGAACATGACCTTGGACACAGGCGTGTCACATGCCGTGTTCGGCCCAAGTGTTTTGTTTTTCAGTTTGGATTTTGGCCGTTCTTTCCCTTATTTTGGGATCTGATGGTCCAGGGTTACCCTTGCTGAGTTAAGTTCGAGAATAGGGTTAGAAACCCTCATTCTTCTCCAAGCAATCTCTTTCTAAGATGTAGAGAGAGGGGAGAGCAAGGAAGAAGGTGAAGGAGAGATCCGGCTATTAGATAGGCTTCGGTGCTCCAAATCGTGAACCGAGTCCAGATCCATGGAGGCAAGATTGTTGCGAAGGTTTTCTTCCGGCTAAGTATCCATGGCTAGGAAGAGGGGTCGGAAGGTAACGACACTTCTCATCTTGGTTTTAGGATGCATGTTTTAGCATCTTTTATTTTATAGTTTTTGGGCACCAAACTCTCAAATAGAAGGGTTTGGGTCACCAATGTTCATGAGGAACCTTCGGGTCGATTGAGTCCGTCCCCGGCATGTTTTTGCATTAGAGATCCACTCCGTTAGTGACTTAGGCATGGTGGGTGAAGCCGTAGTCGCGAACGTTAGTCCGACTCGGTGATGTTGCATACAAGCTTTAAGGATTCGTAGAGATCCGTTGCGGCAAGATGCCGTTTGTGATGTTTACCCCCTTTTCTCGGGTGAGTACGTGTAGTCGGAACTAGACAAGGTTAGCTCCTCAATGGCGGTAGATGGTTTCCTTGGTGAACAAGGTTAGCTCTGCATTAGTGGTAGATGGTTTCCTTGGTGCGCGGGAACGCTGCAGTACGAATGAGGGACTATGGTGGAATTGTCTTGCTTTGTGATGATGTGGCTGTGTCTCCGTGGTTGGCTGGCTATCTCGTGACGTGCATGTCATGTGTGGAGAGTGTCCCGGCGAGACTAGTCCCCTTCTATGAGACTGACGAGAATGCCAAGCTTGGGGCTAGCCCGGGCAATGAGTCCATGAGCGGGTGGGGTCCAGCAAGGCTTCTTAGAATCGGTCTGTGTGTTTGTTGGAATCCTGACATGAGAAGTCAGAGCTTGCAGGCAAGCCCGGGTCTAAGACCTTAAGCGGGTGGGGCCTTTGTAAGAGTTCCGTGTGGCGGCTTGTATGCCGTTGGGGGAATGTTGGTAACCCCCTTTTGTTTGCGGCTTTATGCCTATGGGGAAATGATGAGTAGCCATATTATGTGATGATGTGCTAGTAGCATACGAGATAGGGTGGCTTGGGTGAAGCTTGGGTTTTTGCATACATGCTGCATAAGTAGGCCCTTTCTGACCATGTATGTTGTTTGAGACATCCAAGCCTATTCTTAGTGCATTACTTGTTTATACATATATATTGCATACAAAGTGCTGACTTGCAGGTTGGAGCGGTTCCCTGGGGTCCGTTAGGGGCGGCCAGGAGGAGATGTTTTGGTTACACAGTTTGAGGTCAGCCTTTGCTGACCCACGTTACAATCAAATTTTACAGGGAAAGGATCGCAAGCAGGAGCTAGCTCGCCGGACAAAAGGGCCTAAGCCTCATGAAGTGTTACCGTTTTGTTATAGTTCTACTTTTATGACATTGTATGTTGATGCTCATGTTTTCCGGCTTGCATGCTGAGATAGTCTAGGAGTGCTTATGCACATTTATGACTGGTGTTATTATTTGATTTTTGGACTCACTTCTATTATAAGGCCTTAAGGCCGCTTCGATACTCCTATATTCTATGGATAACTTTTAGTCTGTTTGCTTTTTCCGCTGTGCTGTGGTTTTGAGTTTTGAGATCGGGTAGTTATATCATCTTATAATACTGAAGCTGTGGCGTCCGTATGTTGTGGGGCCCCGACTGGACCCATATTATACGGTCATTACATGGGAGGTGTTACAATTACAACTAAATTGGTGATGAGAGTTGAAAGAACTCCATAGTTAATCATGCTCGGCCTGGAGAAGTCCTGGGATGGGTGACCTCCTGGGAAGTCCCCGTGTTGTCCGCTTAACAGTCGAATTTCACTCATCAAAGGGAGGCCGTGGCCACCAACAACCCGCTTGTGGAGGGAGAGTGGTTGGGGTGCTTGGGCTGCAGCCCGGTGACGGTGTCGTGCTAATCCTAGTGGGCTTTAAGCTCCACAGACAGTAAGGCCGGGCCATTACAAAAAAAGTGCACTTTTTATTGTAACATCCCCTTTGCCGTCCGTGGTTCAACACCACCAGGCCTCCTGCAGACCGTTACCGGCAAAGGGGACGATACATACATCAAAGTCCATTTTGCGCTTTCTAGTTCTCTTTCACTTGATCTTTTCTCATTGCAGGACAACAAGGCGATTTTTGCGGTGAATCACTCTGGGATGAAGTTCGATGAGGGTTTTGATATTAATTTGGAAACATTCTCTCATTCAGATCAAGTCGTTCAAGATTGTTAACCCAGTAATCGGCGACCCATCCCAGGGTAGCCATCTCGCAAGTCACGGCCTGCTCCAGATTCTCCCTTGAGGTGGCAAGCAGTCTAAGGATGGGAGGACAGACTTCTCTGTCCACTCAGGCCACACGACAGGGGCGGTCTCCCTGATCTGACCGCCCAGGTCGCACAGCGGCCGCTTGTTCTGCATGGGCTGCGGACTGCTTTCTCAGTCCACCCCTGCAGGCTGTGAGGTTAGATTATCTAACCACATGATTTTTCTCTCCATTATGAAATGTGCAGACAACTCTCTAGTATGTCCCAGTCTGCTAAGAATATGACGATCTGCCTCCAGGTCGCCCAGAAGATGACGACCTGCCTCCAGGTCACCCAGAAGATGATGACCTGCCTCCAGGTCACCCAAAAGATGACGACCTGCCTCCAAGTCACCCAGAAGATGATAACTACCTCCAGGTCGCCCAAAAGAAGACGACCTAACTCCAGATCTCCTAGAAGATGATGACCTGCCTCCAGTTCGCCTAAAAGATGACGACCTGCCTCCAGGCCTCCTAGAAGATTACGACCTGCCTCTAGGCCGCCCAAAATATGACGAATTGCCTCCAGGTTGCCCAGAAGATGAAGACCTGCCTCCAGGTCGCTTAGAAGATGACGACCTGCCTCCAGGTCGCCAAGAAGATGATGACCTGCCTCCAGGTCTCCTAGAAGATTATGAACTACCTCCAAGTTGACCAGAAGATGTCGACCTGCCTCCAGGTCACCCAGAAGATGGCGACCTTGCTCCAGGTCGCATAGAGGATGACGACCTGCCTCCTCAGCCCGCCAACAGCAGACCAGCTTCAGAAGACAAGTCCCAAACCACACAGCTTGACATGGACTCGGCGGACTCCTTATTCTAGTCACATAACTCACCGACTCACCGGGGGTGACGTTACCAAGACTGATATCTCCTCTAGCCTATAAATAGCTTCCCATACCTCTCATTGGGGACACAGCCTGAATGGGCCAACTTGAATGGTCGACCCTGCGGATACAACTTCCCTATCCGCTAGCACTACTAGGTGGCTGACCGCCAGGCCAGGCGGACTCTGAAAGCAGCTCGCGAGGCCTGTGCCATCAAGCCACATGACTTGACCGACCATCTCTTCTCTAGCCGCTGACTCTATCTCTCTCCCTTATTTCCTTTGTTGTATTTTTACCCTTTATTCTCTTTTCTATGTAAGATAACTTAAGCTCAGCTGTAATATAGGTTTTTATATAAAGGGAAATCCCGCTGCAAGAGTGGCATTTGCCGCAGTGGGTGAAGTCTACTGTTGCCGCTTCTAGTGGCCCTCTTCTCTTTTCATTCTCTCTATCTTCATGCGCGGCTTAGAGTATCTGCTCATTCCCCCCGTGAGATTCGAACACCCGATAACTAGGAGGTGTCATTTCACGCATCAACAGTTAATAGACGACCTTCAGATCCTGAGCAGTTGATGAACAGCGGTTGCAATGAATACATGAGATTGAGCTCAGAATACAACTTTACTTCAAACATCCATAACTTTTGATCCGGGTGTCTGGTTTCAGAAATTCAAAGCTTGTCGGAACTGACTTGAGGAGATCTACCCCCAGGAGAACCGGGAACCTAATCAGACGCATTTTTGGCCCTCAGATTGCCCAAATTCCACTTCGTTTGGAAGTTATTGAAGTTTTTCCCTTTCGGCAACTTCTGTCTTCAGGGATTTTCGGTCAAAAGATCTCGAGCACACCAATCATTCTGAAGTGCCAGTCTCAAGTAGCGACTACGATCTCCTACTATCTAAGAAGGAGTTTACATCTCTCATCACAAGATTCATAAGGTAAACATGAATGCTTATCCTCATATACCTGATGAACTAACATCTTTCACAGGAAAAGAGCAAGTTCCTTATACTTTTATATATCGAATTCGACGGGAAGTTGCTCCAAATTATTGAAGAACCTCGTCTACCAATCTACTCTGGCCTAAGTGATCCAATTTATCATCTGCAAGCTTTTGAATCAATTACATCATTGAAAGCGCTATCTATTGGTGTCTAATGCAAGCTACTTATCATATCTTTTGGTGCTCAAGTGTTGGAATGGTTCTACAATTTACAGCCTCAATCAATTACTTGTTTTGATGACCTTCAAAGAGAATTCCTCTTAAGGTTTGGAACTTTAAGGAAGAGAAAGAAAGATACAGCAGCCCTTTTTCAGATCAAGTAGGAAGATGAAGAGTCTAATGATCATTTCATCGATCGATTCCAGAAGGAAATTCTTGATATTGTTAATTTCCATCAGGACTTTTACAAATATGCTTTCATAAGCGGACTTCAGCAAGGTCCTCTTAAATTCAAAGTCACTACAAAAATTTCCGACACCTATGGTGATCTTATTGAAAAAGCCAATAGGTTCATAGCAGCATAAGCAATGAACCCCAATTATGTAGCTCATCTAAATCAGAAAGCTCAAGCACAAGGTTATGATCGTTGGAATTCATCTACATCTCAAACAAAGTATTCAGAATCAAGCCTGGATAACTCTGATATGTCAATTCAGACTTATGACAATGAGCTTCATGCATCTATCCAATACAAGCAAGCTGGATGAAAAAGAAAGTATACAAGTTTAATTATCTCTATGGAAGAAGTTCTTCAAATCATCAAGCAGGAGCCAGACTATACAAAGCCTTTCCTCCTACGTCCTGGTCAAAGATGTCACAAGGATTTATTCTGTCAATACCACATGTGTGTGGGTCATGATACAGAGAATTGTCGGGCACTTCATAAGCTCGTAGAGAAACTGCTAAAAGAAGGCAAATTGCAAGAATATATTTCTTACAAGCATCATTATAAAATTCGCTCTTGCAGCGCTAAGAGCATTTATTTCTTCAATAGCTCGCATGATATAACCTTTTTTGGTAAACTTTCGGCAATTAAACCCCCTTCGTGTGGTAGCCATCTTCCCAAAAAGGCAATCAAGCCAGCTTTATAATAGTTAAGGAAACGTGTGGCAATTAATCCCACTCTATGTGGTAGCCCTATTTCCATTTTGACATCAAATCCACTACTCGTGGTGGCCTTTTTTAGAGCAATCAAATCCACTTTGTGGTCGCGCAAAAAGCTTCTCTATTCTACTAAAGATGTTTCTCCTCTCATTAAAATGAACAGCTTCTATATGCACCTGTCCGCTTGGTCACCTAAGTCTGTAGTGGGTTAATTGCACAACTTCTGTGACCCTATGTGGAAAGCAATGTCGCTCAGCCACACCTGTCGACTTGGTCATATAAATTGTAAATCATTTCTATTTGGCACGGACTGTATTTTAGTATCCGCTCAGTCCGCATATTTTAAGTGGGTTGACGGCACAGCTTCTGTGACCCAGTGAGGAAGCAATGCTATATGCACCTGCCCGCTTGGTCACATAAGTTGTGAATCATTTCTTTTTGTGTAGACAGAATCTTGGCAACGATATTCAATCAAAGAATCTATTTTTATTTATTGGAAATCCATGCTATTGAAGTCTAATCAAGATGGTTTCATTTGGCTGATCTGGATTTCATATTGAAGATTTCATATCTGATCATGTGAAAAGATCATTATCGCAGTTTGATCTTTATTCGGTTAATAGCAGAGTTGGTCAGACATTTCTTCTGCTATCCAATTAAATCTTCCTTATCATATCAACAGTTAACATTTGCAAGTTCCCTTCAGGTACTTGCAAGTTAATTTTCTTTTATCTGCTGCTCACTCTTCCTTTTGCAGAGATTAGCAGATATTTGCAAGTTTCCTTCAAGTACTTGCAATTTAGTTTCCTTTCATATCTGATTCTAACTCTTCTCCTCGCAGATATTGGCAAATATATACAAGTTCCCTTCAGGTACTTGCGACTTACTCTTCTTTCATATATGCTGCTCAACCTTTTCTTGCAGAGATTAACAGATATTTGCAAGTTCCCTTCAGGTACTTGCAATTTAGTTTCCTTTCATATCTGCTTCTAACTCTTCTTCTCGCAAATATTGCCAAATATATACAAGTTCCCTTCGTGTACTTGCAACTTACTCTTCTTTCATATATACTGCTCACACTTTTCTTGCAGAGATTAACAGATATTTGCAAGTTCCCTTCAGGTTCTTGCAATTTAGTTTCCTTTCATATTTGCTTCTAACTTTTCTTCTCGCAGATATTGACAAATATATACAAGTTTCCTTTAGGTACTTGCAACTTTTCTTTCATATATGCTGCTCACTTTTTTCTTGCAGAGATTTGCAGATATTTGCAAGTTCCCCTCAGGTACTTGATACTTACTTTTCTTTCCCATATGATGCTTACTCTTCCTTTTGTAGAGGTTAATAGGTGCTTGCGAGTTTCCTCCAGATACTTGCAAGTTACTATTCTTCTATGCCTTCCTCTCATCTTTGTTTTGCAGAGCTCAGCAGAAGACGTTCACATTTTCTTCATTTTGTGAAAGCAACTCAGGTACACACGAGATGTACCCCCACCTTTTTTCGCCTACATTAACATTCCCTATGCAGGAAAAAGATTGGAATTGACAAACGCCTTCCGAGGAGAGTTCATCAGGTTCTATCTCTCCTTACCCCTTACTTTTCCAAGGGGTGAATCATGACTTTCGTGGGTCTCCTACTTATTTTAAGTTCCCTTCGGAACTTTAAAATGTGCGGGGATTATGTTAACCTAGAAATCGGCGATCCCTCCCAGGGTAGCCAGCTCGCAAGTCATGGCCTGCTCCAGATTCTCCCTGGAGGTCGCAACTAGTCTAAGGATGGGCTGATAGACTTTTTCGTCCACTCAGGCCACGCGGCAGGGGCGGTCAACCTAGTCTAACCGCCCAAGTCACGCAGCGACCGCTTGTTCTACAGGGGCTACAGACAGCTTTCTCAGTCCGCCCCTGTAGGACGTGAGGTTAGATCAGCTAACTGCGCGACGATTCTATCCATTCTGACAGGTGCGGACACCTCTCCGGTACATCCCAATCTGCTAAGAAGATGAAGACCTACCTCCAGGTCACCTAGAAGGTGACAACCTGCCTCCAGGTCGCCCAGAAGATGACGACTTGCCTCCAGGTCGCCCAGAAGATGATGGCCTGCCTCCAGGTCACCCAGAAGATGATGACCTGCCTCTAGGTTGCCCAAAGGATGTGACCTACCTCCAGGTCGCCCAGAAGATGACGACCTGCCTCCAGGTCGCCCAAAAGATGATGACCTAACTCCAGGTCGCCCAGAAGATGACGACCTACCTCTAGGTCGCCCAGAAGTTGATG
This sequence comes from Platanthera guangdongensis, assembly GCA_039583875.1. Classification (NCBI taxonomy): domain Eukaryota; kingdom Viridiplantae; phylum Streptophyta; class Magnoliopsida; order Asparagales; family Orchidaceae; genus Platanthera; species Platanthera guangdongensis. Next base: position 63,436,280 of record CM077159.1, read on the forward strand.
ACCTGCCTCTAGGCTGCCCAGAAGATGACGACCTGCCTCCAGGCTGCCCAGAAGATGACGACCTGCCTCCAAGTCACCCAGAAGATGACGACCTGCCTCCAGGTCGCCCAGAAGATGACGACCTGCTTCCAGGTCACCTAGAAGATGACGACCTGCCTCCAGGTCGCCCAAAAGATGATGACTTGCCTCTAGGTCTCCTAGAAGATGGCGACCTGCCTCCAGGTCGCCTAGAGAATGAAGACCCGCCTCCTCAGCCCGCCAATAGCAGATCATCTCCAGAAGACAAGTCCCTAACCGCACAACATGGCACAAACTCGACAGACTCCTTATTCTACTCACACAACTCACCGACTCACAAGGGCTGATGTTACCAAGACCATTACCTCCTCGAGCCTATAAATAGCCTCCCATACATCTCATTGGTGACACAGCCTGAAGGGGGCAACATGGATGGTCGACCCTGTGGACAAAACTTCACTATCCACCACATTACAAGCGGGCTAACCGCCAATCCTGGCGGACTCTGAAAGCAGCTCGTGCGGCCTGGGCCATCAAGCCGCGTGGCTTGACCAGCCATCTCTTCTCTAGCCACCGTCTCTCTCTCTCTCTCTCTCTCTCTCTCTCTCTCTCTCTCTTCCTTTGTTGTATTTTTCCCCATTATTCTCTTTTCTATGTAAGAGAAATTAAGCTCAGCTGTAATATAGGTTTTTATATAAAGGGAAAGCCTACCGCAAGAATGACATTTGCCGCGGTGGGCAAAGTCTGCTGTTGCTGCTACTAGCGGCCCTCTTCTCTTCTCTTTCTCTCTATCTTCATGCGCAGCTTAGAGTAACCAGCTGCTCGGCAGTCTCTCTTCCCATCTGCTCATTTCCGCCGTGAGATTCGAACACCCGTTAATTAGACGGTGCCATTCACACATCAACAAAGACATTATGAAATTATTCGAGAACCAGAATCTTCGCTAGTTTATGACTACAAGGATAAAGCTTCCAGTAGCAGAGATAAAGTAATGGATGCACACAGCCAAGATTCAGGATACACCTATTATTATTAGAACAATCTCAGGTAATCAGGTTCCTTTATCTCCAAAAATTCTTACTGAAATTTTTGGCTTTGTTAATGGAGACGATGATATAGAACTGTTAAGCTCTTAGTTTAATGATTTGCTAGATAGGTTGGGTCACTCCAAGGGGTTCATAACAACCTTTTAAAGAAAAAGTTTTCAATGGAATACAAATTTTTGGCTGATACTGTTGGGAAGGTTATGTTGGGCAAGCACTCTGCTCATGATCACATAACCAGGCACCAATTTCATCTGATGTGTGCCTTGGTTAATCAGAAAAGGATTAATTAGGGATTAATTCTATTTGATTCCATTAAAAACAAGATTACATGTAAATTTTGAGGATATGGTAGAATTTTAGGAATTTTCCTACAAAAAATATGTCCAGAGCTTTTGGTCTCTCTTACAATCTTCATTAATGCTTCTAAGAGGCTTAGATCTGCTCTCTTTGGTAGATGGTAGAGGGTAATCCATAAGGCATCTAGGGCTTCCTCTTCCAGGACCGCTTCTAAAGGCACCAGTGCTGTATCAGCCACTTCCCCAACCGCAGCAAAAGCTCCTGCTCCTCACATTCCATCTCCTCATCCATCTCCACATCATTCTCCACTTCCATTATCAACTCCACTTGTTGATGTTTCTTCTCTTCAAAACACCTTATCTGAAGAGATTCCCTCAACATCATTCCATTCACGTTCACCACTACCATCCATGGTTATTGAAGCCATTCCATCACCTCCACATTCTCCAGTTCCTCAATCACCACTACCATCTCATCATATTGAGGACATTCCTTCTACCTCTTTTCCCACATTCAATCTACTCTCTTCTCCATCTCTACCACATTAATCTCCAATTCACATATCCTCACCTCATTCCCATGTTTAGGATGACACTATTCCTGATGTCACTCCCTCTGACATTCCAACATCTTCAATTCCACAAGCATTTACCATCTGTCCAACCTGCTCCATGCCATCCTCTTCTACTGCTAATCAACCTTCCACATCTGCTAATCCTAATGATTATATGTATGTTGATTTTTCTTCTATTTCTATTAACATTCTTGAATTCATTACCCCCACATTGAAGAAACTCATAGTTGAATCCATTGCTCCACTTGTTGCTCCATCTCTGCTCTCTCTTCTCAAATATCCTCTTCCTTTATTATCCCTTCTTCTAGGGGCCTAGATTCAGGTTTCCCTGGATCTAGGAAGGGGGAGATGTCTCATGAAGAAGCTCCTCAACTAGCAGCAGAAGTTCTAGCTACAGCAGCAGTTGTTTTTCAAGATTCTGAAATGTTTTCAGTTGAATAAACAGCGTTTTCAGTTGAAGAAGCAGATTCAATTATTCCAGAAGTCACTGTTGGAGATGTCTCTATTAATCACACAATAAAGTTAAATTGTTTATTATCAATTTTTTATTATTTGCATAACAATTGCCTTCCAGTTTTTGACAACTCTAATAAGGCTATAGTATGATATACTGCTCCAGTCAGCTCAATAGTTTTAGAGCAACTAAGGACCAATTTTTCAATTTGTTCCTCAGTTCTTCAATCTTTTACTTCTGATGATTCAATAAATGTCATAATGCAAGGTTTTTCCCCTCCCACTTATGTGATGTATGAAACTCCAATGCCAAATATGGATGACATTATGTTTGCTGATATGCCAGAAGAAGACAATGTACATATAGCAGCTGTTTCAGAGATTACAATTATACAGCTAGAGGCTAAACCCAGTGATTATTCAGAATTGATTAAGCAGATAGATGATCTCTATGATCAGCCTACTAAAGTATCTGATGTTGATGAAGTCTCAGATGAGTCAGATGCTTTCAGTTTCAAGAAAAGGAAGCTTAAGAAGAAAGCTCCTGCTAAGTTTGCTCCTCAACCTTCTACTACAGCTGATATACCATATTACATTCTGCATGGTTTACCTCTCACTCAAGATCTCCTCACTGGATGAGATTCTCTAAGAATGAGCAAAAAAGGAGAAAGAAGATGAAAAGATACAATTCTCCTCCAAGGACCAGAAGAGGACCTCCTCCTCCTCCTCCAGCAGCTGGCTCAGCAGGAAATGTCTCTTCATCTCAAAGGTCTACAACTTCTCATCTTTCCTGACCATCTTAGAGCAGCAGCAGATAGCAACACAGATCCCAGTGCAGCAAACAATAACAAAGAAGTCAAAGCAGCCAACAACAAACATCTCAAAGTGATCAGCAGGATAAATCAAGCCCAGAAAGTCCTACTCCTATATATGATCCAGAAATGGACCCTAACTTCAGGATGGCCATATTTAATGACACATTGCTCTTTCTCAAATCAGGAAATCCAAAGAAGAAGGGAAGGATACATCCCAATTCTCAATAATGTCTCACTATAGACAGAAAGAGATATCCAAGTATGCAAAAAAATTGATTAAATGGTGACCAATATATGTCTTTGCATCCAGGGGCAGTTGTGCCTAGGGCTACTTCTGTGAAGATTCTTGGTTCTGAAGACATGAAGATGACACGGAAAGAAGCAGAAGACCCTAGCAGAAAAATGATTTTCACTAAACCTACTTCAGAGAAGGATTCATAATTCTTTGCTTATGCTTTTTAAACTTTATTATTGTTATAATATACTCACAAGGCATATTTGTCATATCTGTTGGAAAATTTATAATTCTGTCAGATACTTTCTTACTTTGTGATTTTCATTGTTTTTATAGTGTCCTCACCCAAATAGGGGGAGATTGTTGGAACCCTACTTTTGATTTGGGCTAGATTCAATATTAGAATTGATTAGATGACCCAACATGTATAGTCTAGGGTCATAGGATGTTTTTAGGGTCAAGGTCAGTCACATGATGTTAGATTGTTGGAACCTGCCTTTAGAAGACTTCAGAGACAGAAGACATTAGAGCAAAAGCAGTTAAAAGTATGCATAAAAAGGCATTCGACGAAAGCTGAAGTAAGTTCGATGATCATCGATCTCAGATTGACGAACTCAAAGTTCCTACTCTGAGTTGATCTCGACGAAAGTCAAGCTGAGTTCGACGAACTGCATTCTATACTTTGAAGTTGAGCTCGACAAAGGACTTACTCAGTTCGACAAACTTGGAGATCGGATTGAAGAAGTAAATTATTCAGTTCAACGAACTTGGAGCTCAGCACAATGAAAGTGATTTATCAGCTTGACAAACTTGGAGCTTAGGTTGACGAAACTTTACTGAGTTCGACTAACTCCTTCCATGTTTTGTTCGACTAATTCTCTGCAGTTTTTCAGTTCAACTAATGGCAGATCGATTTAAAATTAATTCAATTAATAAATACTCTGATAATTAATGCGTAATATTCCCAATGAATATGGCTGTTACTAGGCATCATTAATTATGGATTTCATAGAGTTATTGTCATACCATATTACTGGGATAGTTATGGAAATACATTCAAGAAAAATTGAGTCGTTCCAATTCTAAGAGATCATGCAATCCAATTTCAGCGAAAGATTTTAAATATTCAGAGGTTTTGAAATCTGCTAGGATATATACTCCTTATGAAAATTGCAGAATATAGAAAACAAGAAAAAGATATACAGAACGCTAAGGAATATAAAACATAGTTCATCATCATCTGCTCCAAGATTTAAAGAGACAACAAATCAAATCAATCTAAAAGTTTTACTGAACAATAACATCATCTTTGAAGTCCTAAAGCCTTAAGCAAAGCTTCCATCTCCTGATCATCTACACAACTCAGGGGGAGCTTTGACATCATCAACAATCCACTAGTCTTCTCAGAGATTTGAGACACAGAAGACAAAATCATTTTCATTTTTCTTTCACTGTATACATGGTTTTAACTCCCTTTAAAAGGTAACTTTTTGGTTCAAAAGTCACCTGATCAAAAGACTTGGGATTGGTTTCTGGGCGCCTGATCAAAAGCTCAGAGGGTTGCTAGAACACCTTTAGAAAAATAGATCTTCTCGTGACAGGGCACCTGAGCAAAAACCTGTGGAGATAGGGCACCTGACCAAAAATATGTAGTGGATTCCTAGAAGGGTGATAGAAGAGTGGATGTAGCCAGGTTTATTGGGGAACCACTATAATTTCCTTGTGTCGTTTGGATTGTTTTTACTTGTTTATTTGTGTGCTGTGTTTTTTCTTTTTGTTATATATTTATTTATCACCTACTTTAACTCCGCTGCAAAAACAAATTAAAATTTTAAAATACACCATTCACCTCCTTTAGTGTAAAGGAGATCTATCCCTCACTTTCAAATATTACCCCTACAGCTCAGTGATCCACAAATCACCTACCTCAGACTTAATCAAAAGTCCTACACCTTAGACTAGGAGGATAGCCATACACTCAGAGAGAATAACTCTCCTACAACTCAAATCGAGAATGATCCTGCCTCAGGCCAAAGGCCCTATCTCAGAATCTCAACAGAATCTAACCACTCAGCCTTTATATTTCAGGCTTATAGCTCAGATCAAGACTGATCCGACATAATGAGTAAGTTTGTTGTTTTTCATTTACTCCAGATAAAGTATCCTCTGAGCCTACCTTCGGAACTGAGTAAACTCATCCCTATCTTCTTCACAACACCAAGAATAGATCTTCAAGGTTGTTCTACTTGTGCTGAGAAGTAACTACAAAGCACTGCTTCTTCAAGCCTTGATTGCAGTCGAGTTTTGAGCAAAGGTCATGAAGATGAGAAGTAGCTTTAAGCTTGCTCTGCTTCTCCTTCTTACTTAGAAAATATTGTTTCTGAACTTTTCGTTGAAGACAATGATATTTTAGTTCTTTATCACTTCAACAGCCAAACCTTGTTTGTGGTTCATAGACTTGCTTCTAGAATCAGTTCCTTTCTTCGAATTTTCATCCCCGGAAGAAAATAACCAAAAGTTCATTTAATTTCTCAAAACTCTGCTTTGTATCCCTCCGTCCAACGACTCTTTGTGTAGTATGGACAACCTGAGTTGGTATCTGCAACACCTCTTTTGCATTAAATGTTATACAAAAGGCAAACGACGCCTTTTGTCATCTATCGAGCAAAACCCATGAAATTTGAATTCTTGATAATGTCTGCATGACTCAGAGTTTCTGGACTTAGTAAATTTCAGACAATCTGCATAGGCGTTGAGTGAAGCCTTATCACTTAACACAGAAACACTTCACAGAATTCTGCATCTTCAAGCGTTGAGTGAGCCTTCATCACTCAACGCTTTCCGACTTTTATAGTCTAACTGTTAAAACATTGACTGATCCTAAATCACTCAATGCATCTAGACATGGTTGAAATTTCTCTGCATGAAGGTGTTGAGTGTAACTTCCACACTCAATGCTTCTGACTTAGGCTGACTTCTTGACGAGGCATTATGTGGCCCGTCTTCACTCAATGTTTCTATACTTAGGCAAAATTTCTATTGAGTAGGCGTTGAGTGAACTGTATTCAGTCAACGCTTCTGTCTTTTAGATAGATTTCTTGATGAGTCATTGAGTGGCCCGTCTTCACTCAACGCTTCTATACTTGGAAAGATTTCTTGATGAGTAGGCACTGAGTGAACTATCTTCATTCAATGCTTCTATCCTTAGACAGATTTTTTGTCAGCAACATTGTGGCTTGGACAGTATGTAGTCGTGTCAACACTTTTACTGTTCCGGTGTTGAGTGAAGTGAGTCCACTCAACGCTTCTGAAGTAAGCAAGTTTTCTGCCTATTCAGCAACCTGTCTTGAGTATAACAGTCATTATGACCCTGACAACCTGTCTAATCAATGTAACAAAGTACAACTTGCATACAATAAACTTTGAGCATATATTAGATGCATCCACGTTTATAGTATTGACTTTTGGGCTTTCTTCAAATTTAGGACAATGTGATCAATGGACCCTACAATCTCCCCATATTTGAAGAAGTCAGAACTCTAGTCAATGATATACACTATCATATATAATAGATAAGCATTCACAGAATTTAAGAGTAGAAAATGACACACACACAAAAATATGATTATTATTAAAGGCAATAATCATAAATATTCAGTGTGCTTAAAATAAAGTTGACTTTCCTACAACCCTTATGGAAAACACAAAAAACATATCATGCTTCTGGTTCTTTGATCACTATCCCCATGTTATGTTTCTTTTCATCCTTTTCCTGACGTTCATTCTTCTTCTCCTTTTGTCTCCCAAAATAGCTGTAGGGCTTAGGAAAGTACTTGTTGGGCTCAACAGCATCTGGTGGAACAACACCTGACTTTTTATCTCTTTTGAACTTCCTCCTGGCCTTTTCATTTCTTTATTACTTGGACCATTCTAGGGAGCTATAAAGCTTTCCCCTGTCAGTTTTCTTTTCTTTGATCTGATTCCAGGCAGACAAGATGATGGTTCTTGATTGAGGACTCCACTTCTCAAAGTCTCTATTGGTCTCAATCTCTTTTCTGTACCTTTTCTTGGTGAGCCTGATCTCTTGCTCTTCTTTAGCAACCAACTTGCCTTTATCTCTGGCTATCTAGTCAGCAGTGGGGCTGAATGTGGGAATTTCAATAGTAGTTGAGGGTTCAATCCACTAAGCACCAACTTGATCATCATATTGATCACCATACCATTCATCATACAGATTTTCTTGAATGGGGGCTTGAACAACAGGAATGTTGTCATATGTATGTTGTTCAAGGCCAAATGAACCTCTAATTACATTGGCTATCCAAACCACATTTATCAGTGTTAGCCTTGATCATTGCCTTCTCCCTCTTTATGACTTATTCAGATACAATTGAAGTTAGGGAGTTCTTGGCTATAGAGAGTCTTACATCCAGAAAATTAAATCCCTTAGTGACATGATTCTTGACCTCTAACATGCGATCATCAAGAATTTGAGTACATGCATCCATTCTCCTTTTTATTGTAGTCTTGTGGTCTACAAACAGTTGCTTTTGAGCATTGTGGACCATATCCATATTACTAAAAGTAATGTTCTGGTTCTGGATAATATCATTCTGTGTAAGTCTAATTTCTTGAAGCTTGCTTTCAGTGAAGGTTACAACAGGAGCAGTGCTTGTGAAGAATGCTACCATGTTGGCTTTCAGCGGGTTGACTTCAAACCTGATGGACTTGATTTCAGTGGAAAGATCCCGTCTCACACCATTGATGGAATCATCAATATAGTGTTCCAATTGTCTTCTTTAAACATCTAGCAGACCCTTCAATTGATCTAGGAATGTATATGACATTGGTTCAGCTTTGTTAGATGTACCTTGTTCACATACATCCACATCCATTTCCCTGGCCACTTTTCTTCCTTCTGAGTCAGCCGTCATATACTTAGTGTAATGAGCAACATCATTTGGATCTGCAGCAGCAGTACCCTTTTTAGACTCAGAGGAGTCTATGTTATACAATGTCTTGGAGCAGGGATTTCAGAGTGAATCTGCCCCTCAATCTCAGCATTATCCTTAGGTACATCCTGTAACCTCCCATTTTCAATTACGCCCCTTAACTTAGATTGGGTTAGGCATGTGGTCGGTGATAAGGATTTTAGCTAGGTTTGACCCTAGAAGGTGGGGTGTAGCCATGTGTGGCCCACTATAGGGCCCAAGTTAAACTAGGTCAAAAAAGCCTAAATAGGAACCCTAGCCACACCATGACCCCCACCACATTGCCCTAACCCTAAGAACAATCTAAGTGAACCCTAAAGCATGCCATTAGGTCACCCATTGACCCAATTTGACCAAGTCAACCCTAAACCTTAAGTTGGTCAAACCCACACCTAAAGGCCCAAGTAGTCCACGTGGGGCATCACCATGGCCCAACCCATGTTGGGTGATGCCATAGGGTCCATGACCCTCAAGAGGGGTCAGCCCACTCACCATGTTGACCAAGTCAACCTAAAAAGTCATCTTGGTCAAACATGTGGCCTAAAGAGGAAAATAAGGGCTAAACCCATTTCCCTTGGGTTAAGCCCACCAACCTTGCCCCATGACCAGCTCAGGTGCTCAAAGTCTGCCCCTAACCCCCAAAATCAGGAGAGAGATTACATGCAAAGGGCTAGAAAAGAACATTGGAGTAATGAGGAGAGTGAGAGAAGAAGAATGAAGAGGAAGGATGGCCACATGACCACTTACTCAGCTTCCTAAGCTTGCTGGCTGGCCTCCTCAAGCAATTTCAGAGGAATTTAGAGCATGGTGTCCACTTGGCACCCTGGGTGAAACAACCAAAACTCAACCCGAGCTCCCCCTTGGGCTTATCTCCCCACACACCCACTCTCAGCCCAATCTAGCCACACCATTAGCTTCAGAGAGGGGAAATGACTGGAGAACGAGTCCTGGAGCAAGGGAATTGCTGGAGAATCGAGAAAACAGGGAGGAGTTGCCGGAGCATGCTCAGCCATGGCTCACCGCCGAAAAACTCGTCGTCAAGCCGCCCTAATGGTTCGTTTCACCTCACCTCTACCCGTAATAGGATACTAGATCGTTTAGGAGAGATATCGTGCTCAATTGAGCCTGATGCCACGTGAGAATATATCCGAATTCTCGAGCGTTTCTTCTTGCTCGGGATCGCCAGAGGAGCCGCCTCCGACCGCCTCACCGTTGGGAAACGCTAGCCCCCACCTCAACGGAGGTGGTGGCAATAATCTCCAGCGGTGGCGCCGGCCCAGGTGGCCGGAAATGGCCAGACAATGTGGCCCAGCAAGGCTAAATCTCAGTCGTTGCTGATCGGGGACGATGAACGGATTCCATCCATCAGATTTGATTTGATTAATGAATTATTTTGTTATGAATAGTAAATCATATGTCACACTTTTATACAGAACTTGCATGTTAAAAATAGGCCTCTTAAAGGAAAATTCAGATCCAGACATCAAAATGAAAATTGTAGACTTTAGTCTTACCTTCAATGTGCCACCCTAAACTTGAGATTTGGAGCAGTAGGACTCCATGTAGTACCAATCTACTAGGACTGGTCGTGCTAGGGCAGAAATTTGATTGAATGCCCATGCCAAACCAGCAGTCCACATGACCCAAAATTTTGGGTATGTATTGGTTAGGTCAAACTTAGACCCTGTAAAAATATGAGAATTTTTGGAAGATATTTTCCTATAGTTTTTGTGAAAATACATATAATTAAATTAATTGAATATTTGGAGAAATACAACCCCAAATGGCCCCAACTTTTGGTGGCAGGTACATTGGGTAAATATCTGATCACGATAAAACTTTCAGCTTCTTTGGGCCTCTGCATGTTGGGTAAACCCACTTGCATGAGTTTGATGACTATATGCTTGGGGTGCCTTTAGCAAAAATTTATATAATGGGAATTTAGCCCATTTGGAACATGAAAAGTCTATCAAATCATGGTAAAGGGATTAAAGGGTGAAATATACCTCCCACAGAAAGAATGAGATTTTTGGAATCAAAAATCCCATTAATTGGAATTTTTGAATATTTGGCCTTTTAGAAATGAAAATTTGAAACTAAGGCTAATGATCATATTAAATTCTCAAATTTTGCCACAAATATAAATGGCTCACATTTAAACCCTTTAAAATTTTATGGTTCTGTTAGATGATAATATTTTGGAATAATGTAGAATTTACAATTTTAACCTTTATGAAAATTGTTTAAAAATGATGGAAATTACAGTAGGAATATTATGGAAAAATTCCTGGTGACTTAATTATGTGTTTGTGACCTTGTGTACTTTTCTTAATATTTTTGGATGTTTTTATAGATTTAAAATCCCATAAATGCCTTTTTTATTATATTTCACATTTGATTTTTGGTGAATCAAATTACTGTTTAGGACCATGCATTCTTGTATTTGGTATTATTTCAGCATTTTACATCTGCAATAATTTTCCTATAATTTTTAGAAACATATTTAATGTACTTCATTTGTAAAGTGGCCAATTCATGGATTTAACTTGGAATGAAAATTAAATGGAAATATAAATGGGAAAATTACAAATTTTAGAAACCAGATATAGTACTTCTTGTATAAAGTGACATAGGCCATTTAATTAAAGGATTTAATTTAGGGTCGTATGATTTAAAAAAATAGTGAAAACTCCACATAATCAATATCATATATCATACCATCCCATGATAAATGGTTAGGGTCACTTTGGCCAAGAAAAAGGAAGTCATACTTTATGGGTGGTAGTAGGTCTTGCGTTGCGTCTAACTCAGATAGTATATATTACTCGGACCGCAGGTGGATAAGAATAAACATTCAGATGGTAATTATTTCGGGAGAATAAACCCTGGTTGGTCTACTATAAGTAATTTCTTGGTTACGAGCGATGGAGCGCAAATCCTAGGATAGTAATTATAACAAAGGCCGGCGGAAGACCGCCGCCCTTCTATTAACATCTTAAGTCACTAGGATCACTCCAGAGTAATAATGAGAGCGAAATATGGACAATGGGTAGACACTAATAAGAGTAAATATTCTTGAGAAAGGGAACTTTGGGATTCAGCCCATCGTAGTTCTTAGTTCCATCGAGAGCCCTTCACCGGGTATGCCCTGGGCAGTCCTGGGATTAACTCTAAATCACTAAGTATAATAACTCGTAGACAAAAGTAGTCTAATAGGTTAAGCATAATATCATCATTCTCACTTGTATAGGGTTGGAGGGCTTGTGGTAATATTCTCACCCATATAGGGTTGGAGGGATTGTGGTAAAATTCTCACCCGTGTAGGGTTGGCGGGATTCAGGACGTGTTGGTCCTGCGAGCTGGGAGCTCGGGTTGGAATATCTTGCATGTGCATAAACCTGTGGCAGGTCATGAAGTACGGGGCCAATTGTCACACCGATGGTAGTACGGTGACTCTAGCGAGTTGTGATAGTTTGAGGGCCCAGTGTGTTATTTTACGCTACGGTCTAGAGTATGATCCCAGAAAACACACAATCGACCAAAAAGACTGGTGGGTAGCCAGTAAATAGTGTGCAGAGACTCTAGAGTGCACCTAGGACGTATATAGAGGCGTTTGGGAGGTCTAGGCCTAGTAGTGTGTATACCAGCCTAGGAGTGGAGATGCCCGATCCACTGTTGTCGTAGCCACAATGGTTGTACCAGAGAGTGATGCTAGCTCCGAAAAGCGGGAACTAAAGGTCTGTGATCACAGAGTCGTTGTGTGTGAGTTGCACTTGCATGACTGATAAATAACTGCATGCATTCATTCATATTAGGACATACGCTTCATGCATCCTTATCATATAAATTAGTATGGGCTCTTTTATATGATAAGTTAATTTTGGAAACTCTAACTTATATGTTTGTATGGGCACTCATATAAGTTAGGGTACTTCTGTGATGTATATTAGCAGTAGATTTTTACACTTTATTTACTGCACTGTACTTATTTCCAGTTTTACTTACTTGTGTATTGTACATGCTTCTACATTTGGACTATATACATAGAACTATTAGTGTAGATTTACTGCTTACATTCATACTTGGTAGCATAGATTCCTTATCACCTGCTTCCCTTTTGTTACCCCTTGTTTTCCTCCGCTTCGTCCTCCCTCACGGTGCCTAGGAGTTGCGGGGCGAGGTGCGGAGGAAACGACTTAGTCTTTTTACTAATGGTCGGTGACCAAACTATTTTTAGGAGCTCGAGGAGATGGAGCACAAGCACGGCCGACAGGACGAGGTGACATGATGTGAGGAGTTGATACCACCACCACCTACTACGTCTACTGCAGAGTTTCCTCTGGTGGGACGAGTACGAGGATAGTTTTGCTTACACATTTTATTGTGTGAGGAGAGTTGATATTCATGTACAGGGCATAAGCCATTTTACTCTTCTTATTATTTCTACTCATTGTGGACTGGATGTACTTTTATTTCATTATATGATATGTACTGTGACTGTGGACTTGTTTGTAGTTCATTTCTACAATACTGCTATACTTCTGTTTCTCATATTGGCCTGCAGTTTTATTTTATTCTCGTGCTAGCCGGCAGGATTGGCGTCTTGCGGTGTCGTCTAACCCATGAGTTAGAGTCACCGTAAGGCGGCGGTTCTGGGCATAAGACCGGGAGCCTCCCTGCTAAGGGGAGGGGTCTTACAAACTGGTATCACTTGAACAAACGGTCATATGCTAAAGAAGTCCGCAACACTAGACCACCCCGCTCGAGCATTAGTTTGCGGACAAACTATGCAGCAGAAGTAGTGGTGTGCCCATGTGTAAAAAGTCACATAAAACAGTCCATTAAATACAATGAGTTAGACCAGTTCTGTTTAAACCTTACCTTTATACAACCTCCATAGGTCACTGCGCCGCAGAATGTGGTTCCTCCCCCTCCGGCTGCCACTCCCTTACTACAGACAGAGATGGGGCAAAATTTGACGGTTATCCTGGAAGCCTTAAAAGCCCAACAGGTCCTGGCGCCGCAGCCAAATTCGGGGTCAAGCTGGTTGAGTGCCTTCAAGAGCCTGTCCGCGCCGATGTACCGAGGGACAGAGTATGCTGTGAAGACTGAGGAATGGTTGGAGGCCATACAGGAGATATTGGCAGTCATCAGCTGCCCGGTCAACAATGCAGTTCCTCTAGCCACCTTTGCATTAGATGCTCATGCAAAAAGATGGTGGAAGTCCGTGCGAGAGTCCACTTACGCTGATTAGGAGCTGTCAGACATCTCATGGGAGGAGTTTAGTGAGACATTATTGGAGCATTATGTGTCCACCACAGACAGAGATGCACTGGAAGAGAGGTTTCTGAACCTCAAGCAGGGGACCAGATCTTTGATCGAGTATCAAAGAGAGTTCTTCCATTTGGCTAGATTTGCAGGGATCCATGACAAGGATGACAGGATATACGCCAAGAGATTCTATCATGGGCTCAGAGATTCCTTGAGGCAGCCCCTACTATTCATCTCTCAGGGCACCTCGTCACAGATCATAGGGATGGCCAAGAAGCTGGAGGCAGACCAGCTGATGGTGCAGAATAGAGGAAAGAGGCTACTGGACGGGTCATCACCCGGGGAGAGTAGCAGTGGATCCCAGCGAGTTAGAGTCATTGGATATAACAGGGGTGGGGGACGTCGTCATCCCAACTTCAGGCAGGAGCAGGGGACTCCTACAGTGTTAGTTCCCCCACCTCTACAGGTGCATAACCCGAGGAGGAAAGATGATAGTGGCCACCGGCCGATAGTTTGTTATGGATGCCACCAGCCTGGGCATATTAAATCGGAGTGTTCGCATCAATTTCGTCCACCTCCTCCTCATCCACCTCCAATGGCCCCTCTAGTACAACAGGGCCAAGGCTGAGGCCGAGGACGAGGTCAAGGCTGAGGCCGGGGATATCACGGCCGAGGGTGAGAACAGGAGAAAATATACGCACTAGACCTCGCCGAACCGAGGAACCCAGAGGAGCTCATCACAGGTACTTAGATTATTGTAAATTTAAAGCTTCATTCATGTAATACCTGATTTTTTTTAAAATAATAGTTTATTTAAACCCAAACAAACTCAGGCATAGTCATGATCAGCGACAAGCCCGCTCGTACCTTGTTTGATGCGGGTACCTCCCACTCGTTTGTTTTTGAGGGCTTTATAGAAGGTCTGGAGGGTGTGGAAAGATTTCCAAGCTTGGAGATGAGGGTGCGTCTACCCGATGGGTCAGAGCTACGGACCTCTACCCATTGCAACAAGGAGGCCGAGATTTGTGGCAAGACATTTGAAGCGCTAGCGACGATCCTGCGACTTCCAGATTTCGACTTGATCTTGGGCATGACGTGGCTACACTGGAGCTATGCCCAAATTGATTGCCTGTTAAAAAAGATCACTCTGAGGCACGGCGACTCCTACGTCGTCATCGAAGGTATCAGACCTATCTCCCATATATTATTATCATCTGTACAGGCTATCAAGGCCCACCATCATGGAGAGGAGGTGTACATTACATGCTTCAAAATGGCGGGAGCAGAAGCTTCCCTTGCTGACATCCCGGTGGTTTGAGATTTTCCCGGCATATTTGATGCTAAAGATCACGACAGTGAACCGGTCGCACAAGTAATATAAAATGGGGGTTTTCCCAAGTATCGATCTCACAAGGAACACAGTAAGGTGGAGTTAATTTCGAGGAGGACTTGAGATTGAAGTCCTCAGGTCGGAGCTAACTAAGGGGAGGTTTTGATATTGCGGAAATAGAAAATAAAAAGCTAACAACTACTCCTATGCAACGCCGCTATGCGATGCTTCGCTAGGCGGGATGGAAGACTAGTCGGGCCGCTATGCACCGAATCACTAGGCGGATGAACGAGAAGGCTAGCGGATGAGGTGGTTAGAATGGCGGAATGAGGGTTGTAAGCACCTCTTCGCAACGCACGCCACTAGCAATGTCTAGTGCGACAAGGGTGGATGGTGGTGGATGGATATATGGCGCAACTCAAGTACATAACGAAAACATACAATCACATAGACATAATTGTACACAACGTTTACAAACTAAGTATACTTCATCAATATAAATAAAGTTAAACACCAATATTCAACAAGAAAGCAAGTATAAGTCAAGAGATCGACTGAATCCGAAGTCTTGTTGAGGATTCACGTTTGGAATCGTCGGGTTGTCATTCCGCGTCCAAGCTCGCTCCTCAACTGCTTCCGGGATAGAGAAGGGCTGTCACCACCTTCCAATGGCCTGTCTTCTTCGTCTCACGATAGCGGACGAAGTTTGATAGCTTTCCTTTGCTTGATGGCTATGGCGTCAAACCCTACTTGAAGCTCATGGATGAAGGAGAAGGCCGAGAGGAAGCTCCGGATTGGATTTGGTGGTGAAAGCTTGCCCGGAGCACCTCCTTAGGGTGGAAGATGAAGGAGGACGACGAAAACGGCGGAGGAAATGGGCGATCTGCGGGTCTTCGTGTGGATCTCCGGATTAGGGCGAGACCTGCACTATTTATACAAAAGCAGAATTGAACAATGCGCACGATCACAGGCGCACGACCAGTGGTCGTGCGCGCTATGTCCTATGCTCGTGCGCACTGGCATGGAATATCAGGAAGAAGAACTTGGATAATGCGCACGAGTAGTGGCGCACGACCAGTGGTCGTGCGCACTAAGTCCAATGATCGTGCGATTACCCAGACAGGACTCCAGAAATGAGGAATCAATGCACACGATCAGTGGCGCACGACCGGTGGTCGTGCGCAATATGTCTAGTGGTCGTGCGCTTACCCCAGGCTGATTCGGGAAAACAAAGAGTAGTGTGCACGATCAGGGGCGCACGACCAGTGGTCGTGCGCATTGAATCCCATGATCATGCGCAGTATTCCTATTTCACTACCATCCCGGAACACGCACACGACCCCTGTACCGAAAGGAAAAGCAATTCACTAATCTGTGCAGACATTCCAGACAATCACAGAAGGGAGTACAAACTAAAAGAATAACACAACACAACCACGGGCAAAAATGTGCACTTCCTATGGAAATAAAGACAGGATGAAATATATATGATAATGAACTAAAAGTGAAGTGCAAACGCGTGAAAACTAGCCCAGATGAGTCCGAAAAACCCTATATAAATAGGACTCATCACACCCCCAGACTTAACTATTTGCGCGTCCCGAGCAAACAAAATCTAAGCAGATAAGGAAAATTACTAGCTAACAAAGAAATTGAAAAACAAAGTACCATGCGAAGTCGCATGCTCGCGTGCGTAAAAATACAATAGAGAAAATTTCTAAGTATGCAGAATAGTTTATATTTTTCACAATGCGTATCAAAATTTTATTACTACTCAAAAATAGAATCACGGTGAATCAACTGGTCACGCATAGGAAGAAAGTACGCAGGCCACTAAGGTGAGCTTTGCCAAAGATCGGGGCTCAGGATCACCTCCAAAGGAATCCACCAATGTCGGGGACCATACGCTTGCCCTTTCGCATTCTCTCCACCGCACTGGTTTGGTTCACACACGAATCAGTTGGACTTTAGGTGACGAGATGGGGCTTGGGTTTTGGTGAGGTAAACAAGGATAAACAAGAAGGCTATGCACCTAACCCAAAGGAGCTAGTATAAAAATGAATCCCTCTACTAAGCACAATACACGCAGGTACACCACACCCCCAAACTTAACTTTTAACATATGGGTGTGTGCACCGCCTACTCCAAATATAATCACATTTCCAAAATGATTTGCAATTTTACTTTTACTTTTCACTCTTTTTTTTTCTTTACAAATATTTTTCTCTTTTTTTTCTTCATTTTATTTTCACAATTCAGCAGATATAAACTTGGGAGCACTTCCATATTTTCACAAATAAAATCACCACATCACATCCCAACATTAAAATGTAAACACGAAAGCTCGACTTGGGAGTGCGACAAGGATCGACTTTGAGGCTTTGGTGAACTAAAGGTGGAGCTGAATCAAAAGGAGGGGTAGGCACAACGGGGCTAGCGAGGACAAGACGTTAGGAACGGTACAAAGCTCAACCGGGCCAAAATGATGGCCTACATCACACTCATGCATGACTAACCTATACTCATGCTTCAAGAATAGCTTGGGGCAAGTTCTTAGCCAACGAGAAAGACTATCCATCCTCCTGACTCGAGCAATACAAAACTAACGGCCGTCTACACACATCCCTAAGCTACCGTCGGATTCACACCGGATTCACAAACTTTTGAGTAGAATAAAAAGTATTTACACAATTAGAAAAATATAAAACTAAAAGCATACAGAAAAATTAAATCTACTCGAATTTCTACACAAGACGAGAGCAGTTGACTAGAAACACAGCAAGGCCAACATTTTACTCCGTCTCACAATCCTATGTCAGCACCATAATTTTCCCAAATCTAACAAAGAAATGAGTGTAACTTGCAGCACGCAAAAAGCTAAGCATGCGCTCATGTGGGTGCAGTGGTGTGTGATGCAATGAACTAATCAAAATAAAACAATAAAGGCTTCTAGTATGCACATGAGATGTGCACGTGCAAAAGGTAACAAAACTAGCTCTCCCCCAGACTTAGACTAAGCAAAGCAGCATATAATAGAGAAATTAAAATCATAAAAAGCTAAGGGAAGAGGTTACCCAATGCTCAGCTTGTGAGCATACCAGAAGACGCGTGGAAACCTGAAGCAGGTCCGCCATACGAAGAATCAGAACCCTGCCAATGCAATTTTCCAAGAATACCTGCAGGGGTGAGCTCCGCAAAAACAAAACAAAATATACAAAAAGAAATGCTAAAACTAAAAATAGATAAGAAGAAATAAAATGCAGAAAATGAAAGATAAGTACTGTGGTTATTGTCATCCCAGCACGACTTATTAAATTCTAAACAGTTCTAGCTTATAGGCCTATGAAATAAAAAGTGCACAGGTAACTGTTCCAATATCCGTTTCGGTAACGGGTACCGATATGGTGATAGAGCAGTTACCCCTCTACCTAAATAGTAATACCTGCCCAACACAGGTAGAGGAAATAGGAAATAAGAAGAGGAGGAGCACTGGTCCTCGCTCATCTTATCACAAAAGAAATCCTTGCCTAGCAAGGTATCGTCTATCACAGGCCCGCAGGAGGCGATGGCAACGACATCAACACAAAGCTCATCGTCATCCCAACGTACCTGTGGAGACTCATCCTGCACAAGCTCAGATAAGGAAGGGGATCAAGTAATAAAAGATAAGAAGAACTAAAAGAATCAGAGAATGTGAGAGTGATCCCGGTCTCACTCTTAGCAGGATCCAAGCAGAGATCATCATCGGTATCATACGAGTCGTACCGAGGGGAATCCGAGAACTCAAGGTCCGCGGTGGTAAGAGGAACGACCTCATCCAATAAGGAGGTGCAAACCTCCGCATCGGAAAGGGGATATTCCTCATCCCACCGGGGTGCGTAAAAATGTTCCGAAGATCCACCGTCTCCGTCAGAGATAGAGGAATCATCATCCCACTTCGGCGCAACCTCGGGCACCGAATCATCCACAATCACGGCATCATCAACCGACTCACAAAAAAGAGGAATAGCACAATCCGGCAAAAATTGCGGAGGGGCAAGGCTGCTCTCAAAATCAAGCACTGAATGAGCAGGTCCCATCGCAAAATCATTCGTTGACGCCACCCCGTCGACGACCGGAACAATCTCATGGTCCCATATAGGAGCGCCCATGAGTTCCTGCTCCTCTTTTTGTTGGCTAACACCAGAGTGATCATCACTCAAGGAAAGCTCGTAAAAAGGGATCGAGGGACCCATGAAAGAGCTGTATGCGGCCAGAGATTCTTCAGTAATCTCAACGGGTAAAGAATGAGCAAAGTGCGTTATGTCAGTGTATGGGCCAGGCAACACCCTGGTAGGCATGTCCACAAAAGTCTTCCGTGAACGGGAGGTTATTGTGCACACGCCCTCAGAGGGAGAAGGCTTGCACAAACGAGGGCAATCCTTCAACATGTGGCCCTCACCTTGACATAACAAACACTGAATGCAATGCTCGGCATTCATAGCAGCAATGGCATCGATGGATTGGCGCAAAGTGTCAAGGATACGGCACTCAGCATCAGGATCCATCACGAATAAAAATAATTGCTGAAAAAGTGCTAAACAGCTAAAATGAAAATAGCACGCATCTGCTATCTAAATCAAAAATCAGAAAAGGGGTAAAAAGAAATAAGCAAAATAAAAATTCTAATAACAAAAGCAAATAATAATAATAAAAAATGAAATGCACAAATGGAAAAGGGCTTCAATCTATTATCTCCCTCTCCAAAAACTCACACGACTGTGTTCCCCGGCAAAGGCGTCAAAAACTTGATGCTAAAGATCACGGCAGTGA
The DNA here is from genome assembly GCA_039583875.1 of Platanthera guangdongensis. Classification (NCBI taxonomy): domain Eukaryota; kingdom Viridiplantae; phylum Streptophyta; class Magnoliopsida; order Asparagales; family Orchidaceae; genus Platanthera; species Platanthera guangdongensis. The sequence goes on from CM077159.1 coordinate 63,456,122, forward strand.
ACCGGTCGCACAAGTAATATAAAATGGGGGTTTTCCCAAGTATCGATCTCACAAGGAACACAGTAAGGTGGAGTTAATTTCGAGGAGGACTTGAGATTGAAGTCCTCAGGTCGGAGCTAACTAAGGGGAGGTTTTGATATTGCGGAAATAGAAAATAAAAAGCTAACAACTACTCCTATACAACGCCGCTATGCGATGCTTCGCCAGGCGAGATGAAAGACTAGTCGGGCCGCTATGCACCGAATCACTAGGCGGATGGACGAGAAGGCTAGCAGATGAGGTGGTTAGAATGGCGGAATGAGGGTCGTAAGCACCTCTTCGCAACACACGCCACTAGCAATTGCTAGTGCGGCAAGGGTGGATGGTGGTGGATGGATATATGGCGCAACTCAAGTACATAACGAAAACATACAATCACATAGATATAATTGTACACAACGTTTACAAACTAAGCATACTTCATCAATATAAATAAAGTTAAACACCAATATTAAACAAGAAAGCAAGTACAAGTCAAGAGATCGACCGAATCCGAAGTCTTGCTGAGGATTCACGGTTGGGATCGTCGGGTTGTCATTCCGCGTCCAAGCTCGGTCCTCAACTACTTCCGGGATAGAGAAGGGCTGTCACCACCTTCCAATGGCCCGTCTTCTTCGTCTCACGATAGCGGACGAAGTTTGCTAGCTTTCCTTTGCTTGATGGCTATGGCGTCAAACCATACTTGAAGCTCATGGATGAAGGAGAAGGCCGAGAGGAATCTCCGGCTTGGATTTGGCGGTGAAAGCTTGCCCGAAGCACCTCCCTAGGGTGGAAGATGAAGGAGGACGGCGAAAACGGCGGAGGAAATGGGCGATCTGCGGGTCTTTGTGTGGATCTCCGGATTAGGGCGAGACCTGCACTATTTATACAAAAGCAGAATTGAACAATGCGCACGATCACAGGCGCACTACCAGTGGTCGTGCGCGCTATGTCCTATGCTCGTGCGCACTGGCATGGAATATCAGGAAGAAGAACTGTGATAATGCGCACGAGTAGTGGCGCACGACCAGTGGTCGTGCGCACTAAGTCCAATGATCGTGCGATTACCCAGACAGGACTCCAGAAATGAGGAATCAATGCACACGATCAGTGGCGCACGACCGGTGGTCGTGCGCAATATGTCCAGTGGTCGTGCGCTTACCCCAGGCTGATTCGGGAAAACAAAGAGTAGTGCGCACGATCGGGGGCGCACGACCAGTGGTCGTGCGCATTGAATCCCATGATCGTGCGCAGTATTCCTGTTTCACTACCATCCCGGAACACACACACGACCCCTGTACCGAAAGGAAAAGCAATTCACTAATCTGTGCAGACATTCCAGACAATCACAGAAGGGAGTACAAACTAAAAGAATAACACAAAACACAACCACGGGCAAAAATGTGCACTTCCTATGGAAATAAAGACAGGATGAAATATATATGATAATGAACTAAAAGTGAAGTGCAAACGCGTGAAAACTAGCCCAGATGAGTCCGAAAAACCCTATATAAATAGGACTCATCAATATTCCTGGAGAAATTGCCCGGATTACCGCCAGCTAGGGATGTGGACTTCCAGATACAGCTACTGCCAGGAGCGAGGCCCGTATCTCGAGCACCATACAGGATGGTTCCTAAGGAGTTGGTTGAGTTCAGGACCCAGCTGTAGGAGTTAGTATAGTCGGGCTTTGTTCGACCCAGCTCATCACCCTGGGGAGCAACAGTATTATTTGTCAAGAAGAAGGATGGGTCGTTGCGGCTCTACATCGACTATCTTGAGTTGAATCGGCTGATAGTCCGGAACACTTACCCATTTCACCGGATCGATAAGCTATTTGATCAGCTTCAGGGAGCCATCTGGTTCTCGAAGCTGGACTTACGATCAGGGTGTTGGATCCCTAGTAAGATTTGGGCTAGGTTCACTAAGTTAGGATCATATGACCCACAATGTATAGCCAGGGTCATAATTGTGTCCTAGAGGCTAGGCCAAGTCCTCGGTAGCAATATCACATGGATCAGCCATCATCAGACTGCCAGAGACTCAAAGACTTAGAGATTTTCCAGATACCAAATAAAATGAGTTCGACATTCGTCGAACTTAGATCGACGATAGTCATGCTAGCTCGACGATCACAGGGAAAAATTCTCTGAGCTGAGCTAGACGAACCTCATTCTCAGGTCGACGATCTTTGGACTCAACCTTCAGCATTCCAAGTTAAGTTATTCTCTATACTCAGGTCGACGAACTTCACAACGATTTCTGTATTCTTTACTTCAACCAGAAGCTTCTCAATTTTTCTAAGTCCAGATCATCTCTAGTCGACGAACTCAGGATTCCCAGCTCGACGAACATTCATCACAATAGCTAGAGTTATCCAACAGCAGTTAGTGGTTCTTAGCTCGACGAAACAATATCTTAGATCGACGAATTCTGGATACTTCACTTCAACACTTTCATCCAGAAGCATCTGAAATTATTCCAAGTCCAGAATCATCTCCAGTCGACGAAGTTACAATCTCAACTCGACGAACTTGAGACACAGAATAAGCAAGTCTAGATAATGCAGTTTTCTGCTTTAGCTCGACGATATTGAAACTCAGCTCGACAAACAGAAGTCATCTGGTCGCGAACTCATCAACTCAGCTCGACGAACTGTGAACTCAGCTGGACGATTTCTGTTATCAGTTCGACGAATCCAGACTTAGTTATTTTCCATCCTTCTGTCCCCTTCTTACTGCGATAATTCCTGAGTAATTAGTGCTCTAATATTCTCTGAATATAACCGTTAGAAGAGCATTGAATATGGTATTCTCCAGGATTATTGCCTGTCGTTTTCCATGGGTCAGTTGGGAAAATAATTCAATGTTGTTTATTCTCTAGGCCGTCAGCATTGATTACAGAAGACTCAAATTTCGAAAGACCATTTTCCCTAGGAAATATAAAAGAGATCTTCTCTTTTTCTGATAATGCAACAAACATACACAGTCACAGACACTTACTAAGAGTTACAGACAGAATACAGAAGAACAAGAGAGATAAACACACAGAAAAATACAATCAGTCTGAAAAATAAGGATCTCTCTGTCTCTGCTCCTTCTTACGAAGAACTCTGCTTACAGAAAACAAGCCCTAGACCAGAAGAACATCTGCTTCCTAAAGAAGAAGAACAATCAATCAAATATCAAGAGTCTTCCTTCTTCATCTCTGCAGGACACTTTAAAGGACACCAAGAAATCCATCTGTCAAAGAAGTTCCTGGAGATTTCTCTGGTCAAGGCTACAGATTGAAGGCCTACTCACCCTGTGCAAAGCTTCCCAGCCTAAACCCTTGTACATCTCAGGGGGATCTTTGACAATATCACTGAATCCACATTGTCTTCTTATTGTGATTGAGAAAATAAGACTTTCATCACTCTCTCATCCCCACCTCTATACAGGGTTTTAATTCCCTTCAAAATTATTCTGGTTCACAAGTCTCCTTTCAAAAGACTTGGGTTGATTTTTGAGCACCTGATCAAAAGCTCATTGGTGTCAGGCACCTGATCAAAAATCTGAGTGGATTCCTACCAGGGTGGTAGAAGAGTGGATGTACCCTAGTTGGGGAACCAATATAAATTCCTGTGTTGTCTGGATGCCCATTTCTTTTGTGTTTCTGCTGTGGCTGTGATTATTAGGACTGCAGTTTATATTTCTTTAGTTTTTTTCTGCACTTATTAAATTGCAGCAAATGATGTAAAGATTTTTTTTTTGGAATTAAGTATACTCTATTCACCCCCCCCCCCATCTAGAGTATTTCTGATCTAACAGCTCACTTTCAATTGGTATCAGAGCAGGTTCCTTTGGTTGTACAAGCTAACACTTGAACCAAAGATCCTTTGTTAGATCTAAATTTTATTTTTTTTATTTCCATTTAGATTTTTATACATAGCTATGGCATAGAACAAGGACTATGTAAGCACCAGACCTCCATGTTAAGCCCGGAATCCGCGACCTATACGCGCAACTTTCCAGACCGGGCGGCCTGGTTGTTCTAGCTGCCACGTCTCCCAAGTCGGACGTCACCAGAGGGCGTCCTGGTAGGCTAGCCGCAGCTCAGACCTCCTCGTCTGGTCATCACCGAAGTAGGGCGGTCTCCATGTCAGGCCGCCGCCAGCGCCGACCCTGCTCAGCGACAAGGTCCAGGACCCAGACCGTCAGCTCGCCTGGAAGAATCCGCTAGGCCGTGCGGCTTCCCTCCTTTCTCATTTTCTGCTCATTTGCTTCACCTAACCTCTGCCCGGTTCTCCTGTACCCCGGGCAGCCGGTAACTTTAGCCCTACATGCTTGGGCAGGCCCCCGAGCCTATAAATAAGGGGAGGGTGCACTCCCCAAGACACACTGACTTGTATCCAGGAGCTCGCCTGTTACGAGCTGTGGTCTCAAGTCTAGTGTTTTGCGGCTTGCAGTCCGGCCGGATTCCTCTTTTTCTCCTTCTTGTAACTATTTCTTACCTCAAATAAAGAAAAGCCCGTCGCAGGAGTGGCATTTAAGCCACGACGGGCAAACTCTGCTGTTGCTGCTGCCAGCAGCCTCTTTTTCCGTCCTTTAGCTACGACCTCTAGTAACCGACTACTCGATAGTATTCTCTTTTCCCTTCTTCCCCCCGGTGCTCGAACCGTTAGCTGGTGGTGCCCGACTTCCTAGGCGTTTTCTTGCAGCAACAGTTAACACGCGACCTTCAGATCTCGATTAGTCGATGAAATCAGCGGTCTCGTTGGTCAGACCTCTCTAGCTTCTAGAGCTCGGCGGCCTGTCGAGCAAGCCGTGACTTCGCAGGCTAAGGCTTTCAGCCCTCCTCCAGCACTGCAGAACCTGTCGTTCTACCCGCTCTCTTTTCCGCCGGTCTTCTTATCAGCTTGTTGCGCCTCTAGCCGCCAGTTCAAGCCACGACTAGTTGGCAGTCTCTGTGAAAAGTTTGGTTATCTTCTTATTTTCAAGATGAATCCTGCAAAGGGACAGAATAAATCTAATTACATGTCAATTACCGCGGATCTCTCAGAAGTGCAGGATTGTTCATATTTAAATAATGAGTTCCTTGGCCATGATATAAATTTTCTATGAATTGTGTTGAGCATGCACCAAAATCTGTTGCAAATGAACCTTCTTATAAGGAAGAAGAAGAGGCCCCTTCTCCATTCATTGATCGTATTCGGTGGGATACTGTCTCCGATGATTTCAAAGTACCGCGTCTCCCCGAGTATTCCGAATGTGATGATACATTTTCTCATTTGCAAGCCTTTGAATCGGCTACTTCACTAAGAAACGTGTCAAATGGAGTAAAATGCAAACTCTTTATTATATCTTTTGGCGATATTGCAAGGGAATGGTTCTATATTCTTCCGCCTCGATCGGTAACCAGTTTTAAAGATCTTCGAAGTCAATTCATTTCAAGGTTCACTATTTACAGGAAGCGGAGAAGAGACGTTGGAGCTCTCTTCCGAATCAAGCAAGGAATTGACGAGTCTAATCCGGATTTTGTTGACCGGTTCCAAAAGGAATTTCTGGATGTTTGTAACGTCCATCAAGAATTTTACTTACATGCTTTCATAAATGGACTTTGAGAAGGCCCTTTGAAATTTAAGCTCACCACAAAGTACCCCAAGGCTTATGGAGATCTTATTGATACCGTTAATAAGTTCATAATGGGCGAAGAAGCAAATAAAGGTTACATCTTGTTTCTGTATCAGATGGCTAAACAATCTCAAGGGACTTCTAGTGATCAGTAATTCATTTCTTCTCAAAATGTTTCACAAGTTAAATGTTGCAAATCTCCTCCTCTTCCTCAGGATAGAACTGCATTGTTTCTTCAGCAGAACGGATTATCCGAGTTTGTGAAAGTACATCCAGTCACATCTTCGCGTCCGAAAACTCTAAATCGTAAAAAAGCTTCAGATAAATATGTTAAATTCAAAATTCCTATGAAAGATCTTCTAATAATCCTTCAAGTAATGCCTGAGTTCAAAAAGCCTCGGCGTTTGAAATCTAAAATCAAATATCAGCATGAAGAGCTTTTTTGCAATTATCATAAAGATGTTGGTCATCTAGCAGAAGGTTGCATAGCCCTCCGAGAGTTAGCTAATCAACTTGCAAGAGCTGGAAAGTTGCAAGACTATATCATTCAATAATTTTCTAAGGCATTCTTCCATGGCTTACTCGATAGTTCAAGCAGGGATTTCTTTTTCTCTATATGATAAAAGTGCTTATGATCAGAATAATAAAGTCCCCTTATCAATTGGTATTAATGGGGCATAGTCATGCTTCGAACATATATCCTTTTGCCACATCCTTAACACCAAACAAGCATTACCTTTCATTTACAGCTTATTTCTTAGCTTTACTTATAATGCTAACATGCATACATATAAGGGCTAAAGGGCCTTTAAATTCTTAAGCCCTCCACATCCCGCATGACATTAGTCGCAGATGTGTAGTGGAAATTCCGCTTGACATCAGTCGCAGACAATACGTACTTGTCCCGCTTGACCTTCGTCGCAGACATTGTGTACTTGTCCCGCTTGACATCGGTCACGGATATTAAGAATTTTAATCCCGCTTATGTGTTCTTTGTGTGGAAAGTACTGCCACACGCACCTGCCGACATCGACACATAAGAGCTTAGCTCCATCTATTCTTGCAGGACAACACGAGCCTACCCGCTATCTCGCGGCTTTATTAAACGACCTATGCCAATTTATATCACTCAATACACAGGCCGCGCAGTTACATATTTCGGCTTAAATTATGTGGCTTCCATGTGCCCATTGCCGATTTATTATTCATATACTCGTGAAGTCGGCCGACCTGTTTCTGGCAGTTAATTCTCGACCTTAGTCCGCCGACTTATATGGTATCAATTATACTAGTCGCTCAGCGACCTGCCTTCACAAAATTATTTGGCTTCCATTTGCCTATTGCCGGCCTGTATTATCAGAAGCCGCAGGATATTTCTCTATCCTTGTCTCTTTCATTATAAGGGCAATTTGTATCAGAGTTCGCCCTAGCCGCAATCTTATATTTCAATGTCATGGCTTTTTGGCGACTAAGAAGGGTAGTCGCGCGGCTTATTGGTCGTAGTTTATGTCCAAGTAAGGCGTGATCATTTCCCTCTTCCCAGCGGATAACCTTGAATACTTCTTTAAGGAAAATGGCGGGTTAAATTGTTCTCCGCGCGGCTTATTGTCGATGCCTACTACGAAATAAGCCGCAAGGATACCACCCTCTTGCGGGTCACTTCATTGAAGTCTCAATATGGTGTCAGACCGATTTTTTATGTTAACTGTCTATTCAATCGGAAGTTATACTGAGACCGCGCGGGCTTGAACAAGTAAGAAAATTGAGATGTAAAGTAAGAGACATCAAAGGTGAACTTGTCCTTCATTTCTATTTCATTAAACGTTACAAAATGTTAACTGCAGAGTTTACAAAAAATATATACCGCCAATTTTCCCAAAACATCAAAATACAAGTGACAAATTAAAAAGTTTCTAATCGGTCAGCTTGAGTTTCTTATCCGCAGGAGAACCTGAATCACCGGCTTCATCGATATCGGCGGAGGATTCAGAGTACCCGCTGCTGCTAGACGCCGAGCTACCTGAACCGCCTGAAGTTGTTGAATCTGGCCGCGCGGTCTAGGATTCTTGACCACCGGACTCAGACGATGCGCCTCCGCTCCGGCTTCCCTGGCCGCCCTCTTCCTCATCGTATTCCTCCTCTACGTCGTCTTCCTCGCCGACCTTGCCTTTACCCTTGATCGCCCTGTAGACGGCGGCCACCTGCTCTTTCAGGGTGGGGTAGATGTCGGCACAGCTGAAGTCGGTGAAGCCGGTCGCTAAGCCGCCATGGTCTCGGAGGCGGTTAAGCGCTCCATCGATCCCCTGGAGGACCTGCGGGAAGATGTTGTCTTGGAAGGTGGGGTTGGCATGGGTCATACATTGCCTGCAAAAGAAGTAAAGGTAAGGCCGCGCGGTTTAATAATGCTAACCGCACGAGTATCGGTAATGACTTACCGCCTCCCTTTCTTTCAGTCGCTTGTTTTCTTCCACTTGTTCCTTTAACTGCCTCTCCAGGCTAATCTTCTCTTTCATTAACTGCTTGTAGCAAAGGCCCATGAAGTGGCTTGCCACGAAGCTCCTCACCCCAACTTGCGCGGCTAGCTGTGGCAGGTCGTCTCCTAGAACTCGGCGCATCGCCTTCATGTTGCGCTTGCCATACAGCGCGGCGCCAACCACGCTCGTGTGGTGGGTTACTTCTTCTCTCCCCCAGTAAGGGATGGCGGTGGAGATCGTCACGGACCCCATAGTACAGCCGGGTTGAAAGGCCTACTGTTGAAAGGCCTACTGCTCCTTGCATCATAAACTCGCCGGAGGAGGCTGACTCCTCCTCCTCTACAGCCCGCATCGGCTTGGCCCGCCTGGCTTGCTTCTCTCTTTGGGTGGATATCCTGGAAGCCTGACTCTCACCCAAATTATGTTACAGTCTGTCCGGCTACATCCCAGCACTTAGAAAAATTATGTTACAAATCATGTGGATATAAAGGTTTCAAGCCGACGATCTGATCGCCATACCGCACGGCTACTTTCCTATACTTAGATTTTTCAGAACAAAGTACAGGCACAGTGATCATAAATACAAACTGCATACGCCGCAAATAGTTCGCAGCATAATAAAAATACAATAGTTTACAAGAGCCAAATTATCCAGCATCCAGTAGAGAAAATATATTACAACATAATATTCATTGTTCGCGCGGCTTAGATCGCTCAAGTCACTCAGCCTTGCTTGTCGCCGTCCTGTCTGTCTCATCCTATTCACACGACATGTTCACCAGTTTGTACAATCGCAACGTACACCTGGCTGACCAGATTATGAAGCGAGTGCAGAGACCGATGAACCCGCGCAGTGTCGCGTTCTACTCTCGCAAATGGGATCATTGGGATCGCCTGAACTCCCAGCCTGCTTGAGGCTGCGGCCTGCCCGGGCGCCGCTACCTCCGATGGATTTGAAGTTTCACCGGAGGCCGGGCGTCCAGTAACCGGTAGTTTTCCAGAGGACGGCAGTGCAGTCCGCTGTTCTCTGTCGGTCTCCGCTGGCAAATCTTGGTCTTCGCCACCCTCAAGATGGGGAATCTCTTCTTTGTCTCCTACTAGCCGTCTAGCCATCAGCAAATACTTCTCTGCCCTCTCCTGCTCCAAGGCGACCTGCATCTCTGCAATCTTCGTCTCAGCGGCCTCCATCAAGGTCTGCAGCCTGGCAGTCCCTTGCTCCAGTGCAGACTTCAACTTTATGTTCTCCTGCTCCAGCGCGGTTTGCAGCCTTGTGGTCTCTTGCTAAAGGATGGTTTGCAACTCTTGGATCCTTTTCTCGGCGGCCTCCTGGGCAACCCGCTTTTCTTCGTCCCTAATCTGCAGGGTTTTTGTGAGCACGTCCAAAGCCGCCTGCAGTGTGTCGACCTCCTTCTGGAAGTCGGCCATCTCTTTCTCGTGAACAGTTGGAGGAGACGGAGGCGGCGGCAACATGGATATAAATGATGTCAAGTCGCTCGGTTTCATCGCGGTCTCCGGTTAACCTGTAGAAGATAAACCGCAGTCAGGTTCAGCCGTATAATTGCGACCTTCTAGCAAGGGAATCAGTAGGATAAGACCGCCTGTTTGATTTTTATCTCCTTCAGAGGCCGCGGTATGGTTTTTAAACACTGGCCGCCTGAATCGTTCGGGATCTATCCTCTTTAGCTTTTCTTTCCATAGTTGCTCGGCTTCTTAGCTCGGCTTTTCAGTTGGGCCGTGGTCAGGAAAAAGCTGGCCGGCGGATTTAATATTATGTTCGCCCCCTTCTTCCTTGACCGCGACTTGTATAAGTTAACAATTCGCTTAACTTCCCTGTGTTTACCTTGCAGCAATGGAAGTGAGGTCGCCACCGGCTTCTCGGCGATCAGCTTCTTCATCTCCTACATTTTCTCTCGAAGATTCAGTTTCTCGGCTCCTTTAGAAGCCGTGGAAGCCGGATCGCCAGGATTCTCCCCAATGACCTGGACTTCGGGGTGGTCAACCTCCTCAGAGGCCCCTGGAGTCGACAATAGCGCATCCTGCTGCTGGAGGGTCTCCATGCCCTTGAGGAGGTCGCTAAGCCTCTCGCTAGCCGCGGATGCATCCTCCGGCTCATTCGGATTGAATGCCGGTGTGGACGGACTCTCGGGTACCTCCTTCTCGTGTGGCCTATGTTGAAGACTGTCCACGCCGGTCTTTACGGAAATTTTCCGGTTTCCGGCCTGCATCTTCCTTATCTTCATCTTCATCCTTTCCTCAAGGGTCTCGCTCCGCTTCTTCTGCCATTTCAAGGAGCCGAACACCATTTCTGTCTGTTTGCTATGTTCAGCCATAATCCGTCAGGTCTCCCGCGCCTTCTCCGGCTCGTTGTCGTCCACAACGATTAGGTCGACCTTAGCATGCAATTCGCACGGTTTGCCGGATTCAACACTTTTCCCCTCCGTCTCACCTATTTTTAAGTGTGGTTCGCCTTATGGAGAGAAAGTCATATCAAAGGATTTGGCAGTTCTGGTTTGTGGTGGAGCAATCTTTGAAATCGCGTTTTGATCTGTTGCGGCCTGCGATGGTTCACCGACGGTCTGTGTCGGCCTCTTTACAGATCCAGAAGCCGCTGTAGTCACAAGCTTCCCAATCTTCTTCGCAGGCTGTCGGACAGAGTCATCCGGTTTCTCGCTCCGGTTCTTCTTCTTTTCAGTCGACTTCTTGTCGCGGGCTAACATCGATGACATGACATCCATCCTGTGAAAGACCGCGTCGGCTTGTAAGATTCTGACCGCAAGTGGCGAGTAGCGACCCGCGGCTTGGCAGAGATCTTGAAGAATGTCAAGGGCCAGGGGATTTTATAGACGCTGATAAGGCAGTCACAGTCTCCGGCGTAGTTCTACATTTTCGAAGTTTTTTGGAAACTTAAAAATGTGCGGGGATTATGTTAAGCCCGGAATCCGCGACCTGTCCGCGCAGCTTTCCAGACCGGGCAGCCTGGTTGTTCTAGACGCCACGTCTCCCAAGTCGGACGTCACCAGAGGGCGTCCTGGTCGGCTAGCCGCAGCTCAGACCTCCTCGTCTGGTCATCACCGAATTCGGGCGGTCTCCATGTCAGGCCGCCGCCAGCACCGACCCTGCTCAGCGATATGGTCCAGGACCCAGACTGTCAGCTCGCCAGGAGGAATCCTCCAGGCCGCGCGGCTTCCCTCCTTTCTCGTTTTCTGCTCATTTTCTTCCCCTCACCTCTGCCCGGTTCTCCTATACCCCAGGTAGCCGGTAACTTTAGCCCTGCCTGCTTGGGCAGGCCCCCGAGCCTATAAATAGGGGGAGGGTGCACTCCCCAAGATACGCTAACTTGTATCCAGGATCTCACCTGTTAAGAGCTGCGGTCTCAAGTCTAGTGTTTTGTGGCTTGCAGTCTGGCCGGCTTCCTCTTTTTCTCCTTCTTGTAACTTTTTCTTACCTCAAATAAAGAAAAGCCCGTCGCAGGAGTGGCATTTAAGCCGCGGCGGGCTAACTCTGCTGTTGTCGCTGCCAGCGTCCTCTTTTTTCGTCCTTTAGCTATGACCGCTAGTAACAGACTACTCGATAGTCTCCTCTTTTCCCTTCTTTCCCCCGGTACTCGAACCGTTAGTTGGTGGTGCCCGACTCCCTACGCGTTTTCGTGCATCAACACTCCAGTTTGCAACCTAAATAGGTTTGCCATCTGGAAGGCAAGAATCAAATTATACATGAACTCTATTGATGAATATATCTATAATTCCATCTTGACAGGTCCTCCTCAGGCCACTGCATCTACCTCTACAGCAACATCCTCAAGCACAAATGCACTTCCACCACCTGAGTGGACTGAGCCCAGAAGAAAGCAAAGATTGCTGATGCCAAGGCAATGAACATACTTGCACAAACAATGTCTGATGACATTTTTCAAAAGGTGGCTGAGTGCACCTATGCAAAAGCAATCTGGGATTCACTCAACCAAATGGTTGCTGGCTCGCAGATGAGAGGAAATATAGAAGATCAAACCTCATCACACAATATAAAAACTTCAAAAAGGATGAAGCAGAAACAGTTGAAGTGATGTACAACAGGCTTAGCTCCATCATTAGTGAGCTAAGGACCATAGAAAAAGAAATCACCTTGACTGAAGTAATTGACAAGATCCTTATGTGCTTCCCAAGCTCATGGGATTCAAGGATCTGGCCCATCAAGGAGGCCAGAAGCCTAAATGAGATATCCATTGAATCTCTATTAGCAAACTAAAGTCCTATGAACAGGTGATTAAATTCAGGGAGGAAGCTGAGCAAAGAACACCTCCTCCAGCAAGAAAACAGCATGGCATTGCTTTTAAGATAGCTAAAGAGATAGAGACACCTTCAACAAATGAAGAACGCATGAGTCTCTTTGCCAAAAGATTCTATAAGATGGCAAGAAAGGATTTTAGGAGGAAGTCATCAAGGCAAGATGACAAACCAAGTTATGACAAGACACCAACTAAAGAAGTGGTGTGTTTTGGATGCAGGAAATCTGGACACTTCATCTCTGAATGTCCAGAGAATCATGAGAAAGACAAGAGAAGAGAGAAACATACCAGGAGACAGCACAGCAGGCCTTCTTCTAGCAAATATAAGAAGAAGGAGAAGGGTTTTGTGGCTGAAACCTGGAGTGAGACTGAAGAAGAATCATCATCCTCTAGCTCCAGTGAAGATGAGGAAGAGGCAAGGGCCAGAGAGGTTTGCCTCATGGAAATTAATGCTTCCAGGAGCCACTCAGAAGAAGAAGATTCAGAAAATGAAGCAGGTTCTGAGTCTGAGGCTGACAAGGTATTATCTTCTTTTGATTACAGTTCTGATTCCTTTAAATTTGAATTCAAAACAATGTGTATAGATTTAATTAATTCAAAAAATGAAATCAAAACTCTTAGAGAAAAATTAGGAAACCTAGAGAATGTTAACTCTGAAAATAATAGGTTAAAGAATGAATTGTGTTTAGCTAATGAACAAATAATACTGCTAAAGACTGAGCTTTGTGAGGCTAAACAACTTGAGGAAACTCTTAATGGAAGAAGCCTCAAGCTGATGGATATCGCAAGCACTATAAATGCCAGACTCAATGGCAAGCTAGGCTTGGATGCTTCATCAAGTTTGCCCCCCATCCTCAAGAAAAATATCCTGACTACCCCCATCAAATTTGTCTCTGCTAAGGGGAAAGAAAAGATAAACAATAAACAAACAATAGAAAATAGTCCTAAATTAATAGGTCAGAAAACCAAAAATCAGAAAACCTTAAGTAAAAATAAGGTTCAGAAGAATTCGTTGAACTTAGATCGACGAAATGCAGCCAGTTCGTCAAACCCATATCGACGAACTCTGAATGAAAACTATAGCTATAATTATTCGTCTAACTGCGATCGACGAACTCTGTATGGTTCGTCGAGCAGAGGTCGACGAACGTGGGGCACAGAAAATGAACATGTTCATTCTCTGGGCAGAGATCGACGATCTCAACCCAATTCATCTAACTCTGGTCGATGAACTCACAGAAATTCATCGAACCCATAAAGACTTAACCAAAATTTTAACTATAACAGCAACTCAAATAATTCAAGGAAAGCATTCAATCCACTAGCTGATTGGGTTATACCACCTAGAAGATATCACCCTCTAGGATATAAATCCCAACCTGAATTTTCTGTAATTTCTAGCTTTTCATTTCAGCAAAACAAAGGACCCAAGGTAACCTGGGTCAAAAAAAATTAATTGTTTTCACTGCAGGTGAAGAGCTGTCCAGGAGTGAATAAGCCATGGTACCAGGACAGTGGGTGCTCAAAACATATGACAGGCAGCAAGGACAATCTAACTAATTATAAGCCCAAGTCAAGACCAAAGGTTATCTTTGGGGATTCCAAATGTGGCCAGTTAGATGGCTATGGAGCAGTGAAGATTGGAGCAGTTACTTTCAAAAAAGTGACATATGTCAAAGGACTCAAACATAACCTCATCTCCATAAGTCAGTTATGTGATGAAGGTTATCAAGTACACTTTAACTCATCCTCTTGCATTATTTCTAATAAGGAAAATCAAACAGTTTTAATTGGAAATAGACAAGGTAACATATATTTAGTTGATTTTCTATCTGCCACTTCTGTTGTCTGCTTACCTAATATAACTAGTAATCAGAATGATTTATGACATAAAAGGCTAGGTCATATAAACTTGAAAAACATTACTAGGCTATCAAAAGACAACCTTATTAGAGGCTTACCTTCTGGTCCCTATAAGAAGGAAGGCCTCTGCATGGCTTGTCAACCAGACAAGCAAACTAAATCTAGTTTCAAATCTGTAAATAAAAGTGATTCGCCTAGGATTTTGTATCTGCTACATATGGATCTCTTTGGACCCATTGCTATACAAAGCCTAGGAGGGAAATACTATACCTTAGTTATTGTGGATGACTTCTCAAGGTTCACTTCTGTATCCTTTCTGAGATCTAAGTCAGATACCTTTAAGATTCTTATAGATTTTCTCAGGACCATACAGATTGAGTTCTCTACTCATGTTGCATTGATCAGAAATGATCATGGCACAGAGTTTGAGTCTCTTCTTATGCATGAGTTCTGTGAGAAGGAAGGTATCAAGCATTGCTTCTCAGCTGCTAGAACTCCTCAACAAAATGAGGTAGCTGAAAGGAAAAATAGGACACTCATTGAAGCTGCAGATACATTGCTTGTAGATGCTTACATGCCCCTAACCTTTTGGGCAGAGAGTGTGAGCACAGCAAATTATCTCCTGAACAGGAGTTTAATTCATATACTAAAGAATATGACTCACTATGAATTACTTAAAGGAAAGAAACCTAAAATCAACTATTTTAAAGTATTTGGATGTATATGTTATATTCACAACAACAACAAAATTACATTAGAATGTTTGAGGCTAAGGCTGAAGCGGGAATTTTTCTAGGATATTCCCAAGTAAGCAATGCCTATAGGGTTTATAATAAATCATCACTTAAAATAAAAGAATCTATCCATGTTTCTTTTGATGAAGCTAACATGTCTTGCAAGGAGAAAGAGATTTCTACCAAAAGTAATTTGCAGGTACCTCACTTGTGTGAGAGATTGGATGAACTAAACCTTACCCAAAATGTTCCGACACATCCTTCACCACAAGTTAATGAAGAGAGTGAAGATGAAAGCATTGAAGGAATTAAACTTCCTCCAACAGCAAACACAATTCCACAAGAGGAATTAATCCAAGATGCTGTTGCACAACCAACTCCACCCAATGATTTAGTCACACTTAGAGATCCCCCCAGATCTTAAGTGATTGGAGACATATTAGTAGGTGTATATACAAGGCATCAACTCAATCAAGATGTGATGCATGCCTGTTTTCTCTCTCAGGTTGAACCTCTATCCATCCATGATGTAGAGTAAGATCCCCACTAGATCATTGCAATGCAGGAGGAATTAAACCAATTTAATAGATGTAGAGTTTGAGATTTGGTTCCAAGACCCCAAGACTATCCAGTCATTGGAACCAAATGGGTATACAGAAACAAACTAGATGCCCAAGGGGTGATTGTGAGGATAAGGCTAGGCTTGTTACTTAAGGTTATAGGCAAGAGGATGAGATTGACTATGACCAAACATTTGGACCAGTTACAAGGTTGGAGGCCATCAGAATTTTTCTAGCCTATGCAGCATACAAAAAATTCAAGGTGTATCAGATGGATGTGAAGAGTGCATTCCTGAATGGAGTACTTAAAAAAGAGGTTTATGTTGAACAACCTCCAGGTTTTATTTCTCCAACTCATCCTTATCATGTATTCAAATTGCATAAAGCCTTCTATGGTCTAAAGCAAGCTCCAAGAGCTTGGTATGAGACTGTAGCTAGCTTTTTGATACAACATAAATTCATTAGATGCATTGTAGATAGAACACTTTTCACTAGACATCATAAGGATCAAATATTGTTAGGGCAAATAAATGTGGATGACATCATATTTGGGTCTACTAATTCCAAATTATGCAAGCGGTTCTCTGACCTCATGCATTCAAAATTTGAAATGAGTAGTATGGATGAGCTCTCCTACTTCCTAAGTCTACAAGTGAAGCAGCTCCCTGATGGCATCTTCATCTACCAAGCTAAATATGAAAAAGTGCTTATCAAAAAGTTTGGGATGGCTGATGGCTCAACAAAGAAAACACCCATGGCTACAAATGTTATAGTGGACTCTGATCCACATGGCAAACCTGTGGACTAGAAATTATATAGGGGCATTGTTGGGTCCCTACTATATCTTACAGCAAGCAGGCGTGATATTATGTTTGTCACATACCTTTGTGCTAGGTTTCAAGTGAACCCAAAAGAATCTCATCTAATTTTCTTAAAAAGGATTTTGAGATATATAAAGAGTTGTCCTAGTCTAGGCCTATGATTTCCAGCTGAGTCAGAATTTGATTTAACTGGATTTTCAGATGCTGACTTTGCTGGATGCAGGGTTGATAGGAAAAGCACTCAAGTACTTGTCAGTTCCTTGGTATGAGGTTGGTATCCTGGTTTTGTAAGAAACAGTCATCTGTGTCTACCTCAACTACTGAGGCTGAGTATATTGCAGCTGGCAGCTATTGTTCCCAGATGTTGTGGATTCAAAATCAATTACTAGACTATGGTCTCAACTTAAATAATTCAACTCTCTTTTGTGATAACACAAGTGGTATAGAAATAACACAAAATCCAGTCCATCACAGTAGGACTAAGCATATAAACTTTAGGTATCACTTCATTAGAGAGTGTGTAGACAAAAACAAAATTAATCTTGTCTATATCTACACTGATTTACAAAGAGCTGATATATTCACCAAACCTCTGGATGAGAGAAATCACTTATTCGTTATAAATTAGCTTGGAATAATCAATGAAGAAGACTTAGTTTAGTTTCTGTCTGCACTCGACGAATTATCAAAGGTTCGTCGAACGGAGCTCGACGAACTAGGGAAAGTTCGGGAGATATTCGTCGAACAAAGGTCGACGAACTCTCTGTGAGTGAAGTTGTTTTCGTCAAACGAAGATCGACGAATCCACTTCAAAAAACTTTCGCCGAACGGAGCTCGACGAAATGTCTTCAACTCCTCCAGCTGAGCTCGACGAATTATTTCACTATCAATCATTTCGTCGATCTCAGGTCGAAGAATTTCTAATTTTTCGTGGAATGGAGTTTGTCGATTCATATTCCAGAAAATCTTATAACTAGGTTTTCTTCAACCTCCGTCCCGCGCTTTCTGTTCCCTTTACACTTGATCGCTGTTTTTCTCTCTTGTATGTGATTTTATGGCGATTCAAGCAGGAGCCCTAGCCGCTATGAAGTTTGACAGGATTTGATGTCGACTTCGACTCATTTCAACACTCTGATCCAATTTTTCTGAACATTCTGACTCTACTGGAAGAAAAAAATTTGAAAAACCTGATGACAACAAGAATAAAACTGGCTGGAACAAAGATTAGAGAATCGGTCTATACTTCATCTACATCAGAGGAAAACACCATGACAGGAACAATCGCGGGTAATGTCGTTTCTTTAACTCCCGCAGTTTTGACTGAAATTTTGATTTGATAAATGAAGAAGAAGAACTGGATATAGATACTTAAGATGATATGATGTTGAGTTTAATGGGTTATGTTAGAGATAACCCCAATAAGTTGTTGAAGAAACATTTATCTGTAGAATACAAATTTTTGGCAGATATTGTTGGAAAGTCTTGCTATGCGAGCACATGGCACATGATTACATCACCAGGCATCAATTCTTGGTCATGTGTGCAGTGGTCAATAAGAATAAAGTGAATTGGGCACAGATCATCTTTGATCTGATAAGGAAAAGGAATAATAAGAAAGAAGTTTGCTTTGGAAGGATCCTGGGGATCTTCCTACAGGAGAAGGCTGCTGAATCACTGGTCTCACAGACCATATTCATAAATTCCAGCAAAAGGCTCACCTGTGTCTTGTTTGGCAGGTGGGAGAGGACCATAACTAAGCCATCCAAGGCTTCAACCTCTTCTACCCCAGCTTCTAAAAGCACAAGGGCTGTTAGATCCACTCCCCACCCTGATGAAGAGATCATTCCCACACCTCCATCCCTTCCAGTAACTCAACAACAATCACCCTCCACAGATCATACTCTCTCTCTTCAACCACATCAACAACTCCAACAACAACTCCAACAAGGTCACATTCCTACTACAGCTACATTACCTGCCACCTCTCCACCCATAGACCTCACTAACTTCTCTTCTTCACCTAACCAGGAATACCATCAACCCACTCCACCTCAATCACCCCAATCCCCCAATGATACACCAGCCCCAACACCACCTTAATCTCCTCTTCCACCACACTTATCCACCATACCGTCCTTCAATCTACTGACATCTCCTCCCAATTCTCCTCCTCCTCCACATCCATCCACACAGGATGTCCACATGCAAGATATCCCTCCATCCCCACCAACATCTACCATCCCTCCAACTGTTTCCACCTCAACACCCTCTACTACTCCATCACTGGATCCCTCCATCATCTCATCTGTCCCTGCTCTCATCACTCCCATCCTCAAAACTCTAATAGCAGAGGTCATTACACCTTTTGCTACTTCCATCTCCACCCTATCTGCCCAGCTCTCTGCCCTCACTGCTGCCCCCTCTTCATTTAGGGGCTTGGCTCTAGTTACCACTGAAACTAGGCAGGGGGAGATGCTTGATGATGAAGCTGCAGCAGCTCCAGCTGAAGTAGCTGTTCCAGCAACAGCAACTCCAGCTCTAGCAAATGTAGAGGCAGTAACAGCAGACGATAAAGATTTACTTGCTTTCATTAATTTTATTGATAATGACATGGACATAGAAGAGTCAGTTACTGAGGACATTATTACTGCTGGTGATTTCATTTTAAATCCCACAATAAATATAGTTAATTTGTTGAGCATTTTTGATACTGCATATTTGAGATTTCCTCCAGCAGAGTATACTAAGCCATCCTTGGCTATTGTCCGCTATAATTTTCCTATTAGTCCAAAAGTTGCTAAGCAACTCAGTGACAACCTTGTTGTTCTAGAACCAATAGTCATTCCATCTTTTCCAGCAATTTATTCTACACCTAGTTTTGTCATGGATGACTCTCCAATGCCAGATCTAGATGACTTGATCTTGGCTGACATTGAAGAAGAGAAAAAGGCAGCTGCTGAAAGCACTGTCAGAATCAGCTCTCCAGCTTCTCCTGTGGCTTCTCCTCCAGCTCCTGTTGAAGTTCTTGCTCCAGCTCCCTCTCTACCTGAAAAGCCTATCATTTCTGCTGAGGCTCTAAAAGATTTAACTGATTTATATGATAACCCTCAGAGATCTGATGATGATAAGGAGGATGAGGATGATGATTCTGATGATGTGCCCAAGAGGACGCCAGTTTCTAAGAAAAGAAAAGCACCTCCTCCTCCTGCTCCAAAGTCAAATCCAAATAATGACACTACCTATTATATCCTCCAGAACATAACTCCATACAAAGGGATGCCATCTTGGATGTGGATGTCCAAAAATCAGCAGAAGGAGAGGAAGAGAAGCAGAAGATACTCTCCTCCTCCATCTCAGAAATACAGAAAAGAACCACCTCCTCCTCCTCCTCCAGCTGCTGGTGCTTCAGGCACAACTTCCCAAAGATCTACCCAATTCCAAACATATCAGAGACATAAAGGGAGATCTTCTTCTGAAAGCAGCCAGCATAGGCATTACTCTTCAGGCAAGCAGCAACAACAACAACATCAACCACAACAACAAACATTCTCTGCAGATCACAAAGCTAAAATTTCTAAAAGACCATCTTCTTCTGTTCCTTTTGAAGATCCAGAAACAGCTACTAATGTTAGAATGGCCAGGTTCCAGGAACTAGTAGGCCTTTCTATGATTAACAAAGCCAAGGCTGAAGGAAAGGATCAATCTGAATATTCAACAATGTCAAAGTACAGTAAAGAGGAACTTAACAGATTTGAGAAAGCAAACAAATTTTTCAATGTAGATCACTACATGAAGTTGCACCCAGAAGCAGTTGTCCTCAGAGCCACATCTTTGAAGATTATAGGGGCTGCTGATATGACCATAACAAAAGTGCAAGCTTCAGATCCAAACAGAGAGATTGTGTTTACAAAGACTGGAGAGAAGAGAAAGGAAGAAATGCCAAAGGAAAAGAAACAGAAAAAGTAAATTTTGAACAATTTTATTTTCTACAATTATCTATAACTGCACTATATTCTGAACAAAGCTTATGTATATATATATCTGCTGCATGTGTTATTGATCACTGTCAGATATATGCTTTTTCTGCTTTGTTTATTTTTAGTTTGATTTGAGTCTGTAATTAGTGACCTCACCCAAATAGTGGGGATTGTTGGATACCTAGTAAGATTTGGGCTATGTTCACTAAGTTAGGATCATATGACCAACAATGTATAGCAAGGGTCATAGTTGTGTCCTAGAGTCTAGGAAAAGTCCTCAGTAGCAACATCACATGGACCAGCCATTATCAGACCGCCAGAGACTCAAAGATTTAGAGATTTTCCAGAGACCAAGTAAAATGAATTCGACGTTCGTCAAACTCAGATCGACGAAAGTCATGCTCAGCTCGATGATCACAGAGAAAACTTCTCTGAGCTGAGCTCGACGAACCTCATTCTCAGGTCGACGATCTTTGGACTCAACCTTCAGCATTCCAAGTTTAGTTGTTCTCTAGACTCAGGTCGACGAACTTCATTCTCTGGTCGACGATTTCTGGATTCTTTACTTCAACCAGAAGCTTCTCAATATTTCGAAGTCCAGAATCATCTCCAGTCGACGAACTCAGGATTCTCAGCTCGATGAACTTTGATCACAATAGCTAGAGTTATCCAGCAGCAGTTAGTGGTCCTCAGCTCGACGAAACAAATTCTTAGATCGATGAATTCTGGATACTTCACTTCAACACTTTCATCCAGAAGCATCTGAAATTATTCCAAGTCTAGAATCATCTCCAGTCGACGAAGTTACAATCTCAGCTCGATGAACTTGAGACACAGAATAAGCAAGTCTGGATAATGCACTTTTCTGCTTTAGCTCGACGATCTTGGAACTCAACTCGACAAATAGAAGTCATCTGGTCGACGACCTCAGCAACTCAACTCGACGAACTGTGAACTCAGCTCGACGACTTCTGTTATCAGTTCGACGAATCCATACTTAGTTATTTTCCATCCTTCTGTTCCCTTATTACTACAATAATTCCTAAGTAATTAGTGCTCTAATATTCTCTGAATATAACTGTTAGAAGAGCATTGATTATGGTATTCTCCAGGATTATTTCCTGCCATTTTTACAAGGTACAGTTGGGGAAATAATTCAATGTTGTTTATTCTCTAGGCCATCAGCATTGATTACAGAAGATTCAAATTTCGAAAGACCAATTTCCTCAGGAATATAAAAGAGATCTTCTCTTTTTCTGATATAGCAACAAACAGACACAGTCATAGACACTTACTAAGAGTTACAGACAGAATACAGAAGAATAAGAGACATAGACACACAGAAAAATACAATCAGTCTGAAAAATAAGGATCTCTCTGTCTCTGCTCCTTCTTACAAAGAACTCTGCTTACAGAAAATAAGCCCTAGACTAGAAGAACATCTGCTTCCTGAAGAAGAAGAACAATCAATCAAATATCAAGAGTCTTCCTTCTTCATCTCTGCAGGACACTTCAAAGGACAACAAGAAATCCATCTGTCAATGAAGTTCCTGGAGATTTCTCTGGTCAAGGCTACAGATTGAAGGCCTACTCACCCTGTGTAAAGCTTCCCATCCTGAACCCTTTTACATCTCAGGGGGAGCTTTGACAACATCACTGAATCCACATAGTCTTCTTATTGTGATTGAGAAAAGAAGACTTTCATCACTCTCTCATCCCCACCTCCATGCAGGGTTTTAATTTCCTTCAAAATTATTCTGGTTCACAAGTCTCCTTTCAAAAGACTTGGGTTGGTTTTTGAGCACCTGATCAAAAGCTCATTGGTGTCAGGCACCTGATCAAAAATCTGAGTGGATTCCTACCACGGTGGTAGAAGAGTGGATGTACCCAGGTTGGGAAACCACTATAAATTCTTATGTTGTCTGGATGCCCATTCCTTTTGTGTTTATGCTGTGGCTATGATTATTAGGACTGCAGTTCATATTTCGTTAGTTTTATTCTGCACTTCTTAAATTGCAGCAAATGCTGTAAAGATTTTTTTTGGAATTAAGAATACTCTATTCACCCCCCCACTCTAGCGAGTACCGTTATCCTTACCCGCATAACTTACTTGACCTTTGCTTCTCAGCTGTATGTGTAGACAGGAAACTTGCTGGGGACCTAAGTCAAGTCAGACCAGGCTCAGAAAAAGATTCGTGTCTCTTCTGCCTCCGCTCAAGGAACAGATGGCTCACTGCATTCGCCCCTGCTCGATATTTGTCTTGGTTTCGTTTCCTTGCTTGTATAGAATCGCAAAAATCAGTCAGTTAAGAACTTCGGAAAGAGCAGAATGGGACTGGCATTCTAGATCCGAGTCCTTTCCGAGCGAGAGAGCTCGGCAAGCATTATATACGTGTGTGACGAAGGTATCGAAGTGAAGCCATCTCCAATATGATGAGTATGAGTATATATTAGTGCGTGAACCACTCCTTCCATTCCGTACATATCTCCACTCCGAAACACTGATCTTTACGGAACTTTTTGATCGGGCGGATTCCCTGAACCGCAGGAAGAATGAGGTGACTTCTGAGGCGAGGCCTTTTTGGCGAAAGTGAGACGACTGGACCTTGGAGTCAATCCGAATGTGATATCTGTGGGCATTTCTGTTGTTATGAGGCCTTTGAATATGGATGAGAGACCTGCACATCATCCATAGTGAAATTTAGAAATGTATCAACGGATTCCAAGATTTTGACTCCCTGCTCCTTAAAGCTCCCTTATTCTATTATATCAACAGGCGCTCCTTATCTTTTGAATTTCATTCAATCTTTTGACTTCTTTTCTCAAGGAGGCAGATCTCTCCTTAGCGGGACGAGCAAGAAGACGAAGGCGCTAGTTGAGAACGATAGTTGATATATTCATTAGTAGATACAATGATTCTTCTCCTTTCAGAAAGACAAGCTTACCTAGTCGTCTATGAATGCATGATGGGTGACTTATCGAATCCCTTTTCGTGCTTGAAGGAGGGGGGGCATTTCTCCACAAATGGAAGCCGAAAACAATCTGTCTGTAGAATCTATATAGAATATACGCAATTTGATCTCGACAAAAGAAAGGCGCTAGTCAATAGGAGGAAGGCCCAGATCTCTTTGCATTGAGCCAGTTTTTCAAAATCATTGAGAAAGAGCATGCCTAACCTGTGGATCCATGGACCGCTAGAAATGAATCACTGATTTTGGGGGGTTGACTCTGAGACCCGGCAAACAGTTCCAAAACCTTTTTCATTGCTCTACATGACTTCATGTTAGCTTTCGCTAAGATGATCTTCTCCTTTGTATCCCTGTATTGCATCCATGGCTGAATGGTGAAAGCGCCCAACTCATAATTGGCAAATTCGTAGGATGGGGTTTGTGTGATGCCCTACCGCTTGAAAGGTAGTGCTAACTAATGACTGGATTTACTGGCTTCCTTACTTGACTATCTCTTTCTGACTTGCTTGAGAAAAGCTGACCTTTCGAGTTTCGAGAAAGAGATTGTTTCAGATAACTTATCTCGCTCACTTCGTTAATCCAACTGGCTTGCTGTTGAAGGCCTACTGCTCACTGACTTGATGAACGAGGAAAAGATAGCTTCAAGGACGACCGAAAACGAAACTCAGAACTAGCTTCACTGATATAGTGAAAGTGGTCAGTTGCGATAGAACTAGTGTCAAGGCAAAAAGCTTAGTGGTTGTCAACTCTGAGGTGCTAGTTTACGAGCTAATGGGATTTCTCTTTCATTTCACTAAAGCGAAAGCGGTGGCCCTTGGTATACGCATACTTTGATGCTAACTCAAAGGATGTCTCAGGATAATTCCTTTTTCAAGCACCTCCTGCAGGACTATATACAAGTAGATTCAGAGAGCATAAGGACCGATTTCATATAGAAGCTAATGCCCAGTGCTAACCGAAAAGCTAATGACTGGGTTACCTAGGAGCAAACCTCGCATTGGAAGCTCAGATACCCTAACGAGTACCCGTTGACTTTCAATGTCGATTTCTATTTCTTTTAGAACTTGGAGGTCTTAATAGTCCACGAACCAAGAGTTCTTCCCGCACTTCAACTTGCTCTCCCGCCTTAACGAAACTAAATAGGCTCGCTACGTTTCCCTTATGTCGTATGCTGCTTCTTATGCTCTCTTCTATCTTCCATATCTAGCATAGCTTCATTTGATCTACAGCAGGCACTTTCCTCATGGCCTTTATATACCCTAAAACCTGAGAATCTTCCATACCTGTCTCTGAGAATAGCACCGGACTGAGCACGATAGCAAAAGGATTCTAGGTTTGAGCGTGGGCTTTCAATATCCCTTCCTCTAGCTCTTTCAAAAGGGATTAGAATGTAGACTTACTACTACAAGATAGAAAGAGGGGTCGCCCAATCCCCGCCAAGATAGTAAAGGAGACCAAGGTCACTCTATCACCTTACTCATTTGCTTTTCAAGTTGACTTCGAATCCTTACTTTTCACTTCTGACTTCTCATTCCATTCTGACTCTAGCTCTTACACGCTGACTGACTTTCACTTAAAGGCAGCTTCAGGATAACCAGAGCAGTTAAACAGAAGTAGGTCACAGGTAAGAAGCCTTTCAATTTCTAGAATTTATGGACCGATTGAGCAAATTTGGTACAAAAAAATCCTTCGATCCGCCCCGGAATGAAGATCTTAAACCAAAACGAGCATATAGAAAGGTGGGAAAGTGGATTTCGGAGGCTCTATCCAACGAATCTAGATAGAAATTTAATAGCACTTCCGTGAAAAATAGGTACCCCCGAAGGATCCCCCTTTTCTTTTATAGGACAAATCTGTTCCTGTGTTGTTTAGGATAGGCAAGTCAAGAAAGGAAGAGATTTCTTCCAAACCTAGAAAGCCCTAGAGCTAGAGTTTATTAAGAAAGTAGATTCGAAGATAGGCACCCTTTACCTATGGGGAGTAGGGGAGTTTCAAGCGATAGCAAAGGCCTACGGGTGCCCTACACTGTAGGTGTATTTCCGCAGGCTTGGCTACTGGTCTCCTTTACTATATTGATTGATTGGGCGACCCCTCTATTCTAGCTTCAGATTTGGCTTAAGCTTCAGATTCTTAATATTAGGGGAAAACAAGAGCTTTTGGTTTGGATGCTTCAGTGGGTTTGGATGAAACATAATTCTTTTACTCCTCAGTGGATGATTCAGCATCTTCGGGTGCTTATGTGTATGCTTTCTCAGTTTAGGAAATGAAAAAGTAATTGGATCGCCGACGATCCATGTTGCCATGTCTCCTTGTCTTTCTGTTCCTATAGCTAGGCTAGAGCAATATATTCTCTATTGAAAGAATCAAGAATGACATAACAGAAATAGGGTTTAAATCCTTCATGAAAGAAAACTGTTGTCGACCTAAATCATCTAGAGGGGGGTGAATAGGTGGTTTGTGCGTCTTTTGTGGAATAAAAAATAATTAGAGCACAGCACAGAAATATCTACCAATATCACAGACGACACAAGATGTATAGTGGTTCCCCAACCTTGGGTACATCCACTTTCCATCACCGATCTAACAATCAACTAGACTCGGCTACTCCACTATCTCGGATCAAAAATCGATCATACCCTCGGAACAAAGTTCCTACAAACTCGATCCAAACAAAATGGATCTACACCTCGGAAGATAGCACTTGCTACAAACTCGAAGTGAAAAACTCCTACTCTCGGAGAAGATTTCTCCTACAAGATTAATAAAGAGTTTACAAGAATACAAACAGTAAATCACTCAGATCTGAAGGAAATGGCCAGGATCTTCTTCTTTTCAACTTTGCAGCTTTTTCAGAAATCGGTGAAGAAGGTCTTGGCCTCGATCTAGATCTACTTCCTTTTACAGAAATCGAGAGAAAATATGATCAGTGAAGTCGATCTCGATCTGTAACTTTTCTTCAGAATAGTCCTCTGAAAGTAGAAGCTTTGGCCGGAGAAGAAGGCGGCGGTAGCGGCTTCCGATTCGCGAAAATCAGAGAGGAGGCGGCTGAAGATTATTTCTCGAAACAGAATTTACAAGAAAGCTTTGAGAGTACTTAGGGTTTGTCATTTTCTGATAAGACCTTATATAGGAGAGACTAACGGTCATAATCGGTCATAATGAAGTACACGTGGACCAATCATGTCGCGTGATTTGAAAAATCCCGTCAGAAAAATGACTTAGAAAACTTTCGGAAATATTTGGCCAACCACACGAGTAAGTCAATAACTACTCGAGTAGTTGAATAACTACTCGAGTATATGATGGGAAACATACTCGGGTATGTATAAAAAGACTACTCGAGTATATAGAGATCAACTACTCGAGTAGGCAGATAGAACTACTCGAGTATGTGGAGGGACCTACTCGAGTATATAGAGGATCTACTCGAGTACTGGAAGAGCTACTCGAGTATATTACATAACATACTCGAGTACAAGAAGTACTACTCGAGTGGAATACTTAGAAAAAAATCAGAAGAGGTCTGCTGGCAACTACTCGAGTAGTTGAACTAAACTACTCAAGAGGAAGTAATCTACTCGAGTAGGTGAAGGTTCTACTCGAGTAAAAGACTTAGAAAAAATTCTGAAGTAGGGAAATTGCAAGGTACACGGGTGACACAGGAACTACTCGAGTAGGTAAAATGAACTACTCGAGTATGTTTCTATCTACTCGAGTATGTGAGTATACTTACTCGAGTATATGACTTAGTCTACTCGAGTAGGTGGCTTAGCTACTCGAGTATATTACTATGTCTACTCGAGTACAAGATTCCTTAACTCGAGTAACTTATACCCAGACTACTCGAGTAGGTGAAAGCTCTACTCGAGTAAAACACTTAGAAATTTTCTGATGTTGGAAAGACTGATTCTTCTATAGTAGCCAACTTCCAATGCCTTTCCCATAGTCCAATAGCTTGAATATGAAGTGTATCCCAATAGAGAGACCACACATGAGTCAACACCTTGGAATATGCAATGAGGGATTACATTGCACAGTTCCTATATTTGGTGACCCACTGTGAGCTGACATTGGCCTACACTTCCCAGTGAAACTCCTGCAAACATATAGCTCAAACCAAGCATCAAATACAACTTAATTCATCTTAGTTCCAGGGTGACTTCATCAAATCTGGGTTCATGTGGATGAAATACCCAACAATCTACCCCTATTTGTTGAAGTCAGAACCCTTTACACTAAGGTGAATTATGGACATAAAAAAACTAAGTAGAAAAATATGAGCAGGTAAGCAAAGGGTAATGAAAAAGATAATTAGACATGAATGAAGAATTGTATATATATGAGTTTCCAAAAACATCAAGTCTAAAATTTTCATTTCAATTTCTCATCATCTTTTAGGTTTGGGCTTGGGATTGCTGCTTATCCATCTTCTCTTGTTGTCTCCTTAGGTAGTTGAAAGGCTTAGGAAAGTACTTAGGAGGCCTTGGAGGAGCAGCAGGGTTATTTCTCCCAAACTCTCTGTCATGGATCCTTATTTTTAGCATGGATTTCTCATATAACTCTCATTCCTGGGAACTGTAGTGAAGGCTTCTGTTCTCACTGTGATCCATGACTAGCCTGAGTGTGTCCAAGATGAGAGATTTTGAAGTTGGAGACCAAGCTTCAGCAGGTTCAGGTGCTTTGGAAGGAGCAGTCCTGCTGGCAGAGAGGCCTTCACCATATTTCCTTTTCTTCTTGGTTCTGATATCTGGAGGAGCTTGAAGGAATATATCAGCAGGATCGTCTTCCCAGCCTGGAACATAAGTGTCTGGAGGAGCAACTGAGTCTCCAGGCCTGGGGGAGAAGGTAGGTTGTTGAGGAACAGCAGGAGCAGAGACATCTGTGGCTAGAGGATTGAGATGATGGGGAATGAGGTTTGGGTCAGCTGCAAGATCTGGCAAGATTTGATTGTGCATCCAGACAGCAGTGTCATAGGTGTGAAATTTGACACTCTGTATCTGGGAAAGCACATCATCATGAATGGTCTTTATATGAGCTTCCCATTCAACTGTCTTCTGAGTAGTAGATTTTTCTACCTGTTCTTTGAGTTCTTTTATCAAACCCTCCCCCTTTCTGATTTCAACAGATACTTTCTCTATGGTGTCATCTTTGAAGGTCCCAACTTCTTCACAGATTGTCATCTTGTTGGCTTCAGTCTTCTTGTCTAGCTCAATCTGATTGTTGGCCAGGGTTACACCTTGTTCCATGACATTTCCAATACTAGTGATAGTATGGTAAAGTGCTTTACCACCAAGTTGGAACAGGTACTTTAGCTTGTCAGTGTTATGCTGAATTTCAGCAAAACCTCTGCTCATCTCAGTTTCAAGAGCAGTGACCTTGTGAGTGACCACCTTTAGAGAGGTGTCAAAATGATGTCTTTGTTCTTGAAGAAAAATGGCAATACTTTGCAGCAGATCTGAGGAGGAGGAAACTATAGCAGCAGCAGTAGAGGGAGCAGCAGTAGGGATAGGAGGAGTTACCCAAGGAGCTATTTCTTCAATAAGCATTGAGCTGAGAGCTCTGGTGGTAGGAATGACAGCATCCAATTCTTCTGTACCATGGGGGATGGAGAAATCAAGGTTCCTGAGAGGGGCCTCAGCTAGCTCAGGATAAGGCTCATCAGAAATAAAAATGGTGTCTGGCTTATCTGCTGGAGGAGGAGGAGAAGGTGTTGGAGTTCTTGCTGGAGAATGGGCAGGAGACTATGCTGGAGACAAGTCTTTGTGATGTTCAGTGGTTGGAGCTGGAGGAGATAGAGGAGGTGGGGGAAGCACATCTTCAGTAAGCTCTGCAATCATGGCATCTATAGCAGTAGTTGTGGACAGAAGAGTGTCTTGAGGTACTTGATCTGAGGGAGAGGCTGGACTCTTTGGAGTATGAGGTAGGGATGGAATCTCTGGCTGAGGAGAGGGTTGCCTGACTGGGTTAGAAGGAGCAGGCTCCCCCTCACTTGGTGCACTAGAGGAGCTGGCCACATGATGAGGAGAGGGAGATGGAGTCCTGTCCTTTGCAGCTGGAACTTCTGGAATTTCTGAAACCTTTGCAGCTTGGGCAGAGTTCTTGAGCTTGAGATCCCATCTCTGAATTGAAGAGATGGAGACCTTCTTCATGTGGTGAAGTGGAGTCCCTTTGGAGAAGTTGAATACTTCAGGATTTGTGGCATGGAGGAGCAGAGATATAATTCTTGCGTAGTTGGGGGATTTCATGCTGTCCTTTATCTTGTCCAGAATCAACATACCAAATTGGTACTTCTTGCGGCATACAATGGCTTGCATTATATCGAAGAAGTATAAGGGAATTTCTATGATGGAGTGAGTCTTGCACAGGAGAATTTTACCAATAACATCAACCAAGAATTTGCCTTCTGCATTCATATCGGACCTCTTGATATACTGAGCTTCAGGAGAAAGGCCACAGAAAAGAGCTGTTCAGTCAGAGTCTTCATCATTCAACTCATCTTCTTCATCAACAATAGGTAAATGGAGAAGTTGAGAGACAGAGGTCTTGGTGAACCGTAGTTTCAGCCCCTTAACTGTAGATTTTAGGACTCTGCCATTGCGTCGAACCTTGCGATTTGTGAAGAATTCTGCAACTGCGGGGAAGAGAACGCGACAGGGTTCTTGTAGTATGAAGGAGAGGCCGACGGTGTTGAGAAGAATGAGGAGGTTGTGGAAATCGTTGGAGAGCTCTGCAATACCGTCGGTGACGAGTTCGGAGCCGACGCCGATCTTGTGAGAAGTCGCCATGGATGCGAATGCCTGGAGGAAATTAGAGAGAGAGCTCTGCAACTTCGGCGGAGGCGAGTCGGCAGGGTAGGCGAAGAGACAGGGAGGGTACTCGAGAGATAGAAATGATGTCGAGTAGGTTTGATGTTTCGGAATTTCATATATATATATATAACTCTTCAATGTCCGCTAATTAATTTAAATAAAGAGGCGGCATATAGCCTTTGGTGGCGAATAGAACAAATTTTGAAAAACTGGAAATCAGGGCGCGAGAGAGAGATATGCTACTCGAGTAGATAAAGGAGCTACTCGAGTAGGTTGACTGGAGCTGACTCGAGTATGTAAGAAAAACTACTCGAGTGATAAGGACTTACTCGAGTAGGGGAGAGACTTACTCGAGTAGGTATTGACTTACTCAAGTAGGTCAGAAACTTACTCGAGTAGATGTTTAGGTACTCGAGTAGGTCAGAAACTTACTCGAGTAGATCTTTAGGTACTCGAGTAGGTCAGTGCACATACTCGAGTAGGTTCATTCATGTACTCGAGTAGATCTTTAGATACTCGAGTATGTCTTATACCTCTCGAGTGGAATTTTGAAAAAGTTGAGAAAGAATGGATTTTGTGACTAACCCTTTGCAATTACTTGCTTCTTAGTCATTCAGCCTTCTTTAGTCCTCTTTGTTGTGCATCCCAAGCTCTGTCTTGAAAAACGAGAACTTGGTCTCGTCCAGCGACTTTGTGAAGATATCTGCAACTTGCCTATCTGTAGGCACATATTGGAGATCTATGTCTCCATGCTCCACATGTTCACGGATAAAGTGGTACCTTAGCTCAATGTGCTTTGTCCGGCTGTGAGAGACTGGATTGTTGGCTATTGCAATTGCGCTGGAGGAGTCACAGTACAAGGGTATATCCTTGAACTGCAGCTTGTAGTCCTTGAACTGATTCTTTATCCATAGCAACTGTGCGCAACAACTGCCTGCAGAGATATACTCTGACTCGGCCGTTGAGATTGCGACACAGTTCTGCTTCTTGCTACTCCAGGAAATTAGCCTTCTTCCGAAGAATTGGCAAGTCCCTAAGGTGCTTTTCCGGTCGTCTTTGCTACCTGCAAAATCTGCATCTGAAAATCCAATTAGTTCGCTGTCATTACTTCTTGGGTACCATAAGCCAAGATTTGGTGTGCCTTTAAGGTATCTCAGGATCCGCTTTGCAGCAGCGTAATGAGATTCCTTTGAGTTCACCTGAAA
The DNA here is from genome assembly GCA_039583875.1 of Platanthera guangdongensis. Lineage (NCBI taxonomy): Eukaryota > Viridiplantae > Streptophyta > Magnoliopsida > Asparagales > Orchidaceae > Platanthera > Platanthera guangdongensis. Next base: position 63,487,449 of record CM077159.1, read on the forward strand.
TCTAGCACAGACACATGTTGAGAACATTCTGTCAGGCCTACTAGTAGTAAGGTAGAGTAAGGATCCAATTATGCTTCTGTACTTGGTTTCATGAAAAAGTTTCCCTTTTTCATACTTGTCCAGAGACATAGTTGAGCCCATTGGAGTCCTCATAGAGGTTGCGTTCTCCATTCTGAATTTCTTAATTAGCTCTTTGGTGAATTTGGTCTGTGAGATGAAAATTCCATCTTCAGATTGTTTCACTTGAAGCCCTAAGAAATACTTCAGCTCGCCCATACTACTCATTTCAAACTTCCCTTGCATAAGTTTTGAGAACTTTTTGCAGAGGTTGTTGTCTGTAGAGCCAAAGATAATGTCATCAACATAGATTTGCACTGGCAAAATCTTGCCTTTTATTTCCCTAAGAAATAATGTCTTGTCTATCTTTCCCTTGTGAACTTGTTCTCAAGTAGAAAGGTAGACAGCGTTTTATACCAAGCTCGAGGAGCTTGTTTCAGACCATATAGGGCCTTGTGCAGAAAGTAGACATGATCGGAAAAGTTAGGATCAACGAAACTTGGAGGTTGTTCCACATACACTTCCTCCTTTAAGTTACCATTCAGGAAGGCCGACTTCACGTCCATCTGATAGACGGTGAAGCCTTTGAAGGCAGCATATGCTAGGAACAACCTTATTGCCTCCAGTCTGGCCACTGGAGCATATGTCTGGTCGAAGTCGATTCCTTCTTCTTGACGATAGCCTTTAGCGATGAGTCTGGCCTTGTTCTTTATGATAGTCCCGTCTTCATCCATCTTATTCCTGAAGACCCATTTTGTTCCAATGATGTTCTTTCCCTTGGGTCTTGGAACCAGCATCCACACATTGCAGTGCTTGAACTGATTTAGCTCTTCTTCCTTGCCAGTATCCATGATGCGTCTGAGTTTGCTTCCCCAAATTTCTTTGGTTCAACCTGTGAAAGAAAACTCAAATGAAGATTCTCATTAGTTGTACCTCGCCGAGTTCTAACACCATCCCGGGGATCTCCTATGAACTGGTCCATGGGGTGATCTTTCAGATGTCTGAGCTCTAGCGTCCTTGCATCTGGAGTATATTCAAGCACCGGAGTGATTTCTTCATCCTGGATGACTTCTTCATTTTGATCATCAGCCTCTCCAATAGGAGTGGGAGTGGTGATCTTAATGAACTTCTCGCCTTCTTCTTCGGACGGATCATCCAAGTTGGTTTCTTTCAGCATTTCACCTGCATCTTCAATGAGCACACTAGACGGATTGCTTTGCAGCAAGCTCGTCTCATCAAATACAACATGTATCGATTCTTCCACCACCAGGGTTTTTCTATTAAAATTCCTATATGCCTTACTATGGCTACTATATCCTACAAAAGTACCTTCAAAGCTCTTTTCGCTGAACTTGGTGGTATGATACTTGCCATTGTTAAGTACGAAGCATTTGCAGCCAAAGATTCTAAAGTAAGAGACTGTTGGTTTTCTGCCTTTCAGAAGTTCGTAAGGAGTCTTATTGTGGTCTTTGTTTATGAGTGCTCGATTTTGCACATGGCATGCAGTGTTGACGGCCTCGGCCCAGAAGTACTCCGGTAGTGAAGCATCACTCAACATGGTCCTGCAGGCCTCTATGAGTGTTCTGTTCCTTCTCTCAGCCACTCCATTTTGTTGTGGAGTACGAGGAGAGGAAAACTCATGAAAGATACCTAAGCTTTCACAGAATTCTGTCATGGCCCCAGATTTGAACTCTATTCCGTTGTCACTTCTGATTTTGACTATGGAGCAGTTGTATTCATTCTGGACTTGCCTGACAAAATTTGTAAAGATATCGAAGGTATCTGACTTGTGTTTCAGAAAGAACACCCACGCAAAGCGCGAGTAGTAATCAACAATTACCAATGTATATTCCTTGCCTCCCAAACTTCTAATCTACAGTGGACCAAACAAGTCCATGTGCAATAGATGGAGACATCTGTTAGAGTCTTCGCCAACAGTGCTTTTAAAGGTAGCCCTTGTTTGCTTGCCTTTTACGCATGCATGACAAGGTCTGTCTTTGACGCATTTGACATTTGGGGCATCACGTACCAAGTTCATTGAAAATAGTTTATTAATTGTTTTGAAATTAATATGTGCTAGTCTCTTGTGCCATTGGTCACCAAGAGACGCACTATCTTTTGCCAAAAGACACACTGGTGTGGAGGAATCTATACAGATGAAATTTAAACAGAAAATATTCCTGCTTCGAGTGCCGGATAGAATCGTTTCCATATTGTCAACGGATTTTATCAAGCACTTATTAGCATGGAACTCAACTATGTATCCTTTATCGCAGAGTTGGCTTATGCTAATGAGATTATGTTCCAATCCTTCAACATAGGCCACATCCGAGAAGGATATACTGTCGTTAGTAATTATACCATAGCCTCTAGTAATTCCACGGTCTGAACCTCCAAAGATGACCTTTGGTCAGTTCACGACTGGAGTAAAGTTCTGAATGAGGCTTCTCGTCCCGCTCATATGCCGAGAGAATCCGCTGTCCAAGTACCAGATAGGCATTTTGTTGGCCTTTGTACATCCCTGCAATCACAATCAATTCGCCTTAGGAACCCAAACACGTTTGGGTCCTTGGACTCGGGTTAGAGTGCTCCCCCTACGAGTGTTGGCATTATGAGCGGTCTTTCTCATATTGCTGACATGAGGGGTTGCAGCGTTTCTGGAATTGAACCAGCAATCTATGGCGAAGTGACTAACCTTGCCACAGCACCAACAGTCAAATCTGTTGTACCTTTGCCTCAAGATCTCCTGCTTGACCTTTTGGAACTTTGGTCTAGCAAGGGTAGCATTCTTGGAGGAAGATGCCTCATGGTGATGGCAATCACATGGCTTCTTCTCCTTTATAGGCTTTTCTACAGCAGGCTTTGTCTTTGGTGCGTTCTTGAAGTTATGCCCATGATTGAAAGGGTCATAGCTCTGAAGAACAACTTCTTCATAAGGTGCCTTAAAGACACTTTCGCCAAAGTTTTGGGGTCGAGCCCATCCTTGATAGCGGGACTTTGGCTCTATATGAGTAGGCCTAGCAAAGTGCCCGTATGATGAGTCAAAATCAAACTAATTTGTTGGAAAGATGACCTTTCTAAATGTGGTTAGATTTTGAGTGGCTTTTCCCTTTTCTTCGGCTGAGGCCTTATTGGCGGCCTTATTTTTCCGTTGATTCTTGTTTCTCCTAGAGGATTTACTAGGAGCTTCTTCATGGCCTAGTCCAGCTCCCTTGGCCTTTGCTGAGAATTCAGCAACGAATGGAAGAACTGTCTTGGGCTTCGAGAAACTCTCAACAAGTTTCCTTTCAGCCGCAAGTTCGGCTTCCAATCCTTTGATGATCTTCTCCTTCAGGTTAAGGTGCTCGAGAGCCTTGTTGTATTCTTCAATAGCATTATTGAAGTTTTCTTCGAGGGAGTCAGTCTTTGCGACTTTGTCTCTCAAGTTGCTCTCTTCGGCTTTTAGAGATTTGATCTCTTTAGCCTGAGTCTTCACGACTCGACGACATTTGTCGTAAGCCATGATTAACTCCTTATACTGGGCCATCAATTCTCACTCATCGTCAGAGGAGCTTCTCTCGCAATCATGTTCAAAGACTTCAGACTCTGAGAGAGGGGTGTGAGAGTTTACCTTCCCAGTGAACTGGGGCTCTTGTTCATCATCTGTTTGAGCCATTAGCCCAAAGTAAGCTTCTTCTTCTTCGCTTGACTCTGAGGAGTCGGAGTCGCTAAGAGTCTTGCTCCTTTTGGCTATGAGGCTCTTCTCTTTCCTCTTCCTGTTGTGTGAGGATTTCTTGTCTTCCCTTCTGCCACCCTCCTTCTTCTTGTGAGGGCAGTCAGCAATGACGTGACTTGGCGTGTTACAACAGTATCAAATGATGTCAGTTGAAATGTATTTGTTCTGTTTAGTGTTATACCTGTCGTGGCTGCTTGAGCCTTTTCTTTGTCGATCGTCATCGCGCCGCGATCTTCTGTGTGAGGCATCCTTGCCTTTCCATTGTTTCTTTTTATTAAGAAACTTCTTGAATTGCCTTGAGAGCAAGGAGAACTCTCCTTCAGATAGTTCAGAGCCTGAGGTGCTGGGCTCTGATGTTTCTTCTTCTTCATCAACTTCTGGAGCTGGAGCGGGGGAAGCAGCCTTAGTCTTTCTGGAGGTGTCTGCCTTCAGAGCGACAGATTTCTCCTTTAGAGCAGACCTGCCCTTCTCTTCTTCAGCTTTTCTTGTATTTATTTGGAGTTCATAGGACATAAGCTTTCCAAAGAGATTTTGCGGGTCCGTTTCAGCTAGCTTCCCGAACTCCCTGATGGCACATACCTTGTTATCCCATTCCTTGGTTAGGGATCTCAAGAATTTGTCGTTCAGTTCTCTGTTTGTGAAGACACGGCCATACACCCTTAGGCCATTTACAATCTTGAAGAAGTTCTCAAAGGTGTCGGCAATTATTTCCTTGTTCTCTTGTCGGAACGCTTCATATTTTTGATTGAGAAGGCATCTCCGATCATCCCTTACTTCTTCAGTTCCTTCCATCAAAGTGACTAAGGAGTGCCACATCCCCTTAGCTGATTGACAGTGAATCAAATTCTGCAGCATCGAGTCATCGACTGCACTTGCTATGATGTTCTTAGCTTTCTTGTCGAGAGAGACAAGTGCAATCTCATCTTTGTCGAGATCCATTAGCTTTTTCGGAACTCTCTTGGTAGGGTCGATAGTGGACATAGTCATGGGAACGTAAGGACCTTCTTCAACGATCATGAAGATCCTTGGATCCACAGCTTCCATGAAAAATTTTATCCTTTCTTTCCACATGGGAAAGTTGTTTTTGTTGCACAGAGGAAGCTTGGAGAAGTCCTTGCCCTTGTCCATTTTATGGTAGAATCTTTCAGACAACAGATCTGGATCTGATCAAGGTGTAAACCTTTTAACGATCAACCTCGCTCTGATACCAATTGAAAGAAAACTGTTGTCGACCTAAATCACCTAGAGGTGGGTGAATAGGTGGTTTGTGCATCTTTTGCGGAATAAAAAATAATTAGAGCACAGCACAGAAATATCTACCAATATCACAGACGACACAAGATGTATAGTGGTTCCCCAACCTTGGGTACATCCACTTTCCCTCACCGATCTAGCAATCAACTAGACTCGGCTACTCCACTATCTCGGATCAAAAATCGATCCGACCCTCGGAACAAAGTTCCTACAAACTCGATCCAAACAAAACGGATCTACACCTCGGAAGATAGCACTTCCTACAAACTCGGAGTGAAAAACTCCTACTCTCGGAGAAGATTTCTCCCACAAGATTAATAAAGAGTTTACAAGAATACAAACAGTAAATCACTCAGATCTGAAGGAAATGGCCAGGATCTTCTTCTTTTCAACTTTGTAGCTTTTTCAGAAATCGGTGAAGAAGGTCTCGGCCTCGATCTGGATCTACTTCCTTTTACAGAAATCGAGAGAAAATATGATCAGTGAAGTCGATCTCGATCTGTAACTTTTCTTCAGAATAGTCCTCTGAAAGTAGAAGCTTTGGCCGGAGAAGAAGGCGGCGGCAGCGGCTTCCGATTCGCGAAAATCAGAGAGGAGGCGGCTGAAGATTATTTCTCGAAACAGAATTTACAAGAAAGCTTTGAGAGTACTTAGGGTTTGTCATTTTCTAATAAGACCTTATATAGGAGAGACTAACGGTCATAATCGGTCATAATGAAGTACACGTGGACCAATCATGTCGCGTGATTTGAAAAATCCCGTCAGAAAAATGACTTAGAAAACTTTCGGAAATATTTGGCCAACTACACGAGTAAGTCAATAACTACTCGAGTAGTTGAATAACTACTCGAGTATATGATGGGAAACATACTCGGGTATGTATAAAAAGACTACTCGAGTATATAGAGATCAACTACTCGAGTAGGCAGACAGAACTACTCGAGTATGTGAAGGGACCTACTCGAGTATATAGAGGATCCACTCGAGTACTGGAAGAGCTACTCGAGTATATTACATAACCTACTCGAGTACAAGAAGTACTACTCGAGTGGAATACTTAGAAAAAAATCCGAAGAGGTCTGCTGGCAACTACTCGAGTAGTTGAACTAAACTACTCGAGAGGAAGTAATCTACTCGAGTAGGTGAAGGTTCTACTCGAGTAAAAGACTTAGAAAAAATTCTGGAGTATGGAAATTGCAAGGTACACGGGTGACACAGGAACTACTCGAGTAGGTAAAATGAACTACTCGAGTATGTTTCTATCTACTCGAGTATGTGAGTATACTTACTCGAGTATATGACTTAGTCTACTCGAGTAGGTGGCTTAGCTACTCGAGTATATTACTATGTCTACTCGAGTATAAGATTCCTTAACTCGAGTAACTTATACCCAGACTACTCGAGTAGGTGAAAGCTCTACTCGAGTAAAACACTTAGAAATTTTCTGATGTTGGAAAGACTGATTCTTCTAGAGTAGCTAACTTCTAATGCCTTTCTCATAGTCCAATAGCTTGAATATGAAGTGTATCCCAATAGAGAGACCACACATGAGTCAACACCTTCTAATATGCAATGATGGATTACATTGCACAGTTCCTGTGTTTGGTGACCCACTGTGAGCTGACATTGGCCTACACTTCCCAGTGAAACTCCTGCAAACATATAGCTCAAACCAAGCATCAAATACAACTAAATTCATCTTAGTTCCAGGGTGACTTCATCAAATCTGGGTTCATGTGGATGAAATACCCAACACTTCGCGTATTAGGAACAAAACCCCCAGTTTTCAGGCTCTGAAATGAAAGGGGATTCCATTCCCAGGATTGAAAAGTAGAGAAAGAGGCGCCTTGTGGTGATTTAGTTCTGCTAGAACAATCGAATGCTTATCCTAGATATAGAGCCCAATGAGATGACCTTCTTCTCACGTTTTTCAGTAAATTCTCCTGTGGTAAGAAAGAATTGGCTGAAATTCACATAGAACCGATGTGGACAAGTCCAATTGTAGATCATTTACTTCAACCCGATTCCTCCACTCCGTCAAAGTGTGCTGTGCTTTCGGGCGATGAATCTTGGCTTGGTTTTCCACTCTATGTTGAGGTTCCCATCGAGAAATTCATTCATTATCTTGTTTCCCCCTGGGTCTTTCTAAACCTGAAGGAAGGTGTCACAGGAAGAGAATACGCTCTGCAGCTGCTAATTCTGCTTTTTCTTCTTTCTCGAAAGAGATTTTGAAATCTGCTTCATCCTCGAGTGCTATGCCTGCTTCCCTTGCAGAACATTTGAATGAATTGTACCACTAGTGGGCAGGAAGTGCCTCTTCAGCTCCTTTTCCAGAATGGGGGGTCTAAAGCAAGATCCTATTTCGTATGCCTTCAAAACCCCACGGAGCGGTAAAGGAGATCCCGGGTTGGGCTTTGGTCACCGGGTCTTCCCGCCGTTTAGGATTTGAGTAGCGGTAGCTACGAGGATGCGTGGGTATCCAAGTTGATACAAATGAAGACCCTAACGCTGGACGTTTCTCCGAGTCCTGATGCTTTTCTTGAGCAACAATAACAGAACGACACACAAAGGTTTCTCTAATTCTCAGGGACACTTCTTCTTTTGTGACGTTTCTAGATTCAACATGACTTAAGTTAATCAAGATGAACCTCCTTAGTTTCGTGTTTTGATTAAATTTCATAATATCAGCTATCTATCTAACAAACTATTCGAACAAATCGAATCTCCTCCGCCTAATTGCGTGATCTCAAGTAAAAGTTTGGGTTGCCGCGACCACTATTTTAAAGGAGCAATTCAAGGTTTTTGAGTTCTTCAAGTGTTGTTCGTGTTGCAAGATTTCAAACAAAGTAATCCCAAAGGGAATTCGCCGATTTGAAACCTGTCCCCGTGGAGGGGGATTAGGGGGTTAATCTCCCCTGGGGGCTAGGGGGGAAATTCATGAATCTATATCTTCCGTCGAGGAAATATAGATTTATCTACGACAAAGGGTCCTCCCCCAAGGGGTAGGGGGTAATGTTCAAATGAAAATCAGACGAAACGTCGAGTCATTTCTCGGTGTCTCGTCTTATTTTTAAAAAATCAGACGAAATGTCGAGTCGTTTCTCGGCGTCTCGTCTTATTTTTGAAGCGATCAACCCCCGAGGGGCAGGGGGAAATGTCCAAAAACCACCCCCGAAGGGCGGGGGGAAACGTTCCAAAAACCACCCCCGAGGGGCTGGGGGAAACGTTCCAAATTCTCCCCCGAGGGGCTGGGGGTAATGCTCAAAATACTATTCCTAACGAGTCTAAAAGCCTGGAACCTGTTTAAAAAACCTCAAACCCGTTTTAAGAATTTTGAACCTGTAGGAATCCTAACCCAACAACAATGTTTCCTTCTCTAAGAAGACAAGCCGAAGGGGCGTCTCTAAGGTTGAGGAACCAACATAAGATTTTTTATTATATACAATAAATTGACATCATATCGAGGGGAGTTAACAAAAAAAAGTAGCTAGAACTAAGAAAGAAGAGAGAAGAAGGAAAAACGATAGTGAAGAGAGCTCTCATAGAGTTAGCCCTCGGGGGTTAGGGGGGAAACATTCAAAAGTCATAAGTGCAATATCAATTGCCGAAAATCACTAGCCTAGGTGTATAGTGATTTTCGTATCGTCTGATTCTTGCGCTGAAATAGAGCAAAACTCCCCAGAAACCAGACGATTTTCCGACCAAAATTCGACGAAAATCAGACAATTCTCCGAACAAACTCTCGGCGTATTGTCTGATTTTTGACAAAATGAACCCCAAATCGATACAATAGAAGGGGTTTTGAGTTTTCTTCTATTCTTCCTTTTTTTTATTCTTCCATTCTTCCTTGTGCTTTTTATTCTGTTAATAATGCACCGTAACCACTACTATGATTTTAAAGCACCAGGAACTTAATCATCATCTGTCCAATCTCCATCGAACTCCCTGGAAGGTACCCCGAGGCTTAATTTCCAGAACCCCTGTGGTTTAGGATAGCTAGTAGGCTGTTCCTGTGTGACATTTACCTGGGTATCAAACTCGTACCAGCGCTGACCTCTCCAAATCTACAGTTTTAGAGGCCATCCCTTGTCTTGCCCATTTTTCTTTTTTTCGATTTTGTTATTGTCGGGCCATGGCTTGTCATATGTGTCCCCGAAGATAGTGTTGCTTGCTAGAATAGGAGATATAAAGACGGGCCATACAAGAAAATCGCTATCAGCGGTGTTCCTTAAGATGCGAAAGGAGGAGCCTTCCCTGGGGTCCTTAAAGACTTCGGTTAGAGTTTGATTGCTCATTTGTGTATTACCTTCCTTCTTCAGGATAGGAATAAAGGCGAATTGAATCAAAGACAAATCAGCTTCCGAAAAGGGGAATTCCTCAATGCAATTGAGCTCCAAAAAGGGATAGATTCCTTCCTTGTTTTTTCCAAGTTTTGGTGTTCCTGTCAGGAATTCTACTTGTCTAGTGAGAGCACAGGTAAGGCGCTCTAAATACTTTTCTTCCTTATTTTTGAGTCGTCCTTGGAGAACAGAGGGGGAGAAGTAGGGGGAAATGAGAGCAGTGACACTATTGTATTTAATGGAAATGTGCTTTTTCGAGTTGTAGGGGAGAAAGGAGAACTGGCGATCAATCCTCCTAAAGAAGCATCCCCAAAGGGTAGCGATAATCCTTTCTTCTTCAAGGTTCGTTATTTGAGATTGGAATCTCAATCGAAGAAATCGTTCTTGCATCGGCCCAGGCTTTTTGACTCTCCGAGGCAACTTATTGGCTATCATGAGAATAGGGACATTCCTGTTTTTCTTAAATATTTTTCCATACTTGGAGTCAAGCCTGCATTCTTGCCCATCGAGCACTTTGAGCAAGGTGTTTGCCCGGTGGGTTTCATTAGCATTTTGGTAAGTTTCCTCACTATTTTCATCGTGAAATTCGTCAAAAACCCAAAGATCATAGTAGTTGTCAGCTTCGGAGAAGTCGTTGAGCCTAGAACTAACAAAATAGATTCGCATGGCTTTAGCTAAGAAATGCAAGATAAGTGTTTTTTGGGTACTTGGCTCCCCATAGAGGAACAACTGCTTTGTCTTGATAGGCCTATCAAAGGCTAATTGACATGCGATCCAATCGAGTAAGAGATACTTTTCTTGGATTTCCTCAGTTGTGTATTCAAGTGGCCATCCCTTCTGATTTAAGTAGGAGACGATTCTCTCGGCGAAGGAAGATCTTTGCGTTTCGAGGATATGAAGATCTTCATGAATTTTCCGAACGTTTTGATACCCGCAGAAGAGTTCATTGACAGTACAGGGTTGATTATACACGTCGAGCCATTCCTTACATTTGGATAATTTGTTGATGAATTGTGGATATCGATCATTTCCTGTTTTCGAGTTCAAAGAAAAGGGATGGCCTTTAAAAATTCCTTCTTCTCTTACTCAAGTTAGTTGACTTGCTGACTTGAAAGAGTAAGTCAGCAGTTTCTATAGGACCTAACCGGAGTAAGAAGAACAAAATCCTTCGCTTTATGTGAATCCCGTTTCGGAATCAACTGGGCGATTTGACTATCGATCAGGTGTGGGGAAGAATCTCTTTTCCCTTTCTTTCTGAAACCGAGCCTCCTTCGATCGCTTTACTTCAACCTCCTTTTCTTGGGTCGAGATTCTTGGAACAGGCAAGCTAGAAACTCCTGCCTATACTCATCCTATACTAATCCATTCCATACTAATGCACCCACCAATCGTAGGCCTACTACTCACCTCCGACTAATTCCTCTGCCCCTACCGTACTCGTAGTTTCGTTGATGGGATTTGACGGAAAACTACAGAAGCTTTACCCCCAATCGATCCATCCTCTATCTTACCTGACATAGAGTGAGATTATGCTTCTTCTCCGAGAAAAGAAGTTCACGACCCGTGGGCCTTCTACCTCCACGCGACATTGCTCCGTCAGACTTTCGCGAATTGCGGAAAATTCCCCACTGCTGCCTCCCGTAGGAGTCTGGGCTATGTCTCAGTCCCAGTGTCGCTGATCTTCTTCTCGGACCAGCTACGGATCATCGCCTTGGTAAGCTATTTCCTCACCAACTGGCTAATCAGACGCGAGCCCCTCCGCGGGTCCTCCTTTTGCTCGTCAGCCTACGGGGTATTAGCAACCTTTTCCAGTTATTCCCCTCCCAAGGGCAGGTTCTTACGAGTTACTCACCCTTTATATACCATACCACTGGAAACACCACTTCCCGTCCGACTTGCATGTGTTAAGCATGCCGCCAGCGTTCATCCTGAGCCAGGATCGAACTCTAAATGAGATTCATAGTTGCATTACTTCTAGCTTCCTTGTTCATAGACAATGCTGATTCGGAATTGTCTTTCATTCCAAGGCCGAAGGCTTGTATCCATGCGCTTCATATTAGCCTGGAGTTCGCTCCCAACAATATATCCATCCCTACCCTATCACGTCAATTCCACAAGCCTCTTATCCATTCTCGTTCGATCACGGCGGGGGATCAAGTCCAAATAGAAAACTAACATTGGGTTTAGGGATAATCAGGCTCAAACTGATGACTTCCACCACGTCAAGGTGACACTCTACCACTGAGTTATATCCCTTCCCGGTCCCATCGAGAAATAGAACTAACTAATCTCCTAAGGCGAAGGGTCGATAAACTAAACACCACTATTCCGGAACAACTTGGAGTCGGGCCTTCTTTTCGCACTATTATGTTATGGATAGTGAAATAATGGGAAAAATTGGATTCCATTGTCAACTGCTCCTATCGGAAATAGGATTGACTACGAATTCGAGCCATAGCACATGGTTTTCGTGTGATTTTCCCGATCTAAATCGAACAGGTTTTACATGAAGAAGCATTTTTTTAAGCATGCTCTATTCGAGACTGGTAGGAGAAGAATCAACTCGGTATTGTGAAAAAAAAGAGGGGAAGCAGAACCAAGTCAAGCGCCAAGGATCAACCTACCATTTCCGAAGGAACTGGATTTGCTTTTCCATTTCCATTCCAGAGTTCCTATGTGTTTCCACGCTTTCTTAGGAACACATACAAGAAAAAAGGATAACGGTAACCCCACCATTAACAAATTATCCAAATGTAAGGAATGACTTCAAACAGATAGTACACTGGCCACCTGAACAGACTTGAGGTCGTACGAGAAGACAACATTGCTGCAAATCAAGAGGTCGAGTTGTGGTGCCTATCTGGCGAAGAAGCGCCACCAATAGGGGCTAACAACCGCGTAGTTTCCTAGGGCAAACCGTTTGCCACCTCCCTCAAGAGACATGCTTAGCCCTCTTCCTATCCTCCGTATAGTAGCTTCCCCTTTTCAGAGAAGAGCTAAAGAGAAAGAAGAAGATTTGTCATCTCGGAGCTGAGAATCCTTCATATAGGATGGCCTGGCTAGAGCGAATAGAAAGAGCGGGATTCAATAGGAGTCTTTACTACTGAATTAGGCCAGTCTGTCACCTCTACCAACATGGAAATTAGCTCATATGGGTTTCCTATTCCTTCTTTCGATTCTGTTTTTGTCGTGTCTACTATTGCTATTGATTCCAGTACACAATCCCTTCCCGGCACTATGCTATATGCTAGATAGTTGATTGAATGGCCTTATTCAGTGGATTCGAGAACAATCAAGCAATAGAATCCCTTTCTCTTTCTATTTTACCCTTTTCACAATTTGAGGAAACTCTTCCTAATAAGTAAAAAACTCTATTTACAGTGAAGGATTCTTCAATTCCCGCAGCGTGGAGGAAAACCTGCAAGACAAATCCAACCCCGGCCAGACCAAGAAGGTGAACCGGTGCTTAGAGAACTACCTGGTATGCTTTACAAGCGATAGATCAAAGGAATGGGTACGTTGGTTATCTTTGTAATAATGCGAAGCGTGGTTGGCAGTCGGTTCCTTTCGGCGCGAGTTCAAGCAAGTTTCAGCTTGATAGCTATCGCTACGCGCCTTTTTGAAACATATTGCTCATCAGCTTGTGACTTCGCACTCTCAGTTTCGAGAGCTTCCCGAACTAGCGAGAATTTTGCTCTTCGGAATTTCACCCTAATCTAATAGGTGTTACAGGAGAGGATTGTCTCGCATCTACCTTGCTGTCTTATTCTAAAGGAAGGTTTGCTGATTCTCGTGCATCACAAAGAATTTCGATCGCAGAAAGACTAGCAAGTTGGCTCTCTTCGGCTGACAGTCCCGAGAGCTGAGTGAAAAAAACGAAAAATGGAATTCAATCCATGATCAGAACCAAGAAGTTGTTCTTTCTCATTGATCTTTGTCGCTGATTGAACATCAAGGTCGAAAAGTGTTTTTGTTTTCGTAGGGAAAGAGTAATGTAATAGAATAGAAGAGAATCATTCCCTCAAAGCCTATTCCCGAGGCACTTACTAAGAGCGCATTCGTCGTAGCTAAAGAAGAGGAAAGTGCTAACCATGCTAAGACCATTTACGCCGACAACAGCTTTCTTTCACAAGAAAAAAGAACTCAGTCCCAACAGCTGATTCTATAGCAGCGGTAATAAGAAGAAAGAGTGCAGGAGCTTCCTTATGCAATAATAAGCTGATTCTTCCGCAAGCATGCCCTGAGTTAGGGTGCAGTTATGATTTGGTATTAACTTGTAACTTCCCCACCTGTTTTGTGGCATATGGTGTGGGGCCCCGGCAGAACCTTCGATTATATGCTATATGAATGGATGGAGACGTTACATTTTGGTATCAGTCTGTCTCGGTCTTTCCCTTTCGAATTCGTGGTCGAATTCTTTTGTGGGGTTGCGAGCACGTGTCTGTGCGCACCGCGTTAACACTAATGAACCCTTTAATGTATACTTAGGAATGCTAATACACTTGTTTGGGGAACCTGTGCATTCCTATATTGTTGTTATTGCTTGTGTGAGGTCGCTAATGTGTGTCTTGTTCATCTATAGGTGACGTGTAGTGGTGCTGGGCAGTCAGAACCCCAGCGTTCTGATGAGAGTACGACACCAGCTGAGGTGCCTACACCTCCCCCTTTTGCGGAAACTGTCCGCTTAGTTGCTGAGGCGTTGTTTGTAATATTTCAAGCACAACCTGGTAGGCAAGCGCAGCCGACAGTGTTGTTAGACCAGGTTGCGGCGAGGACAGAACCTGTTGTGGCTATTGATGCGCGAGCAGCTGAACAGCAGTTGAAGCAGTTCATGAGCTTCAATCCCCCTACGTTTATGGGTGTGGGATCCCCTACACAGGCGGAGGATTGGTTATCATGCGTCAATTGTATATTGACAGCGATCAGGAAAGAGGAAGATCAGAAGGTCACCTTGGCCACCTTTTTATTGGAAGGAGAGGCTCGGCTATGGTGGGATGAGATCGAGTTACACCACTTAGCGGGCAGACAGTTAACACAAGTTTCGAACGCGGAGTTCTCGCGACTATTCCTGGCAAACCACCTACCAGCGGCACAACACATTTTCATGGAAAATGAGTTCCAACGGCTAACACAAGGAGAAAGCAGTGTTGAGACTTAATTGTATGAGTTCACACGGTTGTGACGTTATGCAGGCTCTATTTTTGCCGATGAGCAACGGAAAACCAATAGGTTCTGCGAAGGATTGTGGGATGAGTTGCGATTCCTGCTCTTGAGTTCGGTGAACCAAGGGTTCCAGGCATTGGTGGATACTGTGTGTGCGCTGGAGAAGGATTTGAAGAGGGTGCAAGGAAAAAGGCCCTTGGTTGTGACAAAGCCAGAGTTTAAAGCTCCAAGACACGAAAAATCGTATTCTCAAAGGAAATGGGGCAAGAGGTCCAAGCCTTCTAGGCAAGCTCCTTCAATAGTTCTGTCGGGGACCACATCGAGGCCAGAGATCGTACTTGCTTTACTTGTGGCAAATTGGGGCATATACCCCGTGACTGTTGGGTTGCTCCACCAAAGGGAGAAAAGAAGACGAGAGTGTCTTATTCTGAGAAGGGGAAGGCAGTGGTGGAGTCCTCTGCATCCTAGACGCAGGCCCGAGTTTATAACCAAGGCCAGCAGGAGGCCATAAGGCAAAGTGACGTCGTTACATGTACGAGTTAAGTTATTGATTTCTTTCTTATTGCATGTTTTGTCTGTAGCTTGTGTGTGACGGATATTCCACAGGCTTTGTTATGATTTTGAACACGCTAGCGAGAGCACTGTTTGATATGGGTGCTTCACATTCATTTCTGTCTAAAGACTTTGTAGCTCGAATTGGACTACCTAGTCATGTGAAGACAGAGAGCGTAAAGGTGTTGTCACCGAATGGTTGTTTGATGCTTGCAGATAGGGCTTGCAATGTGGCGGTTCAAATAGGAAGTCGAGATTTCTATTTGAATGCATCTGTGCTCCCGATATCGGAATTTGATGTGATTTTTGGTATGCACTGGATCGCAGAGCAGCATGCCTTTATTGATTGCAAGTCAAAAGAGATCACACTGGGCCAGAATACCGAGCTTGAGACTAAGTTCGCTGGTATGCGAGGAGCAGGCGGGACCTTGATGTCTGCACTCCAAGTCATCAGTGTTGTTCGGAAAGGTGTAGAGTTATTCTTCACACTAATTAAGGCTGTTGAGCCCAAGGCCAATGTGAGCGTTGTTCCGATTGCATCAAATTTTGTGGATGTGTTTCCTAAGGATCTTCCTGGGCTACCAACCCAGTGGGAGATTGACTTCACGATTGAGTTGGTGTCAGGTGCGAAACCTGTGGCCCGCTCTCCATATCGCATCACGCCAAAGGAAATGGCTGAATTGAAAGTCCAATTGCAAGAGTTGCTGGAGCAAGGATATATATGCCCAAGTACGTCACCTTGGAGCGCACTTGTTCTGTTTGTGAAAACGAAGGACAGTGGTTTGCGGTTATGTATTGACTTCACGATTTGAAGGCTGCATGTTAACTGTTGATGCATGAAAACGCACAGGGAGTCGGGCACCACCAGCTAACGGTTCGAGCACCGGGGGAAGGAAAGGAAAGGAGGAGACTGTCGACTAGTCGGTTACTAGCGGTCATAGCTAAAGGACAAAAAAAGAGGCCGCTGGCAGCGGCAACAACAGAGTTCGCCCGCCGCGGCTTAAATGCCACTCCTACGGCGGGCTTTTCTTTATTTGAGGAGAGAAACAGTTACATGAAGGAGAAAAAGAGGAAGCCGGCCGGACTGCAAGACGCAAAACACTAGACTTGAGACCGCAACTGTTAACAGGCGAGCTCCTGGATACAAGTCTGCGTGTCTTAGGGAGGGCACCCTCCCCCTATTTATAGGCTCGGGGGCCTGCCCAAGCTGGCAGGGCTAAAGTTACCGGCTGCCCGGGGTACAGGAGAACCGGGCAGAGGTGAGGGGAAGCAAATGAGAAGAAAAATAGAAAGGAGGGAAGCCGCACGGCCTGGCGGGTTCCTCCTGGCGAGCTGATGGCCTGGGTACTGGGCCTTGTCACTGAGCAGGGTTGGCGCTGTCGGCGGCCTGACATGGAGACCGCCCGGCTTTGGTGATGACTAGATGGGTCGATCTGAGATGCTGCTAGCCGACCAGGCCGCCCTCTGGTGACCATCCGAATCAGGAGACTTGGCGGCTAGAATACCAGGCCGCCCTGTCTGGAAAGCTGCGCGAACAAGTCACGGATTCCGGGCTTAACATAGTCCCCACACATTTTTAAGTTTCCAAAAAAATTCGAAAATGTAGAACTAAGCCGAACACCGCGACTGCCTTATCGATGTCTATAAAATCCCCAGGCCCCTGACATTCTTCAAGATCTCTGCCAAGCCACGGGTCGCTACTCGCCACTTGAGGTCAGAATCTTTCACGCCGACGTGGACATTAACAAGATGGATGTCATGTCATTGATGTTAGCCCGCGACAAGAAATCGACTGAAAAGAAGAAAAGCCGGAGCCAGAAACCGGATGACTCTGACCGCCAGCCTGTGCAGAAGATTGGGAAGCCGGTTACTCCAACGGCTTCTGGATCTGAAAAGAGGCCGACGCAGACCGTCGGCGAATCATCACAGGCCGCAACCAATTCTAAAGCGGCTTCGAAGATTGCTCCACCACAAATCGGAACTGCCAAATCCTTCGATATGACTTTCTCTCCATCGAGTGAACCACACTTAAAAATAGGTGAGATGGAGGAGAAAAGTGTTGAATCTGGAAAGCCGCGCGAATTGCAGGCCAAGGTCGACCTAGTCGTTGTGGGCGACAACGAGCCGGAGAAGGCGCTGGAGACCGGACAGATTTTGGCTGAACAGAGCAAACGGTCAGAAATGGTGTTCGGCTCCTTGAAATGGCAGAAGCAACGGTGTGAGACCCTTGAGGAAAGGATGAAGAGGAAGATGAGGAAGATGCAGGCTGGAAACCGGAATATTTCCGTAAAGACCGGCGCGGACAGTCTTCAACATAGGCCGCACGAGAAGGAGGTACCCGCGAGTCCGTCCACACCGGATTTCAAGCCGAACAAGCCGGAGGATGTATCCACGGCTAGCGAGACGCTTGCGACCTCCTCAAGGGCATGGAGACCCTCCAACAGCAAGATGTGCTACTGTAGACTTCAGCGGCCTCTGAGGAGGTTGACTGCCCCGAAGTCGAGATCATTGGGGAGAAGCTTGGCAATCCGACATCCACGGCTTTTGAAGGAGCCGAGAAACTGAAGCTTCGAGAGAAGATGGAAGAGATGAAGAAGCTGATCGCCGAGAAGCTGATGGCGAGCACACTTCCATTGCTGCAAGGTAAACACCGGGAAGTTAGGCAAATTGTTAACTTCTACAAGTCGCGGTCAAGGAAGAAGGAGGCGAATATAATACTAAATCCGCCGGCCAGCTTTTTCCTGACCACAACTCAACAGAAAGGCCGAGCTAAAGAGGCCGAGCGGCTATGGAAAGAAAAGCTAAAGAGGATAGATCCCGAACAATTCAGGTGGCCAGTGTTTAGAAACCATACTGCGGCCTTTGAAGGAGATAAAAATCAAAGCGGCGGTTTTATCCTACCGATATCCTTGCAATAAGGTCGCAATTATCCGGGTGAACCTGACTGCGGTTTCTCTTCTGCAGGTGAACCGGAGACCGCGATGAAACCGGGCGACTTGACATCACTTTTGTCTATGCTGCCACCGCCTCCGCTAATTGTTCGCGAGAAAGAGATGGCCGACTTCCAGAAGGAGGTCGACACATTGCAGGCGGCTTTGGACGCGCACTCCGAAGCCCTGCGAGTTAAGGATGAAGAAAAGCGCGTTGCCCAGGAGGCCGCCGAGAAAAGGATCCAAGAGTTGCAAACCATCCTGGAGCAAGAGACCACAAGACTGCAAACCGCGCTTGAGCAGGAGACCATAAAGTTGAAGTCTGAGCAGCAGACCGCGATGGAGGCTGCTGAGATGAAGATTGCAGAGATGCAGGTCGCCTTGGAGCAGGAGATGGCAGAGAAGTATTTGCTGATGGTCGGGCGACTAGAAGGAGACAGAGAAGAGATTCAACATCTTGAGGACGGCGAAGACCAAGATCTGCCAGCGGAGACCGGCGGAGAACAGCGGCCTGCACTGCCAACTTCTGGAAAGTTGACGGTTACTGGCCGTCCGGCCTCTGGTGAGACTTCGAATCCACCGGAGTTCGCGGCGCCCGGGCAGGCCGCAGTTTCAAGCGGTCTAGGGGTTCGGCCGATTCCGATGATCCCATTTGCGAGAGTAGAACGCGACACTGTACGGGTTCATCGGTCTCTGCACTCGCTTCACAATCTAGTTAGCCAGGTGTACGTTGCGATTGTGCAAACTTGTGAATAGGTTGCGCGTATAGGCCGGGACAGACATAACGGTGACAAGCAAGGCTGAGCGTCTTCAGTGTTCTAAGCCGCGCGAATGATTGAATATTATATTGTAATATATTTTCTCTGCTGGATGCTGGACAATTTGGTTGCTGAAAACTGTTGTATTTTTATTCTGCTGCGAACTGTTTGCGACGAATGCGGTTTGTATTTATGATCACCATGCCTGTGTTTTTTTCTGGAAATCTAAGTATAGGAAAGTAGCCGTGCGGTCTGGCGAACAGATCGTCGGCTTGACAGTTTGATATCCACATGATTTGCCATGAAATTATTCTAAGTGCTGGGATGTAGCCGTGCAGACTGACGAACTAAACTGCAGCTTAGTCATTGTCTGATTTATATTTTCTGCAATTTTAGGCCGTGCGGCGTGATGGCTAGCCGCGATTTGACGTTGAGTACTGTACTTTCACAGAATTTCTATAAATAGAGCCGACCCCGGAGATTTCATCACAAGACAGAAAGGATGTGGGCTAAGTCCAAGTCGTTGCGGTCTAAGAAGGCCTCTGCGGTCAGGACTGACGCGACCTCCGCATTCTACTCCGCAGACCATAAAGAATGCCGGCTTACAAAAGCCGAGCTAGATGATTTTGTAGAGAAACATATGTAGGGAAGCCCGCTGGTCGCGCGGCTTCCGCTGCAGGACGAGCGGATTAATACATCCAACGCCAATCAGATTGCCATCCCCATCGACCACTTTGACTGCGGTTTCCGCTTTCCGGTCATGATGGAGGCCGTAGCGGTCTTCAACCATTATGGAGTTGTGCCAGGACAACTGCCACCAAACTCGATAGCTGCCATATACAGCTTCATCTCATACTTAAGGTCAGAAAGAGTCTGATTCTCTATGAGGCTGTTCCGGGAATGCTTCTCGGTGAGGTCTATCCCGGACTCCGGGACAAGGATCTTCTGGGGGTACCTGTACTTCGGCTGCAGGGGGCTGAAGAACGTAAACTTGGCGAACAAGATCGCCAACTGGTCGGAGCGGTTTCTCATCTTCGAGGGAAACCTCGGGTTGCTGCCAGTCAACCCGCAAATCCGCGAAGAGGTCGCCTTCGGCAGCGGCGGTTTGGACGCCATAGAGAAGGAAATCTACACCTTCTTCAAGGGGGAGAGGCTTGATGTAAACCTTTACATCCTGCTGCTGCCGTCCTTAGAAGGAATCGAAGCGGAAGATAGTAAGCTCCAAACCGGCCGAACTGAACTTGTAGCCGTGCAGCTTGGAAACTTACTTTGTCTTTATCTTGGCAGCTGCTGTGGCGATCCCGTAGAACAATCCGCTGACTCCTAGTGGCCTGACTCTCACCCAAAGAGAGAAGCGAGCCAGGCGGCCCAAGCCACCGCAGGCTGTGGAGGAGGAGGAGTCGGCCTCCTCCGGTGAGTTTATGCTGCAGGGAACGGGCAGCGGCCTGAAGGATGTCCATGGCAACCCGGCTGTGCTGTGGAGTCCGGATGGCGGGTCCGTGATGGTCTCCACCGCCCTCCCTTACTGGGGGAGGGAAGAAGTAACCAGCCACGCGAACGTGGTTGGCGTTGCGTTGTATGGAAAGCGCAACCTGAAGGTGCTGTGCCGAGTTCCCGCAGACGACCTGCCCCGTCAAGCCGCGCAAGTCGGGGCAAGGAGCTTCGTGACAGGCCACTTCATGGGTCTTGCATACAAGCAGTTAATGAAAGAGAAGAGCGGTATGGAGAGGCGGTTAGAGGAACAAGAGGAAGAAAACAAGCGACTGAAAGAAAGGGAGGCGGTAAGTTATCACCCGATACTCGTGCGGTTAGACTTTTGAAACCGGGCAGCTTACATTTACTTCTTTTACAGGCAATGTATGACCCGGCCAACCGCACCTTCCAAGACAACGTCTTCCCGAAAGTCATCCAGGGGATTGATGGAGCGCTTAACCGCCTTCGAGACCTTGGCGGCTTGGCGGCTGGCTTCACCGACTTCACTTGTGCCGACATTTACCCCACCATGAAAAAGAAGGTGGCCGCCGTCTACAGGGCGGTCAAAGGCAAAGGTAAGGTCGGCGAGGAAGACGACGAAGAGGAGGAAGACGACGAGGTAGAGGGCGGCCAGGAAAGCCGGAGTGGAGGCGCATCGTCTGAGTCCGGTGTTCAAGCGTCCGAGACCGCTCGGACAGATTCGACAACTTCTAGCGGTTTAGGCAGCTCGGCGGCTAGCAGCAGCGGGTACTCTGAATCATCCGTCGACATCGATGATGGGGGCGACTCAGATTCTCCTGCGGCTAAAAAGCTCAAGCCGACCGATTAGGACCTTTTTAATTTGTTACTTGTATTTTGATCTTTTTGGGAAATCGGCGGTATTATTATTTTGTCAACCGCGCGATTAACGTTGTGTAACATTCAATGAAATAGGAAAACGAATGAAGGAAAATTTCACCTTTGACGTGTCTCTTACTTTACATCTCATTTTTCTTAGTTGTTCAAGTTCGCGCGGTCTCAGTATAACTTCCGATTTAATAGTTAATTAACATATAAATCGGTCTGACGCCAAACTGCGACCTCAATGAAGTTACCCGCAAGAGAGATAGATATCCATGCGGCTTATTTCGGAATGCACATCCACAATAAGCCGCACGGCTAACAGTTTAAACCGCCATTTGCCTTGATGAAGTAATTAAGGTTATCCGCTGGGAAGAGGGAAATGATCGCGGCTTACTTGTACATAAATTACGACCAATAAGCCGCGCGGCCACGCTTCTTAGTCGCCAAAAAACCATGACATTGAAGTATGAGATTGCGGACAGGGCGAACTCTGATACGAATTGCACTTTTAATGAAAGAGACAAGAATAGAGAAATATTCTACGTCTTCTGATAATACAGGCCGACAATAGGCACATGGAAGCCGAATAATTTTGTGATGACGGGTTGCTGATCGACTAGTATAATTAATACCATATAAGTCGGCGGACTAAGATCAAGAATTAACTGCTAGAAACAGGTCGGCCGACTTCCTGTCCATATGAATAACAAACCGGCAATTGGCACATGGAAGCCAAATAATATAAGCCGGAATCAGTAACCGGGCGGCCTGTGTATTGAATGATATAAATTGGCACATGCCGCTTGAAAGATATGGTACCTAAACACCTAGAAGGGGGGTGAATAGGTGACCTAAACCTTTTTGAAACTTTGTTGGCAGCAAAACAGTTATCTCACAGATTTCTACAGCTAACAGCAATAACAAAATATAAACTGCTAATCCACAGCACAGCACAGCACAGCAGACACACAAATTTATAGTGGTTCCCCAATCTTTGGGTACATCCACTTTCCCTCTTCGCCTATCTAGCAGTGTACTAGATTCGGCCAAACTTCTCCACTATCTCAGAACCCAACTAGGTTCCTACACCTCAGGCCCAAAGCCTTACACTCAGCCACCAAGGCCTACACTCAGCCACCCAGGCCTACACTCAGCCAATCAAGGCCTACACTCAGCCAATTAAGGCCTACACTCAGAGTTCTTCAACTCCTACACTCAGGCAACCAAGCCCTACCCTCAGCCTTTATAATATAGGCTTACAATTCACTCAGATCCAATGGATCCTACAAGTTAAAATTGAATTTCAATAACTAACTCTACAACTCAGAAAATAAGAGAGGAGTTGAGAGTTTCTTGAAGAGTTCTTGGAAGAACTCAGCTAGATCCAAACTGACTTAGCTTCCTTCAAAGCTTCTTGAGTAGAACTGAATTAGTCTGAATCCTCTGCAGTTGATCCTTGACCTCTGCTTCTTGAGATCCAGATGATTCTGAATCCTTCTTCTCAGCCTTAGTTCCAAAGACTGAATTCTTGATTGAAGCTCTCTCTCTCCAACTTCTTAGATCTGCTGTTGGACAGCAAGGTCTTCTTGATTTGTATCACTTGGATAACTTGATCTGCAACCCCTTGAACAAATCTCTTAGATTGTTCTACACTGGGTCAGAACTTAATCTTCTTAACAATACTTCTTTTCAACTTCTTATTAACACCTTATCAACACCCTTTCTGTAAACAATCTGTGCCTATTTATAGGCCTTCTTCATGGTAACCGGCTGGTCCGGTTCATAACTGACTTCTGACATCTCTGACAAGTGCTGTAAAATGGCTGGAACGGCAGCTGTCATGTCATCCAGTCAATTCTTGAAATTCTCTAACTGTCAGATAGTGTCGAGACTTTCTGTTCTTAAGTGTCGACACTTATAGACCAAGTGTCGACACATGTTGTGTAAGTGTCGACACAAGTCTACAAGGTGTCGACACAACTCCTTGTATGTCTCGACACAGATTCTTCTTCAAGTGTCGACACTGAAATTAAGTGTCGACACAAGTACTTGATCTTCTGTAACTTGTTGAATTCTTCTAAGTGTCGACACATCTCCTTTGTGTCGACACATCTTCATGTATTGAAACTGTCAAGTGTCGACACTGCTTCTTGGTGTCGACACAAGTCTTCAATTTTGTTTCTTCAGCTGAGTGTCGACACATTCCCTTAGTGTCGACACTTGTACTTAGAATATTATGTAAACTTTTCTGTTCTTTGCTAAGTGTCGACACAGCTCCTTGTGTCGACACTTTCTTCAAGTGTAGAGTCTTCAACTAAGTGTCGACACATTGTGCTGGGTGTCGACAATTTCTTCAAGTGTTGACTCTTCTGGTTGTGTGTCGACACATTGTGCTGAGTGTCGACACATACTTCAAGTGTTGACTCCTTTGAGTGTGTGTCGACACATTGTGCTGAGTGTCGACACATACTTCATATGTTGACTCTGCTGATTGAGTGTCGACACATTGTGTTGAGTGTCGACACTTGTCCTTAGTCTCTGCAGAATTTTGCTGAGTGTCGACACAACTCCAATTGTCGACACTTTCTGATGTAGACTCAGCTCTTCTAGGTGTCGACACTTCTGCTAAGTGTCGACACAACTTTTTTGCATTCTTCTTCACTGAGTGTCGACACAGCTCCAAGTGTCGACACTTTCTGTCTGGTGTCGACTCTTCTTCTCAGGTATCGACACAATTACTCCAAGTGTCGACACTGCTTGTCTGGGTGTCGACACAAGCTTTCTCAAGTGTCGACACTTTCCCTCTGGGTGTCGACACATGGACTTAGAAACTTTTAGCTTCAGTCCAGTGAATACCTAACCTGCACAAGTAACTCAAACATACATCAAATACATTATGATGTATATCATTGAGTTGGGTGAGGCTTCTTCAAATCAGGTACATTTGACCAATGTACCCAACAATCTCCCCCTCTTTGGAGAAGTCATAACCCTTAGTCAATGATATACACCATTCATAATTAAAAATTACAAAATGATGAAAAGCAGATTATAATCAGCAGGGTTAACATGAACATGTAAAACTTCACACATATACACATTCTACATTCCAGAACAAATAAGAAACAAACACATTTCAGAACAATCATACTATATTTATCATATATTGTTCTAACATTATTCCTTATACATTTTCAATGTTGTACAAAAATGTTTTTCATTTAAAAGATTACAACAAGCTTCAAGTTTAATTCCTAATCTATTTCTGATCAGGTTCTTTGATAACAATTCCTTTTCCAGCTTTAACTTGAGCTTTGACAGCAGCAGTAGCAGTAGGCTCAGCATCAGCAGGCTTCTTGCCTTTTGAGTCCTTCTTCTTTTGTTCTTCAGCCTTGATTTTCTGTCTCTCAAAATAATGATAGGGCTTAGGAAAGTACTTGCTAGGCTCCACTGCAGTAGGAGGTAGCTTTCCTAACTTAGCCTTTCTTCTGTACTGGACAATGGCTTCCTGCCTGATCTCATGCTTCCTCCATTCAGCTTCTGAGAACCACTTGTTTCTATCAGTAGTGTTTTCTTTAGCAGCTTTCCAGGCAGTTAGAATGATATTTCTAGAGGTAGGGCTCCATTGTTCAAAATCTGGCTTTTGTTCTGCTAGTTCCCTAAACCTCTTCTTTGACAGCCTTGTCTCTTCTTCTTTGTCCAAAGCCTCTTGCATAGCTGCTGTTATAGGTTGAACAACCTTTTCCAGAAAAACATTTGACTTTCCAGCAGTTGGGCTATACATTGTGCTTACATCTGCATGAACCATGTCAAAATCTGGAGGTGGATAAATCACTTGAGCTACTTCCTGTTGCTCACCTCCAAGATATGCACTTTGAATACCTGATTCAGCAACATTATCATCATCACACAGGGGAGGATATCCAAGGGTAGCCCTGATGGAATTTGATATCCACTTAGCATGGTCTGAGCTTGCTTTGACTAACACCCTCTCCCCCTTTATGACTTCTTGTGCCACATGGTCTCTTACATCATCCTTTTGGAATCTAATCTGACTATCCAAATACCTGATTCCATCCTTAAAATAAGGTCTAAGCTTTGTAAGTTGTTCAGAAATTGCTTTCTGGGAATCTTGTATAGCAGTTTTGACAGCAGTAATCTCAGCTTGAAAGATTTTATCAAAATCAGCCTTTGCAGCAACAGCAGATGTAGATGGTTCAACAGACTTATTCTTTAATTCAGTGACTATAGCATTGTGGGATGCAGTCAAATTATCATTCATCCTTAATTGATTTTCCAGCACATAACCTTATTTCAATGCTATATCATCTACTTGAGTCTTGATCTTCTCCTGGTGAGTAGCCAAATAGACTACTGCATTCCCACCCTTGTGGAAGCAGTCAGTCATCTCCTTTTTATTAAGGTTCATTTCAAACCTTATTGACTTGATTTCCTGTGCCAGATCAAATTGTAGGGTCTTGTGCCCTTCATCAACATAAGTCTCTATAGCCTTCCTTTGCTCATCCAGCTTGATCTGTAGTGCAATCAGTAAAGCACTATAGTCAGCAGTTGGAGCTTGCTGAACTATGGGCTGTGGGGCAATGGATTAGAGGGCTTTCTTGTAGCTCTGACTTCTTCTTCTGAAGACAAACAATTTCTTCTTCTTAGCCCTAGCACTCTCCTCATCTTCAGAGGCAGAGGTGCTGGCAATCTCAACCCTATCCTTAGGGCTTTGTGGTTTTTCAGCTTGCACATCTAGTGCCTTCTCAGTGTCTAGCCTTAAAAGCTCTTCCTGAACTTGCAGTTGCTCCCCCTCAGCAGCAGCACCCTTCTCTTCAGCAGCAGCAACTTTATCCATGTCAAAGTCCTCTTGATCTAGATTTAGAAATAGATCTTCCATGGTAAATTCTACTGGTGACTGTGCAGGAGAAGTACTGGGTTCATCAACTACTTTATCAGGAACCACTTCTAGGATAACTGATGTGTCTTGGAGAACAACATCTGGTTCTTGATTTGCTTGCTGAGTTTGCTGATGGACATCAGACAAATCAGAATCTATTACAGAAAAATCTAAAGTATTGAGGTCAGTAAGTACCTCTTGGATAATGATTGTGGCTTGCTCACTGTCCAGAGTAGAGGGTTCTTCTACTGCTGGAAGCTCCCCCTGGCTTGGATCCTTGTACTTGGGGCTAGCTGGAGGCAGCTCCCCCTGGATTTCAGCTGTCTCTTGAGGAGCAGGAGACTTCTCTGCAGCCACTTCCTCTTGACTATCAGGAGTGAAAACAACTTGTTCTTCACTACCTGAACTGCTGGAGGACTCCTGTGTCACAGGAGCTATCTTCCTCTTCTTCTTTGGAGGTGAAGCTTTCTTAGTAACTGGCTTCTCTGGGGTAGGTATTTCCTTAGATAGTACTCTTTCCCACCTGGAAAATATCCTTTGATCCATTCCTCTCATGTGATTGATTTTAGTACCAGCAGCATTGCTCATTACCTCTGGTATTGTACCAGCCAGGTAGAGACTTAGTATTCTGCCCAGATTTGGCTTCTTCAGACTCTCCTTAATTTTCTCATACACAACCATGTACCAGTCTGTTTTTAGGTTGAAGCTAATTCTGGTCATAACACTGAACATGGAGGCTGACACCCTGTCATGCCCTCCAGTCTTGCTGAGTATAACTTTCCCCACAATTTCAGACAGGAATTTTCCTTGGTTAATCATTCCTTTCCTGTTGAATACAGATCCTATCTTCATCTTAGGATCTAGACCACACCAGGTAAGTGCTTCCCTGGTCTTAGATGTAGTCACTTCCTCTTCTGCTTGAATTTTAGGTAGTTGAAGTACCTTTCTCAGAGTTTTGGGTGAAATCTTGACCTTGGTTCCATGCACTCTTGATTTGATTATGTAACCTGAGTCATCTACAGAAGCTCCAGTAAGGAATTCAAGAACTTCCTTCTTCCATATTTTGGTTGGTTCTGAAACCAAGTACTCCAATCCAGGATCGGTGACTAGGGTTACCACTGATTTGATTTCATGATCGCCATCGTCGAACGCGCCACGAACCAGTTCATAGCCTTCATTGACGTT
Organism: Platanthera guangdongensis; assembly: GCA_039583875.1. Taxonomy (NCBI): domain Eukaryota; kingdom Viridiplantae; phylum Streptophyta; class Magnoliopsida; order Asparagales; family Orchidaceae; genus Platanthera; species Platanthera guangdongensis. The sequence continues at coordinate 63,514,619 of CM077159.1, forward strand.
CTCCTCGAGCTTGGGAGCCATTAGGGTTTGTAGAATTAGTCTTTAGAAAAGAGAAATGTCGACACAGTAGTTTGGTCTCGAAACTCTGAAAGCGTGTCGACACACAAAGACAGAATCCTATTTATACCTTTCTGGTTTGAAGACGAACAGGCGGGATGGATTACTAAAGATGTGTCGACACTGGCAATAAGTGTCGACACTGACTTATAATGTCTCGACACTCATGTGTCGACACAAGTTTAGTCAACAGATTTTATGTGTCGACACTTGGTTATGTGTCGACACCACACTACTCGACATGTAGTCGAGACGTTACTTAGAAAATTCTGAGTAAAACTTAAGTGTCGACACCTCATTGGATGTGTCGACACCAACTCGACATGTGTCGACACTAACATTCTGAAGTGTCGACACCAACTTCCTAGATGTGTCGACACCATTTTCCTGAAGTGTCGACACTTACTATTCTGTGTCGATATAAACTTGTCTATGTGTCGACACCTTTTTACTTAGCCAATTTTTAGTTCTGTAAACTTAGTCTAAGTTTATCATACCTAGTTCAATTTTGAACCTATTGAACTTAGCTTCTTCTAAGGGCTTAGTAAACATATCAGCTATCTGATTATCAGTTTTAACATATTCAAGTGCAATATCATTTCTTTCTACATGCTCCCTAAGAAAGTGATATTTAATCTCAATATGTTTAGTTCTACTATGTGATACAGGATTATTAGCTATTGAAATAGCACTTGTAGAATCACAGAAAAGTGGAGTTCTACTTACCTGAAATCCATAGTCTTCTAGCTGATGTTGAATCCACAGAAGTTGAGCACAGCAACTTCCTGCAGCTACATATTCTGACTCAGCTGTGGAGATAGCCACACTGGTTTGCTTCTTACTACTCCATGAAATGAGTCTTCCACCTAGGAATTGACAGGATCCAGTAGTGCTCTTTCTATCTTCTTTGCATCCTGCAAAGTCTGCATCTGAATAGCCTGTTAGATCAAAATCTCCATTCCTAGGGTACCAGAGGCCTAGATAAGGTGTGCCCTTTAGATATCTCAAAATCCTTTTGACTGCAGTCAAATGAGACTCTTTAGGGCAGGCTTGATACCTGGCACAAACACATGTAGCATACATGATGTCAGGTCTACTAGCAGTCAAGTATAAAAGGGAGCCAACTATCCCTCTATACAAGGTTTCATCTACAGGTTTCCCTGCATCATCCTTGCTAAGAGACATACTTGACCCCATAGGAGTCTTCATGGTACTGGATGAATCCATACCATACTTCCTTATGAGTTCTAGGGTGAACTTGGACTGACATATGGATAGACCACTTTCAGTCTGTTTAACTTGGAGACCCAAGAAAAACTTCAGTTCTCCCATACTACTCATCTCAAATTGACCTTGCATAAGTTTTGCAAACTTTTTGCAAAGGCTGCTTTCAGTAGACCCAAATATAATGTCATCTACATATATTTGGACTAGTATGACTTTGCCTCTAGATTCCCTAAGGAATAGAGTCTTATCTATTTTCCCCCTTGAGAACTTGTTCTCAATGAGGAAACTAGATAGGGTCTCATACCAAGCTCTAGGAGCTTGTTTTAACCCATATAATGCTTTCCTAAGTCTATAGACATGATGTGGAAGAGTAGGATCAACAAAACCTGAAGGCTGCTCCACATATACTTCTTCCTTTAGATTACCATTTAGGAATGCTGACTTCACATCCATTTGGTATACCTTGAATCCTTGATAGGTTGCATAGGCCAAGAACATCCTTATGGCATCCAGTCTGGCTACTGGAGCAAAGGTTTGATCAAAATCAATACCTTCTTCTTGCCTATAACCTTTAGCAACCAATCTTGCTTTATTCTTAATGATGACTCCTTGTTCATCTAACTTATTCCTGTAGATCCACTTTGTTCCTATCACATTGTGATCTTTAGGTTTAGGAACCAGGTCCCAAACCTTGCACCTTTTGAACTGATTAAGCTCTTCCTGCATTGCTTCAGTCCACTGTGGATCTTGTATAGCTTCTTCAAATTTCTTTGGTTCTATTTGAGACAGAAAACTTGAATATACTACAGCATTCTGATTTCTGCTCCTTGTCTGAACACCTTGTCTTGGATCTCCAATAATCAGCTCTACTGGATGATCTCTTAGATGCCTGTTGGCTGGAGGCATCCTTACTTCTAATTGAACTTCTTCAGCATCTTCATCAAGCTGAGTTCCTTGTACTTCTTCAGCTCCTGGTACATGTAGTTCTCCCCCTGGACATAAGCCATCTTCTTCTACTTGCTGTCTTGCAGCAGGTACATCTTCTATGGTTAGCTTGTCCATCTTCTTAGTAAGACCTGTGGGGCTGCACACACTACTAGACAACTTATTGTTAATAAGTTTTGTCTCATCAAAAACTACATGCACAGACTCCTCTACAACTTGTGTAGTCAAGTTGTAGACTCTATAAGCCTTACTATTGTTGCTGTACCCAACAAAAATTCCCTCTTGGGACTTGGCAGCAAACTTAGTTATGTAAGACTTCCCATTGTTAAGTATGAAGCATTTGCAACCAAAGATCCTAAAATAGGATAGGTTTGGTTTCCTGCCTTTCACTACTTCATAGGGGGTCTTGTTTAGTCTCTTAGTGATGGTAGCCCTATTTATCACATGGCATGCAGTGTTAACTGCTTCAGCCCAGAAATACTCAGGCAGTGATGTATCACTAAGTAGGGTTCTACCAGCCTCTATCAAGGTTCTATTCTTCCTCTCAGCAATGCCATTTTGCTGAGGTGTTCTAGGTGAAGAGAATTCTTGAAATATCCCAAAGTCTTCACATAGTTTTGTCATGCTTTCAGATTGAAACTCAGTACCATGGTCACTTCTAATTTTGACCACAGTACTATTTAGTTCATTCTGAATTTGCTTGACAAAGCTGTAGAAGACACTAGGTGTTTCAGATTTCTGCCTTAAGAAGAACACCCAGGAAAACCTTGAGTAGTCATCAATAACTACAAAGGTATAGACCTTCCTACCTAAGCTGTGAACTGGCATTGGACCAAAGAGATCCATATGCAAGAGGTATAAGCACCTCACAGCATCTTTGTTCTCAATGCTTTTAAAGGTGGATTTGGTCTGCTTGCCCTTTTGACAAGCTGAGCAAATGCCATCTTTAACACACTTAACTTGAGGACCATTCCTCACTAACTCTTTGCTAAAGAGTTTGCTAATAGTCTTGTAGTTAAGATGAGCTAGCCTCTTGTGCCACTTGACACAATGAGAGACTGTCTCATCAGCTACAAGACAAACAGGAGAACCATTGTTCTCAATCATGATGTCTAGACAGTAGACATTCCTCTTTCTATATCCTGTCAAAATGATCTCTTGATCACTTGACCTCTTGATATGACAACCATTTTTAACAAATGAGATGTCATACCCTACATCACTTAACTGACTTATACTTATAAGGTTGTGTTTCAACCCTTTAACATAAGCCACTTGAGTAATGGTAACAAGGTTTGAAGAAATGTTACCAAACCCTTTGATGATTCCTTTTTCAGAACCACCAAAGGTCACTTTAGGACCATTTTTGATTGGAATGTAGTCCTTCAGTAGTCCCCTAGTTCCAGTCATGTGTCTGGAACATCCACTGTCCAAGTACCATGTAGGGGTATGGCCACTTGGACTTACCTGCAAGACAAATTACTTAACCTTAGAACCCAATAGTTTCTTGGGTCCTTGGTAACTGTTAGTTTGCAACTTAACAAAACTACCTACTGGCTTTCCACCAGGTAGCTTGCTACTCCCATTGGCACTTGCATTGTGCCAACAGTCCAAGGCAAAGTGGCCAACTTTGCCACAGCACCAGCATTCAAACTTGTTGTACCTTTGCTTAGGTACAGACTTGGCTGTCTTGACTACAGCAGGCTTATTGAATGTTGGGGCTTTGCCCTTGGACTTGGACTGATCCTGAACAGTCCTAGCTGGTTTAATAAAACCCAATCCAGCCTTTCCTTTATGATGAACAAATTCATCAATCAAGGGTAGCACTGATTTAGGTTTTGAAAACCTAGCAACTAGCTCTCTTTCCTTCTGAAGATTGATCTCTAGTCTCTTAATTTGATCATTTTTATAGGTGATAGTTCCCATCTGAATCACAGTAATGTGTTTCAGCCTGGCTACCTCATTGAGCTTTTGATCAAATTTCTTCTCAAAATTTGTTGCAGCTGCCTTGAGATCAGCAATCTCCTTTGCCTGACTTTAGGCTAGGGTCTTGCTTTTCTTATAGGCTTGCAACAGTACTTTATATTCATCTAAGAGCTGATGAATATCTCCCTCAGATTCAGAAACACTTCCATCACTTGATGAAGATGAATCTGACTCTGAACTAGAACTGGAATCTGAACTTTGAGTTGGACTTTGTACCTGACTAGGTCCTGGCTGCTCCAGGATTTTGGTACTTTCAGTCAATGCCATCAGTCCTTGGCACTGACACTCTTCTTGTTCATAGATTGATTCCATGATCTGCATAAACTCTTCTTCTTCTTCAGCAAATAGCCCTATGTAGGCTTCAGCATCTGTCTCAGTATCTGAAGAAGAAATGTCTGAAAGAGTCTTCTCATTCTTTGCAACAAAGGACTTCTCCTTCTTTCCTTTGAAGTGAGTCTTCTTTTTGTCACTGGATTCTTTTCTTCTCTCAGGACAATCTGCAATAACATGACCCTGTCTATTGCAGCAGTAACACACTATCTTAGACCCAGTTGCCTTGCTAGTCTTTGTCTTTTTCTTGTCCTTCTTTGAAGGCTTCTTCTCCTGATACTGGACTTCTTTCCCTTTGGAAAATGAAGGTCTGGACCTCCACTGTTTCTTCTTCAGGAATTTCTGAAAATGTCTGGTGAATGCAGCAAAGTCTTCATCACTTTCACTGCTTGTAGACTTTGTGCTAACAGACTCATCAGATTCTGATTCAACTACCTCTGGAGGAGGAGTTGATGACTTAGTCCTGCCCTTTCTAGGTACTTCTGACTTGAAGGCAACAGTCCTTTCCCTGTGCTCAGTCCTTGTTGATTTTTCCTCCTCTTTTCTTACTGACAGCTGCATCTCATAAGACAACAACTTGCCAAACAGTGTGGGAGGAGGAATTTCTCCCAACTTTGCCATTTCTCTGATGGCACAGATCTTGGTGTCCCAATCTTTGGTTAGGGACCTTAAGAACTTATCATTCAATTCATAGTTAGTGAACTCTCTTCCATAGGACATGAGTTCATTAACAATTCTATAGAACTTCTTGTAGCATTCAGTGATGCTATCTCCTCTTCCTTGCCTAAAGCTCTCATACTCTTGATTAAGCAAGGACTTCCTATCTTGCCTAACTTCTTCAGAACCTTCCATATAGACAATGAGAGTATCCCACATCTCTTTTGCTGTTTTACAGTGAATTAAGTTCTGAAAAGTGGCATCATCAATGGCACTTACTATAATGTTTTGTGCCCTCTTGTCCATAGTGGCTAGGACAATTTCATCCTTAGTCATCTCAGAGAAATCCTTTGGAGTTCTCTGTGTAGCATCCAAAACTGAAACCTTCATGGGCACATATGGCCCCTCTTTGACTGTGATGTAGATTCTAGGGTCAGAGGCCTCCATAAATAGCCTAACCCTTTCTTTCCAGATCCCAAAGATCTCTTTTCTGCATATGGGCAGTTTCATTGAACCCAATTCCTTGTGATTCTCTGAAGAACCCATGTTTCTTGATTTTCTTGAAACTGTGTTCTGACTTACACTGAATCTGCCAAACTGGATCTCCTCAGACAGTTAGTCCTTTTTGAGGAACCTCGCTTTGATACCACTTGAAAGATATGGTACCTAAACACCTAGAGGGGGGGGGGTGAATAGGTGACCTAAACCTTTTTGAAACTTTGTTGGCAGCAAAACAGTTATCTCACAGATTTCTACAGCTAACAGCAATAACAAAATATAAACTGCTAATCCACAGCACAGCACGGCACAGCAGACACACAAATTTATAGTGGTTCCCCAATCTTTGGGTACATCCACTTTCCCTCTTCGCCTATCTAGCAGTGTACTAGATTCGGCCAAACTTCTCCACTATCTCAGAACCCAACTAGGTTCCTACACCTCAGGCCCAAAGCCTTACACTCAGCCACCAAGGCCTACACTCAGACACCCAGGCCTACACTCAGCCAATCAAGGCCTACACTCAGCCAATTAAGGCCTACACTCAGAGTTCTTCAACTCCTACACTCAGGCAACCAAGCCCTACCCTCAGCCTTTATAATATAGGCTTACAATTCACTCAGATCCAATGGCTCCTACAAGTTAAAATTGAATTACAATAACTAACTCTACAACTCAGAAAATAAGAGAGGAGTTGAGAGTTTCTTGAAGAGTTCTTGGAAGAACTCAGCTAGATCCAAACTGACTTAGCTTCCTTCAAAGCTTCTTGAGTAGAACTGAATTAGTCTGAATCCTCTGCAGTTGATCTTTGACCTCTGCTTCTTGAGATCCAGATGATTCTGAATCCTTCTTCTCAGCCTTAGTTCCAAAGACTGAATTCTTGATTGGAGCTCTCTCTCCAACTTCTTAGATCTGCTGTTGGACAGCAAGATCTTCTTGATTTGTATCACTTGGATAACTTGATCAGCAACCCCTTGAACAAATCTCTTAGATTGTTCTGCACTGGGTCAGAACTTAATCTTCTTAACAATACTTCTTTTCAACTTCTTATTAACACCTTATCAACACCCTTTCTGTAAACAGTCTGTGCCTATTTATAGGCCTTCTTCATGGTAACCGGCTGGTCCGGTTCATAACTGACTTCTGACATCTCTGACAAGTGCTGTAAAACGGCTGGAACGGCAGCTGTCATGTCATCCAGTCAATTCTTGAAATTCTCTAACTGTCAGATAGTGTCGAGACTTTCTGTTCTTAAGTGTCGACACTTATAGACCAAGTGTCGACATATGTTGTGTAAGTGTCGACACAAGTGTACAAGGTGTCGACACAACTCCTTGTATGTCTCGACACAGATTCTTCTTCAAGTGTCGACACTGAAATTAAGTGTCGACACAAGTACTTGATCTTCTGTAACTTGTTAAATTCTTCTAAGTGTCGACACATCTTCTTTGTGTCGACACATCTTCATGTGTTGAAACTGTCAAGTGTCGACACTGCTTCTTGGTGTCGACACAAGTCTTCAATTTTGTTTCTTCAGCTGAGTGTCGACACATTCCCTTAGTGTCGACACTTGTACTTAGAATATTTTATAAACTTTTCTGTTCTTTGCTAAGTGTCGACACATCTCCTTGTGTCGACACTTTCTTCAAGTGTAGAGTCTTCAACTAAGTGTCGACACATTGTGCTGGGTGTCGACACTTTCTTCAAGTGTTGACTCTTCTGGTTGTGTGTCGACACATTGTGCTGAGTGTCGACACATACTTCAAGTGTTGACTCCTTTGAGTGTGTGTCGACACATTGTGCTGAGTGTCGACACATACTTCATATGTTGACTCTGCTGATTGAGTGTCGACACATTGTGTTGAGTGTCGACACTTGTCCTTAGTCTCTGCAGAATTTTGCTGAGTGTCGACACAACTACAAGTGTCGACACTTTCTGATGTAGACTCAGCTCTTCTAGGTGTCGACACTTCTGCTAAGTGTCGACACAGCTTTTCTGCATTCTTCTTCACTGAGTGTCGACACAGCTCCAAGTGTCGACACTTTCTGTCTGGTGTCGACTCTTCTTCTCAGGTGTCGACACAATTACTCCAAGTGTCGACACTGCTTGTCTAGGTGTCGACACAAGCTTTCTCAAGTGTCGACACTTTCCCTCTGGGTGTCAACACATGGACTTAGAAACTTTTAGCTTCAGTCCAGTGAATACCTAACCTGCACAAGTAACTCAAACATACATCAAATACATTATGATGTATATCATTGAGTTGGGTGAGGCTTCTTCAAATCAGGTACATTTGACCAATGTACCCAACACCGCTTAATAAAACCGCGAGATAGCAGATAGGCTCGTGTTGTCCTGCAAGAATAGATGGAGCTATGCTCTTATGTGTCGATGTGGGCAGGTGCGTGTGGCAGTACTTTCCTCACAAGGAACACATAAGCGGGACTACAATTCTTAATCTCCGCGACCGATGTCAAACGGGACAAGTACGCAATGTCTGCGACGAATGTCAAGCGGGACAAGTACATAATGTCTGCGACTGATGTCAAGCTGAATTTCCACTACACATCTGCGACTGTTGTCAAGCGGGATGTGGAGGGCTTAAGTATTCAAAGGGCCTTCCACCCCTATATGTATGCATGTTAGCATTCTAAGTAAAGCTAAGAAATAAGCTTTAAATGAAAGTTAATCGTTGTTTGATGTTAAGGATGTGGCAAAAGGATATATGTTCGAAGCTTGACTATGACCCATTAATACCAATTGACAAGGGGACTTTATATATTATTCTGATCATAAGAACTTTTATCATATAGAGAAAAAGAAATCCCTTCTTGGACTATTGAATAAGCCATAGAAGAATGCCTTAGAAAATTACTGAATGACATAGTCTTGCAACTTTCCAGCTCTTGCAAGTTGATTAGCTAACTCCCGGAGAGCTATGCAACCTTCTGCTAGATAACCAATATCTTTATGGTAGTTGCAAAAAAGCTCCTCATGCCGATATTTGATTTTAGATTTCAAATGCCGAGGCTTTTTGAACTCAGGCATTCCTTGAAGGATTATCAGAAGATCTTCCATAGGAATTTTGAATTTGACATATTTATCTCCACCTTTTTTACGCTTTGGAGTTTTCGGACACGAAGATGCGACTGGATGTACTTTCACAAACTCAGATAATCCGTTCTGCTGAAGAAACAATGCAGTTCTATCCTGAGGAAGAGGAGGAGATTTGCAATATTAACTTGTGAAACATTTTGAGAAGAAATGAATTGCTGATCACCAGAAGTCCCTTGAGATTGTCTAGCCATCTGATTCAGAAACAAGATATAACCTTTATTTGCTTCTTCACCTATTATGAACTTATTAACGATATCAATAAGATCTCCATAAGTTTTGGGGTACTTTGTGGTGAGCGTAAATTTCAAAGGGCCTTCTCGAAGTCCATTTATGAAAGCATACAAGTAATAATCTTGATGGACGCTACAAACATCCATTACTTCCTTTTGGAACCGGTCAATAAAATCTTGATTAGACTCATCAATTCCTTGCTTGATTCGGAAGAGAGCTCCAACGTCTCTTCTCCGCTTCCTGTAAATAGTGAACCTTGAAATAAATTGACTTCGAAGATCTTTAAAACTGGTTACCGATCAAGGTGGCAGACTATAGAACCATTCCCTTGCAATATCGCCAAAAGATATAATAAGTAGTTCGCATTTTATTCCATTGGACACGTTTCTTAGTGAAATAGCTGATTCAAAGGCTTGCAAATGAGAAAACGGATCATCACATCCAGAATACTCCGGGAGACGCGGTACTCTGAAATCATCGGAGACAGTATCCCACCGAATATGATCAATGAATGGAGAATGGGCCTCTTCTTCTTCCTTATACGGAGGTTCATTTGCCACAGATTTTGGTGCATGCTCAACACAATTCGCAGAAAATTTATTATCATGGCCAAGGGACTCATTATTAAGATATGAACAATCCTGCACTTCTGAGATCTCCATAGTAGTTGCCCTGAAACTAGATTCAATTTGTCCCTTTGCAGGATTCATCTTGAAAGGGAGAAGATAACCAAACTTCTCAGAGACCGCCGACTAGTCACGGCTTGGACTGGCGGCTAGACGGCGCAACAAGCCGATAGGAAGACCGGCGGAAAAGCGAACGGGTAGAACGGCAGGTTCTACAGTGCTGGAGGCGGGCTGAAAGCCTTAGCCGGTGAAGTCGCGGTTTGCTCGACAGGCCGCCGAGCTCTAGAAGCTAGAGCGGTCTGACCAACGAGACAGCTGATTTCATCGACTAATCGAGATCTGAAGGCCGAGTGTTAACTGTTGATGCACGAAAACGCACAGGGAGTCGGGCACCACCAGCTAATGGTTCGAGCACCGGGGGAAGGAAAGGAAAGGAGGAGACTGTCGACTAGTCGGTTACTAGCGGTCGTAGCTAAAGGACAGAAAAAGAGGCCTCTGGTAGCGGCAACAGCAGAGTTCGCCCGTCGCGGCTTAAATGTCACTCCTGCGATGGGCTTTTCTTTATTTGAGGAGAGAAACAGTTACATGAAGGAGAAAAAGAGGAAGCCGGCCGGACTGCAAGCCGCAAAACACTAGACTTGAGACCACAGCTCTTAACAGGAGAGCTCCTGGATACAAGTCAGCGTATCTTGGAGAGTGCACCCTCCCCCTATTTATAGGCTCGGGGGCCTGCCCAAGCGGGCATGGCTAAAGTTACCGGCTGCCCGGGGTACAGGAGAACCGGGCAAAGGTGAGGGGCAGAAAATGAGTAGAAAACGAGAAAGGAGGGATGCCGCACGGCCTGGCGGGTTCCTCCTGGCGAGCTGATGGTCTGGGTCCAGGGCCTTATCGCTGAGCAAGGCCGGCGCTGGCGGCGGCCTGACATGGAGACCGCCCGGCTTTGGTGATGACTAGACGGGTCGATCTGAGATGCGGCTAGCAGACCAGGCCTCCCTCTGGTGACCATCCGAATCGGGAGACTTGGCGGCTAGAATACCAGGCCGCCCGGTCTGGAAAGCTGCGCAAACAGGTCACGGATTCTGGGCTTAACAGTCGATGAACTCCACTCGAGTAGGCGCTCGACGAATTCTCAAGAGGGAACATGGCCTTTGACACTAGAGTGTCACAAGGCTGTGTCCTGCTCTATATACTCGAGTGGGTCTCGAGGGGTGGTCTTGAGTAGGTCTCAAGTAAGGCACACGACCTGTGACACGGGCGTGTCAGAGGCCGTGCCCTCTCCAATTACTCGAGTGGTTCTTTCAAGTAGGACTCGAGTGGGTCTTAAGAGCTAGACACAGGTGTGTCTGAAGACACAGCCTATGATACAGGTGTGTCACATGTCCATGTCCTATTCTGGATAAGTCAGTTCGTGCACCGCTTAAGGTACACGGCCTGTGACACGGGCGTGTCACATGGTGTGTCAGCCAAAAAATAGACAGTGTAGAGAATTTTGTAGCCGTTCATTTCCTTCCTCTAGGATCTGATGGCCCAGGTTTCTGCTTACTGCTTTAAGGCCAAAATTGAGAAGATAAGTCTCATTTTAACTTTGGCCATTTTCTTTCTAAAAGAGATAGAGAGAAGCGAGAACAAGGAGGAGGAGGAGGAGGAGGAAAAGAGATCCGGCTGCCGGTGGAGCTTCAGAGTTCCGAACTAAGGTCCGAGGCCAGATTTGTGGAGGCAAAGCTGCTGCGGTGCTTTCCAAGTTGCTAGATTTACCTGGCTCCAAAGAGGCCGTCAAGGGTAACGATCTTCCTTCTTGGACATGTGAAGTCCTTCTTTTTGGCATGTGCATGGATTTCCCCTACCAGAGGGTGGATTGCGAAGGGATTTCCGTGGGTTGATTCTTTGAATCCCCAATAGTCTTGCATATAGATCCGATATTGTGAAGTACGGAACATGCATGCTGTGTGAAGCCCATCTGGATAGGTTGGTCTAAATTGGTGATGTTTTATTTGCACACTGGAAAAGACTCTGTGGGTAAACATGTAGTTTGTGGAGTCGCTTGGTTAGACCTGTGAAGGGTAGTAGCAGGAAGTACTGGAGTGGTAGTCCAGGAAAATACCCTTGTAATGCTTTTGCTGTGTGCTATGGCAAGACAAGTTTTCTGGCATTGCAGGATGTTGCAGGGTTTGTGCAGAGTTGTGTGCAGAAAGTGAGTTCTATGGAACCCGCTAGGCGATCGTGAGAGACGCTAGCATGAACTCCCCTTGTTGATTGTGAAGACAGTCCCATGGTGGACATTGTGGCTAGTGTAAAGCTAGTCCCGTGGTGGACATTATGGCTAGTGTAAAGCTAGTCCTGTGGTGGACATTATGGATATTGTGAAGCCAGTCCTTGGTGGACAGTATGGCTATTGTGAGCTTGATGAGCTCTTGAAAAGGCCTCGTGCCGAACTGGAAAGGTGAAACCGACCCGTGCCTTATATTTGGCCTTGACTACGTTGATATTAGGTGATGGCAAGACGACTTGAGCAATAGAGGGTGGCTGATTTGTACCTGCGTTATGTCCGTCCGACTTGAAGACCTGAAAGTGCGGTCAGTTGGATCGCATAATGAGAGTCCTAGGCCTGCGCGTCGGAAATACTAAATGCTCAATTTTATCATTGGGTTTCGGACCTAAAACGGTGGTGGGACCCTCGTTTGCCGGTACACCAAGAATGTTCCCTGAGTGCATGGATCGTCGGGCCGCGTGGCTGACGGTTGTGATGGATTGTTTGTGCGTGAGAGCACAATGTGTGATATATCTATCTGCCTATGAATTGCTATGCCTGCAGGTAAGGAATACCACTGCCCCGTGAATGGGGTAGGGTTGTCATAAATTGGTTAGCTGAATGCTGACCGTTGCCTTGTTTGTCACCATTTGGTGGGCTGTCCTTGTATAGGTGCTTGAGAGCTAAGTCAGACACATAAGGGCTGAAGGCCCTGCTGCTACTGCTGCTGCTGCTAGCCCTTGAAGTCTAAGCAAAAAATGTTACGTTTTATTCATGTGTGTCAGGCCTGCGCGCCGATGCTTCGAATCCACACTTGTAAAATGTAACTGTAAGGTCATAAGGTCAAACGATGTTGTATTTGTAGACATTCCGTTGAGAGTTGATATATAAATGTGGTTGTTTATATATATATAGTGGACATTCATGGTTGGAGTTCAAGTTTATTGTTAAAATCTTCCGCTAGCATGCTCTGAGTTAGGGTGCAATTATGATTTGGTATTAACCTGTAACTTTCCCGCCTATTTTGTGGCATATGGTGTGGGGCCCCGGCTGGACCTTCGACTAGATGCTATATGAACGTATGGAGACCTTACACCCTCATAGTGGACAAGATCCATATTTCACAAACACTATGAGTCAGCTTTCACTTTTCTCTCACAATGCAGTTATTTAGGTAGGCAACGCATGCCAATTGCATCACAATGCAATTCTTGTATGGCTGGTGAATAACTCTTTATTCACATCCATCATATGGTGCATGACAACCACATGCCTCTGGGCACTCAACCTTTGAGGTCACCCAGTTAAGCTAGACCCGATGTCGACAATGGGATATCACAATTATCCTCTCGCACCCTCACTAAAATTGATCAATGCACCTTGCTTTGCATGCCACACTTCATCGACCGAGGCAGGAAGAGTGTCATCCATTGGAAGGCATCTGAATTGTTAACCCCTCAATCCGCAACACCCACAAGATGCCAAGCCCCTGTTTCATTATCCGCGGACTCAATTTGGCAATCCACATGGCCTGGCGACAGAATAATTCTAAGGTTCCTGACCTATCACGGGCGGATACAGTTCGGCAGTCCGCCCAGCTCGGCAAAGCAGCAATAATCGGCCACCAAGGATGATCCCCCAGCGGCAGACTCAACGCTCTGTTCGCCCGGTTCGCCATGCCTTTGGATCCCTGGATTCTCTACGACGGCGGACGCAGTGTCCCGTCCGCCCAGGCCACCATCCTCCAGCAGGATCGCGCCTAGTAGCAGCAGATGGAAGCTCCAGCCCGCGAGCCCAGTCTGTCCCTTTTACGCGGACTGGCGTGTTCTTTATTTTTGCTTCCTGTCACCGCTGCCCGGTTCTCCTGTACCCCAAGCAGATGGTTATTTTAGCCCTTCCCGTTTGGGCAGGCCCCCCATCCTATAAATAGGGGGAGCTGGTGCACCGAACGGACGCTGACTGGTGCCCAGGAGCATACTTGTTAAAGGCTGCGGACTCGATTTCGTGCTTTGCGGACTCCAGCTTGCTCAGCTCTTGCCTCTTCCTCTCTTCCTTCACTTGTAATCAAACCCTTGTTCAGTTAAAGAAAAGCCCGTTGCAAGAGAGGCATTCAGGCCGCGACGGGCGAAGTCTGTTGTTGCCGTGGCTCACGGCCCTGCTGTTCTTCTTGCTCCGTTTGCTTAGTAGATTACTACTCGCAGTCTCTCTTTCCCCTTCTAATCCCCTGTGCTCGAACTGTTAGCTGGTGGTGCTCGCACCCCTTTGCATTTTCGTGCAACAACATTTAACACGCAGCCTTCAGATTCGAGTAGTATTTCGAATACAGCGGACAGACATGTCAGACCGCTGAGCTCGCTACTTAGACCGCTCCAGTTCTTTGGAGGATTCTCTTTGGGATGCAATCGAGCAAGCTCGCTTTGAGGCCGACCAATCCCGCAGGCAGATTGACCAGCATCTTGACATGATCAGCCAGGCCTTGCTTGTATTAACCCAGCGGCTTGCTCCCCAGGCCGCAGCAAAACCTGCGGACTCGCCAGTCCGCCAGACTCCAGTGCGCCGAACTCCGCTTCGACAATCGCCAGTCACTCCCCGAGATCTTGTCCAGACCGCCGCCCCTCTGCGCCCTCAGGAGGAGCAATTTGCCTCATTCATGAATTTTTTCAGAGAAGCAGCCAGGGGCACTCCTGCCCGCAAGCTCCATTTTGCTGATCGCCAATCCACCGAGCCCGCGGACTCCCCAGCTTCAGTCCGCCCTTTTCACCCTGCTGAGTTCGAGACCTCGTCTCCCTTTGTTGATCGAATCCGATGGGAGTTGTCTCCAAACAACTTCAGAGAACCTCGCCTTCCATTCTACTCAGGGGAGACAGATCTAGCCTCCCACCTCCAAGCGTTTGAAGGGGTAGTTTCACTGAGATGCCTCTCCGACGCCATCAAGTGCAAACTCTTGGCTACCACTCTCGAAGGACAGGCGAGAGAGTGGTTCTATGAGCTGCCTTCGGGCACAATCTCTTCCTTCGCTGAGCTTCGCAGCGAATTGTTACTAAGGTTTGCTACCTCAAGAAAGAGAAAAGATGGAACAGCCGCTCTCTTTGAAATCAAGCAAAGTGACAACGAATCAGTTGCACGATTCGTTGATCGCTTCCAAAAGGAAATTCAAGGGGTAACGAACGTGAACCCCGACTACTACAAGGTTGCCTCAATACATGGCCTCCAGGAAGGCCCCTTGAAATTTAAAGCAACAACAAAGACACCAAAAACATACCAGGAATTGATCGCCATGGTTTACCGCTTCATTGAAGGCGAGAATGCCAGCCCCACGTATGTTTCATCCCTGTCAGCTAAGGATGAAGGAAGGGATGCATCCAGCTCTTCTTCTCACAGCAAGCCCCCTCGCCCAGATTTGCAGCCTCCTTCTCAAAGAGGCCGGAATTTCCGCCATAAGAAACCTTTTCTCGACCATCAATAGTTTCAAGATCACAGACTGTCGTTGGCCGCCACACCCGCCATTACGCTGCAAGCACTTCCCATCCTCCAGCAAGCATCCCTGCGTGCTCCGGGCTGGTGTGATACTAACTCCATGGAGGAAATTGCAGGTCTGGATCTAGACGAAGTCATCCAGATCTTGCAAAAGAAATCAGAAGAGAAGAAACAAGGGCCTCAAAGAGAGTGGAGGCCATGAAACAACGCGCATTTCTGCCAGTTCCACAAGAAGAAGGGTCACTTGACCGAAGATTGCAAAGTCCTTCGTATGCTAATAGAGAAACTTCTTGCCGAGCGCAAGATTGACTTGAGCAAGAAAGATTATTTTTCAAAGCCGTCCACCTCCAAAGGCAAGGAAGTAGCTGAAACTTTTCAAGAATGTGTGGAGGTAGAGGACGAAGGCCGTATGGGGCCAATCGAAGTTCCGGTTGAATGCTTTGACGCAGATGATGGAGTCCTGGGACGACTCTTCTTTATCCACGGTGGGGCAGGAACCGAGTCTTATTGGAAGTCCTCAATCTCAGGGGTCACTCGAGCAGAGGTGGCCTCTTCCTCTTCCATTGCTCCACCATGCGAGGTCATCACTTTTGGCCAAGCTGATCTGCCCAAACAGCAAATCCGTTCGATGATGCAGTTGTGATTAAGGCTGTTATTGGGGATTTCACAGTTGACAAGATTCTCGTTGACACTGGAAGATCAGTCAACATGCTGTTTAAATCAACCTTTGAGGCCCTGAAGACTGGAAAGCCTCTACTTTCCACCAAAGGGCCACTCTACGGCTTCTCTGGGGAGAGGAAAGAAGTTGAGGGAAGCGTCATCCTACCAGTAAAGCTTGGAGGGGCAACCAAGCAAGTTCAATTCATACTGGTTGACGCTCCAAGTAACTATCACGCCATCTTCGACAGACCTTTGTTGAATAAGTATCAAGCGGTGGTCTCAACTTACCACCTTGCATCAAGTTCTTAGCTGATGTACGGATGTGCCAGGTCAGGAGTGACCCAAGGAGAGCAAGGGAGTGCTATGTTCGCACTGTTAACATGGTTCATGCCAGTCCTTCCATGGCTCCAACAGCAGCTGCAGAAACCTCTCCAAGTTCAGGAACTACTGTTGATGGAGTTGCTTACCTGGAACCTGCCCAGGTGATGCAAGGAGTCCCCATTAGTGAGGGGGAGGAGAGAAAGCTCTCCATCAACTCGGAGTTGCCTGAAGATCAAAGGGCCGAGCTGATCTCCTGCTTGATGAAGAACCTGGATGTCTTCTCCTGGTCAGCAGAGGACATGTCAGGCGTGGATCTGGATGTTGCTTGCCACCACCTTAATGTTGATCCCAACTTCAAGCCTGTGCAGCAGCAGAAAAGAGATGTAGCAACGAAGCTTGCTGAACCAATAAGAGAGGAGGCCGCGAAGCTCCTCAAGGCAAATTTCATTAGTGAAATTCAATACCCAACCTGGATATCCAATGTTGTAATGGTTAAAAGACCAGGAGGAAAATGACGCATGTGTGTAGACTTTACAAAACTTAATAAAGCATGCCCCAAAGATTGTTACTGTTGATGCACGAAAATGCAAAGGGGGTCGAGCACCACCAGCTAACAGTTAGAGCACAGGGGAATAGAAGGGGAAAGAGAGACTGTGAGTAGTAATCTACTAAGCAGACGAGAGCGAGAAGAACAGCAGGGTCGTGGGCCACGACAACAATAGACTTCGCGCGTCGCGGCCTGAATGCCTCTCTTGCGATGGGCTTGCCTTTAACTGAAGAAGGGTTTGATTACAAGTGAAGGAAGAGAGGAAGAGGCAAGAGTTGAGCGAGCTAGAGTCCGCAAAGCACGAAATTCGAGTCCGCGGCCTTTAAAAAGTAGGCTCCTGGGCACGATTCAGCGTGCCTTGGGTGCACCACCTCCCCCCTATTTATAGGATGGGGGGCCTGCCCAAACGGGCAGGGCTAAAATAACTGACTGCCCGGGGTACAGGAGAATCGGGCAGCGGTGACGGGAAGCAAAAAGAAAGAACACGCCAGTCCGCGCAAAAGTGGCGGACTGGGCTCGCAGGCTGGAGCTTCCATCTGCTGCTACTAGGCGCGATCCTGCTGGAGTACGGCGGCCTGGGCGGACGGGACACTACATCTGCCGACGTAGAGAATCCAGAGATCAAAAAGGCATGGCGAACCGGGCAAACAGAGCGTTGAGTCCGCCGTTGGGGGATCATTATTGGTGGCCGATCACTGCTGCTTTGCCGAGCTAGGCTGACCGCCGAATCCGTATCCGCCCGTGATAGGTCAGGAACCTTAGAATTATGCCGAGTCGTCGAGCCATGTGGATTGCCAAATTGAGTCCGCGGATAATGAAAACCGGGGCTTGGCATCTTGTAGGTGTTGCGGACTGAGGGGTTAACACAATCCCCTCACATTTTTAAGTTTCCAGAAAACTTCGAAAATGTTTTCTTAACCGCCGAGTCCGCAAGCCCCATTAATGCCGCCAGCGCTATAAATATTGCTGGAGGGTCTGGAACTGTTAAAAATTCCGATCGACACGGGGTGCTATTCACCGCTTGCGGTCTCCACTTTGCAGTCCGGCATGGCGAGGCTTGGTGCTTTCTTCACTAGTCTTACTGCAAAAAGCAAGAAGATAATAACACCAATGAAAACTAAGAAAATAATGAAGAGAATGGCGGGAGGGGAGCTTGTCCGCTCCATTGGAGAGAGTTATCATAGCCAGAAGCCTGCTTAGAAAGCAGTCCGCCATGCTGATGTATCCGTGCGCGAGAAGGAGGATGCCGTAGTCCCCCATGCTGAATAGCCATTGAGAAGTGAGAGGTCACTAAATTTGTCGGACACCGTCCCTACTCAAAAAATCGCGAACTCGGCGGACACAGTTAGCAAACATAATGAGACTGAAGTATCATCCCCCAATGCCCAGGAGCCCATCGTTAACCTTGATGAAGACAGACGGACTGCAAGAGAAGAGGTTGGAAAAGACGCGCCTTCAAAGGCATTGGTCGCTGCGAACCTTGAGACGGTCCGCGAGAGCCAGCCAGATTTAGGAAAGGCTTCCGCGGACTCTGCCGAGAAAAGGGGCCCTTCTGGAAAGAAGAGGAAGAGGGACGGGTCGACTTTGGCTGAGCGGGTTGAAAAGATGTTGCGAGCGATGAAAGAGAAGAATATCTCCGTGCGGACTGGAGATGCGGATTTGCAGCAAAGACCGCGCGAAAAATAAGTTCCTGAAAGCGAGTTAGTTACTCCGGAGGCCCAAGTCCAGGGAGACAATTCCCTCTCCACGGTCAGTTTATCCACGGATGAGATACTAGATTCCATAGTCGTCGATCAACTTGATCTAATCAGTGAATCATTGCTGGGTGTACTGTAGCCTGAGGTGGAAATCCTTGGGGTCAAGGGCGGCGAACTCCCCTCTTTATCCGCTGTTGAGGAAAAAGAGAGGGAAAGACAGAAAAATAAGATAGCGGAGCAGAAGAAACAAATCGCTGCTCATGTAGCTACGGTCGAGGCGGCCTCGAAGCAGGTCGCGGCGGACAAGAATGCTGAGGATCTGTGGACTGCCGCAGAGCTGTTGCAGTCAGGTAACCTTCAACCGACGCCTAAATATTTTAAGCGTCAGTGGCTTTACAGGTCGCCGCAGCGGAAGTCGAGGCCGATTAAGATCATCACCGAGACTGATGACATTATTGTTTCAAAAAGTTCTACTGCTGAAAAAAGAGTCAAAGACCATCGCGAATGGAAGAAACAGTTAAGCACCTTTGACCCGGAGCGGGCAAGGCATCCTATCTTCGATAGCCGGCAACTCACTGCTGCTTTTTCTAAAGTGATCCTTTATCCTGATTCTTTGAGTCCGCTGCGGACTGTATTTGAATGATGAAATTGACCATCTTTGTTGCAGGTAGAAAGTCACCACCGGGCTCTATTGAGAGTGGGGAAATTATTATTACGCCGAATACTGGCATTGACGCGGGCTCGCATGATGAGTCCGCAAGAGGTGAGCAGCCCATACTGAATAACATTAAAGAGTTAGAAAAGAAGTTTCAAGATGAAATTCAAGAAATTAGAGCGGAGTTAAAGGTGGCGGAAGAGTGCGAGAAGGCTTCTGCGGAGCGCGAGAAGGCCTTGAAGGACCAGATCGCCGACATCTCAAGGGCGCTGGAGAGGTCTGATAGGGAGAAGAAAAGGCTTGCCGATGATGTCCACTTCTACAAATGTAAGCACTTGGCGTCGCCGCTGGAAGAGAAAGGGAAGCGGGCTGCTGAGGTTGTTGAGAAAAGATCGCGATTGCCCGATCGCGTTGCTCCGGAGGCCGCAACACCGGCAGGTGGTGGCCAACAGGCCACGGATGAGGAGCTAAGGCCGACAATGGAGCCGATGGTTCCCCTGAGTCGGGTAGATCGGGAGGCCGCTCACATGCACCGGACCATTAACTCCATTCATCACCACATCTGCCGCTTGTATAGCGAGGTTCTCCAAATAAGCGACCAGGCGCCACACTTATGTAGAGATAGGATGGAGATGTCAACGCGGACTGAAACTAAAGACCGCTGAGTCCACAAAACCACGAACTTATTCGATTTGTTTGATGTATAATTATGTGTGTTTTAAACAATGTTATATGTTGTGGCTTGTGATGAACTGTGCTGCGCTTTATGCGGATTAAATAAGATATCTGCACATTCTGTTGCTATCTTGTGCTTGTGTTGTGATATGTGACGAGCTGTGCGGACTAATGCTGTGTCCGCTTCTCAGAATTTAACTTGTCTGTAGGTGGGAAGTGTTGCGAACTGGGCGGACTGAAACTGTGTCCGCCTGATTTTGTGCTTTGAACTTTGCTTGGCTGCAACTCGACAGGAAGTTGCAGTGTGAATTTAAGTTTGTGTCCGCGTTGTTTTTAACTTTTCTTGCATGAACAATTGGATCATGGCAGAT
Organism: Platanthera guangdongensis; assembly: GCA_039583875.1. NCBI lineage: Eukaryota > Viridiplantae > Streptophyta > Magnoliopsida > Asparagales > Orchidaceae > Platanthera > Platanthera guangdongensis. The sequence continues at coordinate 63,534,945 of CM077159.1, forward strand.
TATGCGAACTGAATAAGCGAGCTATGCGGCCTAGCCAAAAAAGCTGTCAGGCCCCACTACTATAAATATAGCCCCGTTGCTTCTTCTATGCAGGAAAACAGGTGAGCTGAGGACCCTGCGGCCAGCCAAGATGGTGCCCGCCAGGACTGATCCTGCGGTTGCTTTCCATGCTGCCGACCACCGAAAATGCACTCTAACGGAGGCCGACCTTGAGGCTTCTGTTGAAATAAAATGGCGGACCCTAACTTGCTTGTCCGCCTTCCCGCCCATGAGGAAAGACTAAATTTTTCAACGGTGACTTAGATCGCCATACCCGTCGACCACTTTGACAGCGGCTTCAAATTTCCGTTATTATGGGAGATCGCCGAAATATTTGAACATTACGGGATGGTGTCGGGCCAGCTCGCACCCAACATACTTGCTGCCATTTGCAGCTTTATCTCTTACCCGCGGTCTGAGAAGATCGCCTTCTCAATGAATATCTTCCGCAAAATGTTCTCAGTCCGCTCAATAACATCATCCAGAGGCCGCCCTTACAAGGGAGTGATCTACTTCTACTGTAGAGGAATGAAGGTTGTGGGCCTTCCTAACAAGATCTATAACTGGACCTCAAGGTTCTTGATCTTTGAAGGCGAACTTGGGTTCGAAAATACTTATCCACAAGAGCGCGCGGACTACGTTTTCAAGAGTGTCCAGCTGGACGGGATGGAGTCCCCCATTGTCAAATTCTTAGCTGATGCCAGGCTCGACATTGAGTACTATATCCCGCTATTGGCGAACTTGGTGGACGTTTCGCGCGAAGAAAGTAAGCTTTTGCGGACTTAATGTTTGTATCTGCAACGACCTTTGTGTTAACTCTTCTACTTTTGCAGCGACCTTGGCTGTGCCCGCCAACCTGCCATAGACACCCAGCGGATTCAAGCCTACTTAAAGAGAAAGGAAACAAGAGATTGCAAGGAAGAGTAAAGAAGAGGGGGATCCCACGGAGGACTACCCTTCTTCTGAAAGCTTTACAATGCAAGGCTTCAGCAACCTCCAAAAGGATCTGAGGGGGAACCCGATGATCCACTGGCACAATAAGAACAAGCATGTCCGCTTGTCAACAGCGCTTCCTTTGTGGAAAAGTTCGAGAATAACTCGCCATGCTCATGTTGCGATCTCCTCACTTTATGGGAAGCGCAACTTGAGCGATTTGAAGAAGGTTGTCGCTGCCGATCTCCCTTTGCTGGCCTCCCAGGCAAGTGAGAACAGTGTGGTGACGAACCACTTTGTCTGTTCCCTGGCCAGAGACCTGCTCAGGCAAAACGATCAGCTTCAAGAAGAAAAAAGAGTGCTCAAAGAAAGAAATGTGCAGTTAGGGAAGAAAGTCGCTCGGTAGAAGGAAGAGCTGGGTGTGAGTTGTATTTGCAACGGTCTCTATTTGAAGTCCTCCGCGATGTGATGTTTGTTCCTTTGCTTCGCGCAGCTCGCCTACGACTTGGAAAATAACAACTTCCAGGCCGTCATGCTCCCCTTTGTGAAGGAAACCGTTGAAATCGCCATCGAGCGATTTGTCCGCGGCGGCTTCGCAAAGGAAGGAGTGGACGGTGTTCCCTTCTTGCAGCTCTACCCGGAGTTGAAAGAGCAGGTTGCGGTAATGGAGCGAGCTGCAAAGGGAAAAGATGTCATCGTCGAGGAGGAAGAAGAAGAAGGCTAAGAAGAAGCCGAAGAAGAAGAAGAAGAAGGCGAAGAAGAAGGCGTCAAGGCAATAGCTGACGACACTGGCTCAAGCCAGCAAGGCGGAGAACAGTCTGCCGAGTCCGGCACCTCTGCATCTTCTTCTGCTGGCAAGAGCTCGCATAGCGAGTCCACGAAAACCACTGGTTCTGATGGCAGTAGTGGAAGCGGCTCCGGGGTTATTCTCCGGAGATTGATGTCAAAGGCCTAAGCCCTGCACCTCCTGCCGAGATGAAACAGAAGACCTCTGTGGATGACTAATGTATTTTTGTTTTCTTTTGTAAATAGAGCGGACTCAAGTTTGTAGTCCGCCGAAAACATGAAAGATGTAAATTTTTGATCAAATAGAAAAGGATATTCTGGTATCAGTGTGTGTCCTGCAATGTTCTTTATTTTTTGTATTGACGTGATTAAGTTCGATCTCCATGTAGCAATCCGCGTGATACAAAGATCATCCATATTGTATGAGTTTTTGACTTGTTAATTAGGAAATTTCATTTAATAATCCGACCACTGTCCGCCGTACGAAGAATGAGAAGTTTAATTGGTTGACGAAAAGATCAGGCGGACTCTGACGAGTTCCAATAGCAGTCCGCAATTCTCTTTGTCAATATTTTAAGCTTAATGATAATATAAGCATGGTGGCCTTATATTTACTGTCAAACTGCGAGCTAAAAAGACCAACCGGGAAACAATTCTGCTGTACTGGGAGGATATGGTTTCACAGTTCGCACATATTTTAATAGAAATGATCTATAGCATGTGACCAAGCGGGCAGGTGCGGCCGGAGCAGCATAGCTTTTCTCACCGGGCCACAAGCTATTCGATCAACACAAGGAAAACTAGCGGACTGAGCGGATAGAAGAAATGCAGTCCGCACTAAATAGATGAAATGATCAGGCGGACTCTGACGAGTTCCAATAGTAGTCTGATGAATTGTAAATATACGTATTTTAATGCACATTAATTTAGTCGTTTTCATTTATTTTCGTCGTTTTTACTTATTTTTGTTCAATAAAATGCTCCTATTCTTGTAAATTTGCTACTAACTTGTTTTATTTTATTTTGCAGAAAAATTTCAAAATCTGCCAAAATTGGGCAGTACATGCCCGTGACAATTTGGTCACGCCCGTGACAGGGCCGTGACATTGCATTTCCCGTGAAATCGGACGATTTCTGAAGTACAAGCTTGAAACGCCTGGGGTCACGCCCGTGTCACCCGACACGGGGCGTGACCCAAGCCCGTGTCCTCTCCTCTCGACGAATTCCGCTCGACGATCGTCGAGTATCGACACCAAAAGTCACGCCCAGCTTCACGCCCGTGACCTGGGGCGTGACTCAATCTCAGCTCGACGATTTCGACTCGACACTTTGCGCTCGACATTCGTCGAGTGTCCACACCAACTGACATGCCCAGAGTCACGCCCGTGACCTGGGGCGTGACCTTTCCAGCTGGCCCGACAAGATGCTGCCAAAGAAATGTGTGTGTGTGTGTGTATGAGTGTAACTTATTTACTTTACATGTTTTTAGTTTGTCTTCATGATAGGTTTTGTAGTAGATTTCATTTCCATGCATGTATGATATGGTTATCTCATCTTCAACATGTTCTTCTTTAATGTTTCTTTTGTTTATTATTTCATACTTATGAATTTGTAAAAGAGATTTGAAAGTGAACTTTATTTTCTTTTCTTAGTTTATTTTGTAGGATTGTAAAACCTCTTTTTGTTCTTTTCATCTTCTTTTCACTTTTTTATCACTTTCACAAAAAACATAAGAATGAAAATCTTGTAATTTTAATTTTCCAAAAACTTTAATTTTTAATATGTTTTGGAAAACTTTTGTCTTCTAAAATTGTAATTTCTTCTTTTTATTTGTTTTTGGCAAAACCTAAGTATGAAAAAGTAAAAGTTTTAATTTTTAGGTAACTTTCTTTTTGCTTTCAATTAGTGTGTGTGAGTGTATGAGCATAAATTTTCTTTTGTTCTTCTTAATTTTCATGTTGTGTGTGTGAGTGTATGAGTATAATTTTTAATGCTTTGTTCAAATTATGTAGAGTGTGTGAGTGTAGGTGTATAATTTTTAATGCTTTGTTCGAATTATGTAGAGTGTGTGAGTGTAGGTGTTAGCTTTATTGCTTTCTTGAAATTCTTATGGAGTGTGTGTGTCTGCGTTAATTTATTTCCGCCTACTCGTTAAGAGTTAAATGGCGCATCGTTTTCATTTTCAGTCCTACTCGTTTGAGTAGGACTTGTTATTTTCTTTCTTTATTTTTCCGCCTACTCACTTGAGTTAAATGGACGGATCTTTAAAGCCCTGTAATCGCATTTATTTTCTCCTACTCATTTGAGTAGGACTCGCTTTCATATCAGTCCTACTCGTTTGAGTAGGACTTGCAAATTTTCAGCTTTTATTTACCGCCCCCACTCGTTTGAGTGGGACTCGCAAATTTTAAATATGCAAATTTCTTTCATGTGTAACTTAGGTCCTGTTTAATTTATAATTTGGAGTGTGCGTAAGTTCTTGTTTTAGCTAATTTTTCAGTTTTCTAAATGTTTGTTATTTTTCTTATGTCCCATTCCTATAATCGTTTAGTGTTTAATTTCGAACTCGTGCCTCACTAAATTATAAGCCGTCCCCATACTGATGTGTGGCTAATCGCTATTAGCCTCGGCATCGAAGAGCATTGGGACATTTAAAACGATTTCTAATAATTGAAGCTCTTTATTTTCATTTTAATTTAAGCACTTAAGGTTTACCCCGGGTTTACGACGCGTAGGACCACATATCGATGTGTGGGCCCTATTTCGGTAGTCCATATGGTAGCTAGCCGAGAGGCCGTGCATATGGACCGATCACCCCTGGGTAAATAGAGTTGCGTGCATACCCCCGAGAGAGGACAAGCGTAATTCTACCGGATTGGGTTCCCCACCCAATAGCGGGGTTCTTAGCGTAAAGCGGGCGTTAAGAGGAATCCTTCGTCGGACTAACGTTCGGTCGAATAGTCTTAACGTTTAGGTGAGCGATATCCCTATAGCTAGGTGAGCTCACATTTGTGGAACCTCCACGGCCAAGTTGCCTTATTATTAATTTGAAAACTAAGTCTTTTAATTATTATAAATTGTTTTAGTCTTAATCCGATTCGATGCCGAGCGTTAACCCTTCATCGAATATTTTCTAAATCGTTTTTTCGCTCCTTTGCTTTTCCGTCTTTTATTAAGTAAAAAAATTCACCTTACTTTCAGTAAAATAATAGTCCTCCCGGAGGAGTAAGAATAGTCAAAGCGACCCCGAGAACAATACGACCTCGGTATTCTCCCGAATATCGAGTACTACTTGCGATAGGTGCACTTGCCTACCTGTAGCAAGCCCGCGGCGATCGACTCACCGAACCAACCATAGTACGAGTCTGTTCGCGGGCACATCAAGTTTTTGGCGCCGTTACCGGGGAGCTCTCTTTTCGAGTTGCTATTTCGATTTCCGGAGTCTATTACTTTTACTAATTTTCTTTAAACTAAAAAAACACTAAAAACTTTATTTTAAAACAAAAAAAAGAAGTTTATTTTGTTTTATTTTTGTTTGGGTGTATGACCCGAGGACAACCCTCAGAGTCTGAAGATTTTGACTTCGACCCTGAGATCGAACGCTCTCTTGCGCGTATCCGATCTCAACGCCGAAATCCTTCTTTAGATCCCGAGGAATCTATCGGAGAACCTACTGTTGTACTTATGGCTGCGCCTAACCTTCCCCCGGCGGCCTAGCGTACTATGTCCTATTACGCCCGGCCTAACCGGGATGATTCTGGGCCGAGTATTGTTCGACCTGCGGTGGCGAATAATAATTTCGAAATAAAGTCAAGTGTCATTCAAATGGTCCAAAACGCCGTGCAGTTCGATGGACTGCCGGATGAGGACCCGAATGTCCACTTGTCCAATTTCTTGGAGATATGCGACACCTTCAAGATTAATGGCGTCACTGATGACGCCATTCGTTTGTGCTTATTTCCTTTTTCCCTTAAGTCCAAAGCCAAGGCGTGGTTGAATGCCCTCCCGCGAGGATGTATCACCACGTGGGCTGAGTTGACGGAACGGTTCCTAACGAATTACTTTCCGCCCGCAAAAACTGCAAAGTTGCGGGCGGACATTTCTTCGTTTGTGCAAAATGATCCTGAGTCTCTATACGAGACTTGGGAATGGTTTAAGGAATTCCTCCGCCGTTGCCCGCACCACGCGCTGCCAACGTGGTTGCAAGTTCAAATTTTTTATAATGGGCTGAATTTTCAGACGCGTCAAATGATTGACGCGGCTGCCGGGGGTACTCTGAACAACAAAACCCCCGAGGCCGCCCAGGCTTTATTCGAAGAGATGGCTATGAATTCCTATCAATGGAATGTCCGTGGGGACGGCCAAAGCCGGCGGCTGGTCTTTTTGAAGTGGATGCCACTGCTCTCTTGACCCTTCAAGTTGAAAGGTTAACAAAGCAAGTGGCGGAGATGTCTGCTGCCTCCTCCACTCTGCCTTGTTTTATTCCCCCTAACGTCTGCGTGGCTAAAGAGTTCGTGGACTTCATGGGAAATTCGGGTCGTCCTCCCTTCAACCCCAACAACAACCCTTATAGTAATAACTATAATCCGGGTTGGAGGAATCACCCCAACTTCTCGTGGAGCAACCCGAATAATGCTCAGCGTCCCCCTATTTCTTATGCGCCCGAATTTCTTCCTCTTCCTCCTCTTCCGAAACCCTCCCCGATGGAGGAAACTTTTTCGAAGTATATTGCGTCCAACGAGTCAAATATCCGGAACATCACCGGATCGCTAAAAACTCTCGAACAACAGGTTGGACAACTGGCGAGGATGATGTCCGAGCGCGCGCTCGGGGCACTGCCGGGAAACACGGAGCCCAATCCGCGGGAGAACGCCAACGCTATAACCCTCCGTAGCGGAAAGGAGGTGGTCGATCCAAAACGGACCGACCCTCAGGTACATATTTCACCTCCGACCCCTCTTCCCCTTTCTTCGCTTACGCCGCCTTTACCAATTATAAAAGAAAAAATTATTTTAAACAAGGCTCTTCCGTATCCGCATAAGTTAGATAACGAGCGTAAGGACGCGCAATATGAAAAATTTATTTTATTATTAAAACAAATTCACATTAATATTCCTTTTTGCGAAGCTATCTCGCAAATGCCCAAATATGCGAAATTTTTAAAAGAACTACTTTCTAATAAACACAAATTAGAGAATATTTCGCATGTATCTCTCAACGCCGTCTTCTCGGCGGCCGTTACTAATAAATTGCCCACAAAACAAAACGGCCCGGGACGGTTTTCCATCCCGTGCCTTTTTGGCAATATATTAGTAAAGTACGCCTTAGCTGATTTAGGGGCTAGCATTAATCTGATGCCGTTCTCGCCCTTTTCGCGTTTAGGTTTGGGTACTGCTAGTCCTACGAATATGCGCATCCAATTAGCGGATCGCTCGGTTAAGTTCCCTATCGGGGTAGTGGAGGACGTCCTTGTCCGAGTCGACAAGTTTACCTTCCCGGTAGACTTCGTCATCTTAGATATCGAGGAGGACGCCGAGGTACCAATAATACTCGGTCGCCCTTTTCTCGCCACCTCCCGCGCACTAATAGATGTTAGTAATGGTAGTCTTCTCCTCAGAGTAGGCGATGACCAAGTTACTTTCTCTATTAATCCCTCGATGGACAATTTGTCATCGAGCGACGATTTCTGCTACTCTTTAGATACCTTTTTCGGAGATCGTTCTTCTCCCATTTTCGAGTCGGTATTTTTAAACGACGATATTTTTGCGCTCGAAAACTTTAAATGCGATGAGGATACTTCTTTATACTTGCCTTTCGAACCAATTGGTAAGAAAGCCATAGGCATTAAAACCTCCCTAGAAGAACCGCCCATCCTAGACCTCAAACCCTTACCCGCATCGCTCAAATACGCATTTTTGGGAAAAGGCGATACGCTTCCCGTTATCATTTCTTCGGACTTGAGTGATTCAGAGACTTCCGATTTATTGGAAGTTTTATTTAAACATCGCCACGCAATTGCGTGACAAATCTCTGACTTAAAGGGAATTAGCCCCTCCTTTTGCACCCATAAGATTTTTCTTAACGATAATTGCCGCAAAACGATTCAGCCGCAGCGTCGTCTTAACCAAAACATGAAAGCCGTCGTTAAAGCCGAATTTATTAAGTTATTAGATGCGGGGATTATCTACCCTATTTCGGACAGTGCATGGGTTAGTCCCGTGCATGTGGTGCCCAAGAAGGGCGGTCTTACCGTAGTGGCGAATGAGCATAACGAGCTCGTCCCAACTCGTACTGTTACGGGTTGGCGAGTGTGCATCGACTATAGGAAACTTAAAGACGCCACCCGCAAGGACCATTTCTCTCTGCCATTTCTAGACCAGATTTTAGAGCGTTTATCCGGTCATCCGTATTATTGTTTTCTTGATGGTTTATCGGGGTTTTTCCAAATCCCCAATTCCCCCGATGATCAAGAGAAAACAACTTTTACTTGCCCGTTTGGCACCTTCACCTATCGAAGAATGTCATTTGGACTCTGCAATGCGCCAGCTACATTCCAAAGATGTATGCTAGCGATCTTTGGCGAGCTAGTAGAAGACATTATGGAAGTCTTTATGGATGACTTCTCTGTTTTCGGACGCTCTTTTCCCGATTGCCTTCACAATTTAGATCGTGTCCTTCAACGGTGCGAGGACACAAGCCTTGTTTTAAATTGGGAAAAATGCAACTTTATGGTTCGAGGTGGTTTGGTCCTCGGCCATATGATTTCGTCTAAGGGGATAGAGGTGGATAAGGCCAAGATAGAAATTATAGAAAAACTTCCGCATCCAACAAACGTAAAATCTATTAGGAGTTTCTTAGGCCATGCGGGCTTTTATCGACGCTTCATTCAAGACTTTTCAAAAATAAAAAAGCCGCTAACTCACCTCTTGGAAAAGGAATCACGTTTCATCTTTAGTAGTGAATGCGAGTCCGCCTTTAATTTAATAAAACAAAAACTTATCACTTCACCAATATTAGTGGCCCCTAATTGGTCCCTTCCGTTCGAAATTATGTGCGACGCTAGTGATATTGCCTTAGGTGCCGTTCTTGGCCAACGCGTAGAAAACATTTTCATCCTATTTATTACGCTAGCAAGACGCTCACTTCCGCCCAAGTAAATTACACGACAACGGAAAAGGAACTCTTAGCCGTCGTTTTCGCTTTTGATAAGTTTCGCTCGTATATAACGCTATCTAAAGTTATCGTTTTTACCGATCACTCCGCGCTTAAGTATTTATTAGCTAAAAATGATGCGAAGCCCCGCCTTCTTCGATGGATTCTCCTCCTATAAGAGTTTGATTTGGAGATCCGAGATAAGCGGGGAGCGGAAAATCTAGCGGCGGACCACCTCTCCCGTTTAGAAAATCCGGGTGCGGAAGCGCTCGTCGAATCTGAAATAAATGACAGATTCCCCGAGGAACGCCTTCTTGCCATTAATAAATCTTCGTCATCTTCGCCTTGGTTCGCAGACTTTGCAAATTTCTTAGTAGCGCGGGTCCTTCCAAAAGAGTTTTCCAGTCATCAAAAGAAGAAATTCTTTTCTCACTTGAAAATTTTCTTTTGGGAGGACCCATTTCTTTTTCGTATCTACGCGGACCAAGCGGTCCGAAGATGCGTTACGGGTGTGGAGTGCTTACAAATTCTTAAGCACTGCCACGAGGGTCCAACCGGTGGGCATTATCAAGCCAACCGGACTGCTCGGAAGGCGCTAGAGGCGGGCTACTTTTGGCCCACTCTCTTCAAAGACACGCATAATTTTGTGCGCGCATGCGATAGCTGTCAGCGGTCGGGTAACATCTCTCGTCGCGACGAGATGCCCCAAAACATGTTTTTAGAGTGCGAAGTTTTCGATTTGTGGGGCATAGATTTTGTTGGCCCCCTACCTCCGTCTTTCAAAAATATGTATATTTTAGTGGCGGTCGACTACGTATCGAGGTGGGCGGAAGCGCAAGCTCTCCCCACCAACGATGCGCGAGTCGTCGTTATATTTCTTAAAAAATTATTTTCTCGCTTCGGCACGTCTCGCGCAATTGTTAGTGATAGGGGAACGCATTTCTGTAACGCTCATATGGCTAAGACGTTAGCTAAATACGGAGTCACGCACAAGCTTGCCACCCCCTACCACCCGCAAACAAGTGGCCAAGTCGACGTAGTAAATCGAGAGATTAAGCGAATTTTAGAAAAAACTGTTTCACTAAATAGGAAAGACTGGTCCGTTAAACTCGACGATGCGTTGTGGGCGTATCGGACGACATACAAAACCGCTATTGGAAGTACGCCGTTCCGGTTAGTCTACGGTAAAGCGTGTCATTTACCCGTAGAATTAGAGCATCGCGCACTTTGGGCTTAAAAACTTTTAAACCTCGACTCCAACTTAGCCGCTCAGAATAGAAAACTACAACTAAACGAGCTCGATGAATGGCGTGCGAACGCTTACGAGAGTAATAAATTCTATAAGGAGCGCTCTAAGTTATATCACGATCGAAAAATCAAGTCCCGAAAATTATTTTATCCGGGCGATCTTGTCCTTCTTTACAATTCAAGTCTTAGGCTTTTTCTAGGTAAATTAAAATCTAGATGGTCCGGTCCCTTCCTAGTTGAAGAAATTTTTTCATATGTAACCGTACTCGTCTCCCACCCCGACAAAGGTTCTTTTAAAGTAAACGGTCATCGGTTAAAGTCTTATATAGCAGGCGACCCAGTGATCGGTTTTAGCGAAACCATAACTTTCCTCCACATTATAAACCTACCAAAATAGTCAAGCTACACGACTATAAACAAAGCGCTCCTGGGAGGCACCCCTCGCTTATCTTTTTCGCTCTTTCCTTATTATCTTTGCTACTTTTTCTAATAAACGCAGGGTTTCTGATCGGCATCCCCCTCCTATCAGGGAAGCTTCTCCCCCCTCTCCTTTTTTTCTTCCTTTGTATATATTGTCTTTCCTTTTGTTCCGCATACTTACGTTACAACATTGGGGACAATGTTGGACTTAAGTATGAGTGTGTTTTCGTACTTTACTTTATGCCCCTTAATTTTTCTGCATTTCAAAAATACAAAAAAAAATACATATAACAACAAAACAAAAAAAAATAAAAAACATCTTAAAATGAAAAAAAAAATTTAAAATGAAAAATCCAAAAAATTTTTTTTGTTCTCTTTCTTTCTTTTTTCCAAAAAACTCAAAAACAACAAAAAAAGTATATTTAGTTTCACTTTGTAAATATTTTTTTGTACATACTCTTTTCTCTCTCCTTCTTGTACAAACCTCTCTTTTTCCCATATTTTTGTACATATAATGAAAATTCTCTTAAAATAAAAATACAAAAAATATATAATAATTCAAAATTTTTAAAAAAATTGAAGTAAAACAAAACAAAAATACAAAAAAAGATAATAAATGAAAAAAAAATGATGATAAAAACTATAAAAATAAAATAAAAAAAAATTTGCAACAAATAAATCAAATATTCCATCCTTAAACTTTCCTGCTATCCAAAAATTCTGTTCTGAGTTTATTTATATGTGAATACTATTAATTCTCTGTTTGCTACCCGTTTGTTCATTATTGATTGAAAAATTTAAATAGCCGGGGTTAAGTTTTAAAGAACTCTTTATGCTTTGTTAAAAATAGCGAACTCGTTTTAGGCACTACTTCTAATTTTTCATTAATAGGAGCACGTATATTATGTTAGGAAATAATGACTATAGAATTCAATTATACTTACTTTTAGCTTTCTGAAAAAAATTGGAACGTACAAATTATTAAGGTTGCTCTCAAAAATTTTTAGGATTACAATCTAGTTTTCCTTTCTCCCCTTACTTTTCATGACCTACTTGGCATGAAAAATTTTATCCTTAAAAGATCCTATGTCAATGGAAATAATATTTCGTTCCGTAAACATAGGCACCCAATAATTTTAAAAGATTATATATGGAGTAAGAGGATAAAATTCTTTACTCCTACAAATATATATTGGGTTAATTTTATTCTTATGAAGTTGAAAAACAAAAATCATATTAGGAAAATAAGATTTCATTTTCCTAATAATCCAAAAGAAAAAAAAAATGGAGGTTCGAGAAAAAAATTACCTCACCTCAAATATCAAAACCCTCTTCATAAACCCACTACCCCCTTAGCCAATTGCACGATTCTAGAATTAATTCAAAAATCTTTTTGATAGCATAACTAGTAAATTGTATTATTTCTGGTAGCACTCGTATAAGCTAGAGTTCTTATAATTCCAAACAATTTTCGTTAATCTAACCATTATAAATATTGCCTTCTATTTGATTACATCACGAAGTATTTTGGCCAAAACTTTTGCGCTATTTAAATCCTCTACATAATTTTAGGACTTAACTGTTACACCCCGTATATTTATTTCGATCTCTCTTATAATTGATTAAGCGGTAGCTATAACTTAGAGTTTTTTTTATTTCTTATAGATTCACCTCAAACTTTTGCTCTGGAATAGCAAAAGCCTAAGTATGAGGGTATTTGATGAATTGTAAATATACGTATTTTTATGCACATTAATTTAGTTGTTTTCATTTATTTTCGTCGTTTTTACTTATTTTTGTTCAATAAAATGCTCCTATTCTTGTAAATTTACTACTAACTTGTTTTATTTTATTTTGCAGAAAAATTTCAAAATCTGCCAAAATTGGGCAGTACACGCCCGTGACAATTTGGTCACGCCCATGACAGGGCCGTGACATTGCATTTCCCGTGAAATCGGACGATTTCTGAAGTACAAGCTTGACACGCCTAGGGTCACGCTCGTGTCACCCGACACGGGGCGTGACCCAAGCCCGTGTCCTCTCCTCTCGACGAATTCCGCTCGATGATCGTCGACTATCGACACCAACAGTCACGCCCAGCGTCACGCTCGTGACCTGGGGCGTGACTCAATCTCAGCTCGACGATTTCGACTCAACACTTTCCGCTCGACATTCGTCGAGTGTGGACACCAACTGACACGCCCAGAGTCACGCCCGTGACCTGGGGCGTGACCTTTCCTGCTGGCCCGACAAGATGCTGCCAAAGACTTTCGACGCAACCCGCGCCCGGTTCTACCTTCCCGACACGCCCCGAGTCACGCCCGTGACCTGGGGCGTGACTGCCGCAAACTCAGCCCGAAGTCAACTTTCCTGTCCAATCGCCGGCCGCCTTCATGAATAGTACTGTCACGCCCCCCCTACACGCCCGTGACCTAGGGCGTGTACTTAGATTTTTTGCCTATAAATTGCCCAGTTCTGTAAGGTCCAAGGGTTCAGATTTTTGGGTCATTTTAGTGTTTTTTGTGGGCTGCATCCGTGATTTCTAAAGCTATGTAAGGAGATTTCTCCCTCTTTTCTTTCATGTTTGTTTTTGCTTTAACTTTAGCTCTTGTAATAGCTTGTAATAGTTTCCTTTAATCAATAAAATGTTAGATTTTCTCTTCATATATGGCTTTGGAATGAACACTTGTGCCCACTTTCCTTCTCCTTTTGTCCTTGGTTTAATCTTTGTTCTTCATTTATGAAATGTGTGTGTGTGCGTGTGTATGAGTGTAACTTATTTACTTTACATGTTTTTAGTTTGTCTTCATGATAGGTTTTGTAGTAGATTTCATTTCCATGCATGTATGATATGGTTATCTCATCTTCAACATATTCTTCTTTAATGTTTCTTTTGTTTATTATTTCATACTTATGAATTTGCAAAAGAGATTTGAAAGTGAACTTTATTTTCTTTTCTTAGTTTATTTTGTAGGATTGTAAAACCTCTTTTTGTTCTTTTCATCTTCTTTTTCACTTTTCTAACACTTTCACAAAAACATAAGAATGAAAATCTTGTAATTTTAATTTTCCAAAAACTTTAATTTTTAATATGTTTTGAAAAACTTTTGTCTTCTAAAATTATAATTTCTTCTTTTTATTTGTTTTTGGCAAAACCTAAGTATGAAAAAGTAAAAGTTTTAATTTTTAGGTAACTTTCTTTTTGCTTTCAATTAGTGTGTGTGAGTGTATGAGCATAAATTTTCTTTTGTTCTTCTTAATTTTCATGTTGTGTGTGTGAGTGTATGAGTATAATTTTTAATGCTTTGTTCAAATTATGTAGAGTGTGTGAGTGTAGGTGTATAATTTTTAATGCTTTGTTCGAATTATGTAGAGTGTGTGAGTGTAGGTGTTAGCTTTATTGCTTTCTTGAAATTCTTATGGAGTGTGTGTGTCTGTGTGTATTTATTTCCGCCTACTCGTTAAGAGTTAAATGGCGCATCGTTTTCATTTTCAGTCCTACTCGTTTGAGTAGGACTTGTTATTTTCTTTCTTTATTTTTCCGCCTACTCACTTGAGTTAAATGGACGGATCTTTAAAGCCCTGTAATCGCATTTATTTTCTCCTACTCATTTGAGTAGGACTCGCTTTCATATCAGTCCTACACTCGTTTGAGTAGGACTTGCAAATTTTCAGCTTTTATTTACCGCCCCCACTCGTTTGAGTGGGACTCGCAAATTTTAAATATGCAAATTTCTTTCATGTGTAACTTAGTTCCTGTTTAATTTATAATTTGGACTGTGCGTGAGTTCTTGTTTTAGCTAATTTTTCAGTTTTCTAAATGTTTGTTATTTTTCTTATGTCCCCTTCCTATAATCGTTTAGTGTTTAATTTCGAACTCGCGCCTCACTAAATTATAAGTCGTCCCCATACCGATGTGTGGCTAAACGCTATTAGCCTCGGCATCGAAGAGCATTGGGACATTTAAAACGATTTCTAATAATTGAAGCTCTTTATTTTCATTTTAATTTAAGCACTTAAGGTTTACCCCGGGTTTACGACGCGTAGGAACACATATCGATGTGTGGACCCTATTTCCGTAGTCCATATGCTAGCTAGCCGAGAGGCCGTGCATATGGACCGATCACCCCTGGGTAAATAGAGTTGCGTGCATACCCTCGAGAGAGGACAAGCGTAATTCTACCGGATTGGGTCCCCACCCAATAGTGGGGTTCTTAGCGTAAAGCGGGCGTTAAGAGGAATCCTTCGTCGGACTAACATTCGGTCGAATAGTCTTAACGTTTAGGTGAGCGATATCCCTATAGCTAGGTGAGCTCACATTTGTGGAACCTCCACGGCCAAGTTGCCTTATTATTAATTTGAAAACTAAGTCTTTTAATTATTAAAAATTGTTTTAGTCTTAATCCGATTCGATGCCGAGCGTTAACCCTTCATCGAATATTTTCTAAATCGTTTTTTCGCTCCTTTGCTTTTCCGTCTTTTATTAAGTAAAAAAATACACCTTACTTTCAGTAAAATAATAGTCCTCCCGGAGGAGTAAGAATAGTCAACGCGACCCCGAGAACAATACGACCTCGGTATTCTCCCGAATATCGAGTACTACTTGCGATAGGTGCACTTGCCTACCTGTAGCAAGCCCGCGGCGATCGACTCACCGAATCCAACCACAGTACGAGTCTGTTCGCGGGCACATCACAGTCCGCAATTCTCTTTGTCAATCTTTTAAGCTTAATGATAATATAAGCATGGTGGCCTTATATTTACTGTCAAACTGCGAGCTAAAAAGACCAACCGGGAAACAATTCTGCGGACTGGGAGGATATGATTTCACAGTTTGCACATATTTTAAATAGAAATTATCTATATCTTGCGACCAAGCGGGCAGGTGCGGCCGGAGCGGTATAGCTTTTCTCACCAGGCCACAAGCTATACGATCAACCCCAGGAAAACTGGCGGACGGAGCGGAGAGCAGAAATGCAGTCCGCACTAAATATAATTAAATGATCTATAGCTTGCGACCAAGCGGGCAGGTGTGGTCGGAGTGGCATAGCTTTTCTCACTGGGCCACAAGCTATACGATCAACCCCAGGAAAACTGGCAGACGGAGCGGGCAGGTGCTGCCGGAGCGGCATAGCTTTTCTCACTGGGCCACAAGCTATACGATCAACCCAAGGAAAACTGGCGGATTGAGAGGATAGCAGAAATGTAGTCCGCACTAAATATAATGAAATGATCTATAGCTTGCGACCAAGCGGGCAGGTGTAGCCGGAGCGGCATAGCTTTTCTCACCGGGCCACAAGCTATACGATCAACCCAAGGAAAACGGGCGGACTGAGCGGATACCAGAAATGCAGACCGCAATAAATAGAATGAAATGATCTATAGCTTGCGACCAAGCGGGCAGGTGCGGTCGGAGTGACATAGCTTTTCTCACCGGGCCACAAGCTATACGATCAACCCAAGGAAAACTGCCGGACTGAGCGGATACCAGAAATGCAGTCCGCAATAAATATTCCTGTGAAGAGTAGGATGCAGACTTAACGGAACGGTCCTCTGCCCTCTTGCCTGGAGTACAGTCTATGTTGATCTTTTTGGTAGTTGCGGCCGGAGCGGCATAACTTTCCTCCAAGTTCAACCAAGCTGTGGGTCTCCTGCAGGCACTACTTAAGGGTATTGTTAACCCCGAAATCGGCGATCCTTCCCAAGGGAGCCAGTTCGCTCATCGCGGCCTGCCCCGGGTTCCTCTTAGAGGCCGTGATTCCGTAGGTTGGGCGGACAGAACTCTCTGTCCACTCAGGCCGCGCGGCCTACGCGGTCTCAGTGGTCTGACCCCCCAGGCCGCATGCCTTCCCTTGGTCGACAGGGTCCACGGACTGCTTCCACAGTCCGCCTCTGCAGGCCGCCCCCTTTTTCAGCTTAAGCACGAGGTTGTATCCACAGGTCCCTCTCTGCCGGACTCAACTACCTATCTGCCCAGGCCGGCAACAGTCGTATATCCCTTCACCCAACCGCATGGGCAGCTGACTCCTCTAGTCCGCCTACAGAGCGTGGACTCCAACTCCGGCTACCTGCCAAGAACAGTAGCAGTCCAAGTTCCTCGCGAGCTGGGCGGACTTGAAGTGCGGTCGAGACTTCCAGTCCTCCTTCATTGGTGAAGCCCAATAGCCTCAACAGCCAGGCTCTCCATCTCCAACGTAAGCGGACTCAGCTTTGCAGCAGCCGCAGACTCGGCGGGCTTGGCGGTCTCTATATGCAGTCCGCCCTTCCCTTCGCCAGCATCAGCTTCTCGGTAGTAGTACCAACTTCCTCCTCAATCCGCAGTCCTTTCATTGGCTCAGCAAGTGGTAGCTGACTTCTCCCTCAGTCCGCAGTCTTGGTACAGACTCGGTCAGTGGTGGCGGACCCTTTCCAGCCCGCCAGGCAGCAAACCCTCCAGAAAGTAGTCCCAGTCCGCATAACCTTATGCGGACTCGCCGGACTTCGCGGGCACTCTCCTGCTCGCAACCTTTGCAGCTCGCTCAGTTCAGCAGCGGCGGACTCAACGGATTCTCCTTGCAGTCCGCCGCTTGTCCTCCAGCATCCGCCACCATAGTAGTAGGTGGATAGTCCCAGCTCAGCAGTGACGGACTCCGCGAACCCGCATCGCAGTCTGCCACTAAGTCTCAAATTTTTTCGACAGCAGCTCCGGCTTCAGTACCAAGTCCCAGTCTGCGCGCCCTGTGGCGGACTCAGCGGACTCCGTCTCCATCTCGCTCAAGTTACCATCTCACAGGGGGTAACGTCACCGCAACCGTTACCTCCTCGGGCCTATAAATATCCCCCCATGCCTCTCATGGAGGAGGAGGTCTCTCGTCATCGCCAAGATGCTCACGCCCGAAGTCATCCAACCAGC
The DNA here is from genome assembly GCA_039583875.1 of Platanthera guangdongensis. Classification (NCBI taxonomy): domain Eukaryota; kingdom Viridiplantae; phylum Streptophyta; class Magnoliopsida; order Asparagales; family Orchidaceae; genus Platanthera; species Platanthera guangdongensis. Next base: position 63,552,415 of record CM077159.1, read on the forward strand.
CCAGCTCCTGCGGACTCCGTTTCTCAGTCCGCATCCCTCTCTGCACCTTAGTCGCGCATCCTGCCGGCTTCGCTCTTCAGTCCGCGCGGCCTCCTCTAGCATTCTTCTTCCTTAGCCTCCAGCTTCCTTCTTGTACCCTTTATTGCTTTGCGGTAAAGGTGTATTAGCAAGTTGTAAATCTCACTTTTAATAAAAGGAAATCCCGCCGCAAGAGAGGCATTCAGGGCACGACGGGCGAAGTCGGTTGTTCTCGTGGTCACGGCTCGGCTGTTCTTTTTTCTCTCGTCCGCTTAGTAGATAACGGCTTGCAGTCTGCCTCTTTTCCCTTCCTTCCTTCCCCCGTGCTCGAACCGTTAGCTGGTGGTGCTCAACCCCCTATCCGCTTTCGTGCATCGATAGTGCGGACGCATTTCGTGTATCAACAGTTAACACGCGACCTTCAGATCAAGCCGTTTTTTGAAGTCTGCGGGCAGAATGTCAGATCGCCAGACCGCTCAACCTGACCTTCAACCCGGCAAGGATCCCCTTTGGGAAGCAGTCGTGCGGTTAGCACAAGAGACTGACAAAATTTTTCATGTTGTCGGTTTGCAGTTCGCCACGGTATACGACGTCTTGGGAGCTATTGTCAAGCGGCTAGACTCGCAGTCCGCACCAACATCGGTCTCCTCCGTCAACTCGGCGCCCAAAGTGGACAGCCCGCCTTTTAATCCACTTGCTTGTCCGCAAGGAGTACAAGACTACCCGCGGCCCTATCCGCGCGCCTACTCGCAAAACCGCCCAGCATCCTACTCGCCTTTGCAGTCGGTGGCCCCTCTGCGGGCTGGAAAACCAGGTCCTCAGTTCATCGCTTATCCTCCTGATGACTTGAGGACATTGCAAGATACCTCTGCTTCAGCGAAAAGGAAAAAGCATGCGTCAGTTTTGTTCCAGGCAAAGCAGCGTGAAAAGGAGACACTCGCTCATTTCATCAGACGATTTCAGAAGGAGGTTCTTGAAGTTGACGAAGCCAATTCAGAAGTGTACAAAATTGCTCTAATTGAGGGATTAAAGGAAGGGTCGTTCAAGTTCGAAGCCACTCTCAGAAAAGAATAAACATATCAGGAACTAATCAACCTCGCTGATCAGTACTCTCGTGCTGGGAGAGGCACTTTTGACCGTGTCATGAAAAGCAAAGCAAGTTCCAAGGAATCCTTTCAAACTTTATGCCAGAAGTCTAAGGACTCTAATCAATATTGTGAATATCACAAAGGAAAGGGTCATTTGACGGAAGATTGTAAAGCTTTTAAGCAACTAGTAGAGAGGATGATGAAGCAGGGAATGTTTGGTGATGCCGTCCAAAGGATCTTTACATCCCCCTACGAAGCCTGAAAAGACAAAGGCATGCTGGACACCCTCTCCGACATGGAATAAATAGGCTAAAAGAGCCTCACCTTCAATCATGGAAGTAAATGCAAGCGCACTAGTTTGTATTTATTACCGATTCATTTCCTGAAATTTCTATATCGAATATGTTTTTATTTCATATCTCAAAACCTCATACTAACACCTTTTTGAGTGTTCCTTTTTCCCAAACAGCTTGAGAAATAGGGATAACTGACTCCAAGAGACATCGCCGAGTTCAGAGTAAACCTCCCTTAGAACCGTTGACATTGGCGTAACACCACAAAGACCACATGTTGCGGGGAGATTTCACACCGTGTAGTGGGAGCCTGCAGGTTCTAGTGCGGTAGGACACTGAATTTCGAATCCCGGTTAGTACCTGACCCCACCTCTGCATTATGGAGGGATAGGGTGGGAGTTAAGCTCTACCATGCCACATTAAGGGATATCGTTGCAACTTTTATGATCACATGTGGAAAGCACTTCAACGCGCACCTGCCGACCGATCATCTTAGTTCGTGACCCTCGAACACTCTTTGGAACCCTTAAGCAGTGCCTGCAGGAGACCCACAGCTGGGTTGATCTTATAGGAAAGCAATGCCACACACACCTACCAGAAAGATCAACTTGGGTTGTACTCCAGGCAAGAGGGTAGTGAATCCTTCCCCTCTTTTTGAGCAGGCAACGTTTGTGACCTTGCGAGGAAAGCACTGCCACACGCACCTGCCCGCTTGGTCACCTAATTCTGAAGTGGGTTGATTGCATAACTCCTGTGACCCTGTGAGGAAAGCAATGCTTCATGCACCTGCCCACTGGTTCACATTAGTTATGAATCATTTCTTTTAGCAAACAAAGGTGTGGACTTAAACTGGCGTTTGCTCAGTCCACAAGACTTCGGTTTTCCATTCTGCTAGACTTTGCTATGGTCTTCAGCTAATCCGCAGAGCTTGGATTATTTAGTCTGACGAGCCTACTTGGGTGATGTGGATTAAAGTTTTTGCGACCCTGCGTGGAAAGCAATGGGCTTCGTGCGCACCTGCCCGCTTGGTCGCTTGAGTTTGTAGCCCATCTTTCTCAGGTCAAAAGAAAGATTTTCAATTCAGTTACAGACCGCACGGGTTAATATGTCGGTTTATATTGTCCGGCTTCTATATACCTACATATCGGTTTGTTCTTTATATAATCGTGACTTCGGCCGACCTATTTCCGGCTTAAATTATTTGGTTTCTATATACCTACCCGCTCTCATGCAGTTTTGATCACTATTATTCAGTCGGCTTAGTTGCCGACTAGTATGATTAAGTATTTTTGGTTGCCGACTTATGTTATCATATCAGAAGCGCCCTAGCCGCAAACTTATACTTCATTGTTAAGGCTTTTCGGCGGCTAAGGTTCTTAGCTGCGCGACTTACTGGTCATAGTTTATGTACAATTAAGCTGCGTCTAATGGTGGTTTAATCTGTTAGCCGCACGGCTTGTAGTCGATGTGTATTCTAAAACAAGCCGCAGGAATACCTCTTCCTCTCTTGCGGATGACTCCATGAAAGTCGCAGTATGGCTTCAGACAGGTTTATGTGTTAACTAAATCGGAAGTTATACAGAGACCGTGCGGACTTTAAACAAGTAAGAAAAATGAGAAGTGAAATAAGCTGCACGTCAAAGGTGAAGTTTTCCTTTTCTATTTCTATTTCATTGAAGTTACAAAACGTTAATCGCGCGGTTTACAACAAATTCCGCCGATTTCCCAAAAAGATCAAAATACAAGTAAAGAATTACAAAGGTCCTAATCGGTCGGCTTGAGTTTTTTAGCCGCAGGAGAACGCGAATCACCATCATCATCGATGTCGACTGGGGATTCAGAGTACCCGCTGCTGCTAGCCGTCGAGCTGCCTGAACCGCTAGAAGTCGCCGACTCTATTCGCGCGGTCTCGGATTCTTGACCGCCGGTCTCAGACGATGCGCCCCCGCTCCGGCTTCCCTGGCCACCCTCTTCCTCGTCGTCTTCCTCCTCTTCGCCATCTTCCTCGCCGACCTTGCCTTTGCCCTTGATCGCCCTGTAGACGGCGGCGACCTTCTTTTTCATGGTGGGGTAATTGTCGGTACAGGTGAAGTCGGTGAAGCCGGCCGCCAAGCCGCCAAGGTCTCGGAGGCGGTTAAGCGCTCCATCAATCCCCTGGATGACTTGCGGGAAGACATTGTCTTTGAAAGTGCGGTTGGCTGGGTCATACATTGCCTGCAAAAGATGTAAATATAAGCCGTGCGGTTTAATAATGCTAACCGCACGAGTATCTGGTGACGACTTACCACCTCCCTTTCTTTCAGTCGCTTGTTGTCTTCTTATATTTCCTCTAACCGCCTCTTCAGGCCGCTTTTTTCTTTCATTAACTGCCTGTAGGCAAGGCTCATGAAGTGGCTTGTCATGAAGCTCCTTGCCCCGACTTGCGAGGCTAGCCGCGGCAGGTCGTCTGCGGGAACTCGGCGCAGCGCCTTCAGGTTGCGCCTACCCTACAGCGCAGCGCCAACCACATTCGCATGGCGGGTTACTTCTTCCCCCCCCCCCCCCCTAGTAAGGGAGGGCGGTCGAGACCATCACGGACTCGCCATCCGGACTCCACAGCACAGTCGGGCTGCCATGGACGTCCTTCAGGCCACTGCCCATTCCCTACATCATAAACTCGCCAGAGGAGGCCGAGTCCTCCTCCTCCACAGCCCGCGGCGGCTTGGACCGCCTGGCTCGTTTCTCTCTTTGGGTGAGAGTCAGGCTGCCAGGCATCAACGGCTTGTTCTGCGGGACCGCCACAACAGCTGCAAAGATAAAGACAAAGTCAGTTCATAGGCCGCGCGACTAAGACTTGAGTTCGGTCGGTTTGGAGCTTACTATCTTCCGCTTCGATTCCTTTTAAGGATGGCAGCGGCGGGATGTAATGGTTTACATCAAGCCGCTCCCCCTTGAAGAAGGTATAGATTTCCATCTCCACGCCGTCCAAGCCGCCGCTGCTGAAGGCGGCCTCTTGGCGGATTTGTAGGTTGACTGGCAGCAACCCCAGGTTTCCCTCGAAAATAAGAAACCGCTCCGACCAGTTGGCGATCTTGTTCGCCAGGTTGACGATCTTCAGCCCCCTGCAGCCAAAGTACAAGTGCCCCCGGATGATCCTTGTCCGAGAGTCCGAGATAGACCTCACCGAGAAGCATTCCCGGAACAGCCTCATAGAAAATCAGACTCTTTCCGACCTTAAGTATGAAATGAAGCTGTATATGGCGGCTATCAAGTTTGGTGGCAGTTGTCCTGGCACAACTCCATAATGGTCGAAGACCTCCACGACCTCCATCATGACCGGAAAGCGAAAACCGCAGTCAAAGTGGTCGATGGGGATGGCGATCTGATTTGCGTTGGATGTATTAATCCGTTCGTCTTTCAGCGGAAGCCGCGCGACTAGCGGGCTTCCCTACATGTGTTTCTCTACAAAATCGTCCAGCTCGGCTTTTGTAAGCCGGCATTCTTTATGGTCTGCGGAGTGGAATGCAGAGGCCGCATCAGTCCTGACCGCAGAGGCCAGGTCAGACAGCAACGACTTGGCCTTACCCCGCATCCTTTCTGTCTTGTGATGAAATCTCCGGAGTCAGCTCTATTTATAGAAAACCTGTGAAAGTACAGTGCTCAACGTCAAATCGCGTCTAGCCATCACGCCGCACAACTTAAACCTGCAGAAAATACAGATCAGTGCAGCGGCTAAGCCGCAGTTTACTTCATCAGTCCGCATGGCTATATCCCTGCACCTGGAATAATTTCGTTGCAAATCATGTGGATATAAAAGTTTCAAGCCGGCGATCTGTTCGCCAAACCGCACGGCTACTTTCATGTACTTGGATATTTCAGAACAAAACATAGGCATGGTGATCATAAATATAAATCACATACACCGCAAATAGTTCGCAGTAGATTAAAAATACAACGGTTTACAACAACCAAATTGTCCAACATCCAGCTGAGAAAACATATTACAACATACTAATCAATTATTCACGCGGCTTAGATCGCTCATGTCGCTCAGCCTTTCTTATTGCCTTCAAGTCTGTCTCGTCCTATTCGCGCGACCTGTTCACCGGTTTACACAATCGCAACGTACACCTGGCTAACCAGATTATGAAGCGAGTGTAGAGACCAATGAACCCGCACAGTATCGCGTTCTACTCTGGTAAATGGGATCATTGGAATCGACTGAACCCCCAGACCACTCGAAACTGCGGCCTGCCCGGGCGCCGCGACCTCCGGCGGATTTGAAGTCTCACCAGAGGCCGGGCGGCCAGTAACAGGCAACTTTCCAGAAGTCGGCAGTGCAGGTCGCAGTTCTTCGTCAGTCTCGGCTGGCAGATCTTGGTCTTCGACGTCCACGAGATGTGGAATCTCTTCTCTGTCTCCTTCTAGCCGTCCGACCATCAGCAAATACTTCTTTGCCCTCTCATACTCCAAGGCGGCCTGCATCTCTGTAATATTATTCTCAGCGGCCTCCAGCGTTGTCTGGAGCCTGGAAGTCTCTTGCTCCAGCGCGGACTTCAACTTCGTGGTCTCCTGCTCCAGCGCTGACTGCAGCCTTGTGGTCTCTTGCTCCAGGATGGTTTGCAACTCTTGGATCCTTTTCTCGGCGGCCTCCTGGGCAACCCGCTTTTCTTCATCCTTAAACCGCAAAGCTTCGGTATGCGCGTTCAAAGCCGCTTGCATGGTGTCGACCTCCTTCTGGAAGTCGGCCATCTCTTTCTCACGAACACTTGGCGGTGGCAGCAAAGACAACAGTGATGTCAAGTCGCCCGGTTTCATCGCGGTCTCCGGTTCACCTGCAGAAGATAAACCGCAGTCAGGATCAGCCGGATAATTGCGACCTTCTAGCAAGGGAATTGGTAGGATAAGACCGCCAGTTTGATTTTTATCTCCTTCAGAGGCCGCGGTATGGTTTTTAAACACTAGCCGCCTCAATCGTTCGGGATCTATCCTCTTTAACTTTTCTTTCCATAGCCGCTCGGCTTCTTTAGCTCGGCTTTTTAGTTGAGCCGTGGTCAGGAAAAAGCTGGCCGGCGGATTTATTATTGTGTTCGGCCCCTTCTTCCTTGACCGCGACTTGTAGAAGTTAACAATTCGCTTAACTTCCCTGTGTTTACCTTGCAGCAAAGGAAGTGTGGTCGTCACCGACTTCTCGGCGATCAGCTTCTTCATCTCCTCCATCTTCTCTCGAAGCTTCAGTTTCTCGGCTCCTTTAGTAACCGTGGAAGCCGGATCGCCAAGCTTCTCCCCAGTGACCTTGACTTCGGGGCGGTCAACCTCCTCAGAGGCCGCTGGAGTCGACAGTAGCGCATCTTGCTGCTGGAGGGTCTCCATTCCCTTGAGGAGGTCGCTAAGCGTCTCGCTAGCTGCGGATACATCCTCCGGCTCGTTCGGCTTGAAATCCGGTATGGACGGACTCTCGGGTACCTCTTTCTCATGCGGCCTATGTTGAAGATTGTCTGCACCGGTCTTCACGAAAATATTCCGGTTTTCGGCCAGCATCTTCCTCATCTTCCTCTTCATCCTTTCCTCAAGGGTCTCGCTACGTTGCTTCTGTCGTTTCAAGGAGTCGAACACCATTTCTGTCAGTTTGCTCTATTCAGCCAAAATCTGTCCAGTTTCCAGCGCCTTCTCCGGCTCGTTGTCGTCCACAACGACTAGGTCGACCTTGTCCTACAGTTCATGCGGCTTGCGAGATTCAACACTTTTCTCCTCCATCTCACCTATCTTTAAGTGCGATTCGCCCGATGGAGAGAAAGTCATATCGAAGGATTTGGAAGTTCCGGTTTGTGGTGGAGCAATCTTCGAAACCGCTTCAGCATCGGTTGCGGCCTGTGATGATTCGCCGACGGTCTGCGTCGGCCTCTTTTTAGATCCAGAAGCCGCTGGAGTAACCGGCTTCCCAATCTTCTTTTCAGGCTGGCGATCAGAGTCATCCGGTTTCTAGCTCAGGCTTTTCTTCTTTTCAGTCGATTTCTTGTCGCAGGCTAACATCAATGACATGACATCCATCTTGTGAATATCCACTTCGGCTTGAAAGATTCTGACCGCAAGTGGCGAGTAGCGACCCGTGTCTTGGCAGAGATCTTGAAGAATGTCAAGGGCCAGGGGATTTTATAGACGCCGATAAGGCAGTCGCGGTCTCCTGCTTAATTCTACATTTTCGATGTTTTTTCAAAACTTTAAAAAATGCGGGGATTATGTTAAGCCCGGAATCCGCGACCTGTTCGCGCAGCTTTCCAGACCAGGCGGCCTGGTCTTTCTAGCCGCCAATTCTCCCAATTCGGGCGGTCACCAGATGGCGGTCTTGTCATCACCGAAGCCGGGCGGTCTCCATGTCAGGCCGCTGCCAGTGCCGACCCTGCTCAGCGACAAGGCGCAGGACCCAGACCATAATTTAATTGTTAACAGACACTTGCAAGCCTTATCTCAGGTACTTGCAAGCTCCTTTCATATATATGTTTGCTTCTAACTCTTCTCCTTGCAGAGATTAGCAAACACTTGCAAGCCTTCTCCACAGGTACTTGCAAGCTCCTTTCATATATATGTTTGCTTCTAACTCTTCTCCTTGCAGAGATTAGCAAACACTTGCAAGCCTTCTCCACAGGTACTTGCAAGCTCCTTTCATATATATGTTTGCTTCTAACTCTTCTCCTTTCAGAGATTAGCAAACACTTGCAAGCCATCTCCAAAGGTACGTGCAAGCTCCTTTCATATATATGTTTGCTTCTAACTCTTCTCCTTGCAGAGATTAACAAACACTTGCAAGACTTCTCCACAGGTACTTGCAAGCTCCTTTCATATATATGTTTGCTTCTAACTCTTCTCCTTGCAGAGATTAGCAAACACTTGCAAGTCTTCTCCACAGGTACTTGCAAGCTCCTTTCATATATATGTTTGCTTCTAACTCTTCTCCTTGCAGAGATTAGCAAACACTTGCAAGCCTTCTCTCAGGTACTTATAAGTTATTATGCTTCTATGTTTTCCTCTCACTTTCATTTTTGTAGATCTTAGTGGAAGACACATCTTCTTCATTTTGCAAAAGCAAACTCAGGTACACACTCGATGTACCACCCATACATGCCTTGCCTATCTTTCCTCTTGCAGGAAAATAGACAGGGAGCACCAAACTCCTAAGGAGAGGCTTCAGGTTCTATCTCTCCTTGCCCCATTCTCTTTCTGTTGGGGTGGATCACGATTTTCGTGGGTCTCCAACTTTTTCGAAGTTCTATTCGGAACTTAAAAAAGTGCGGGGATTTTGTTAACCCCGAAATCGGCGATCCTTCCCAAGGGAGCAAGCTCGCTCATCGCGGCCAGCCCTGGGTTCCTCCTGGAGGACGTGATGCCCTAGGTTGGGCGGATAGAACTCTCTATCCGCTCAGGCCGCGCAACCTACGCGGTCTCAGCGGTCTGACCACCCAGGCCGCGTGCCTTCCCTTGGTCGACAAGGTCCGCAGACTGCTTCCGCAGTCCGCCTCTGCAGGCCGCCCCCCTTTTTCAGCTTAACCGCGAGGTTGTATCCACAGGTCCCTCTCTGCCGGACTGAACTACCTATCCGCCCAGGCCGGCAACAGGTCGCATATCCCTTCACCCATCCGCATGGGCAGCCGACTCCTCTAGTCCGCCTATAGAGCGCAGACTCCAACTCCGGCAACCCGCCAAGACCAGCAGCAGACCAAGTTCCTCATGAGCTGGGCGAACTCGAAGTGCGGTCGAGTCTTCCAGTCCGCCTTCATTGGTGAAGCCAAACAGCTTCAACAACCAGGCTCTCCATCTCTAACGTAAGCGGACTCAGCTTTGCAGCAGCCGCGGAATCGGCGGGCTTGGCGGACTCTATATGCAGTCCACCCTTCCCTTCGCCAGCATCAGCTTCTCGGTAGCAGTACCAACTTGCTCCTCAGTCCGCAGGCCTTTCACAGGCTCAGCCAGTAGTAGCAGACTTCTCCCTCAGTCCGCAGTCTTGGTGCGGACTCGGTCAGTGGTGGTGGACCCTTTCCAGCCCGCCAAAAAGCAGACCCTCCAGAAAGCAGTCCCAGTCCGCATAACCTCGTGCGGACTCGTAGGACTCCGTGGGCACTCTCCTGCTCGCACCCCTTGCAGCTCGCTCAGTTCAGCAGCGGAGGACTCAGCGGATTCTCCTTGCAGTCCACCGATTGTCCTCTAGCATCCGCCACTACAGCAGTATGCGGATAGTCCTAGCTCAGCAGTGACGGACTCCGCGAACCCACATTGCAGTCCGCCAGTGAGTCTCCTATTTTGCCGACAGCAGCTCCGGCTTCAGTACCAAGTCCCAGTCCGCGCGCCCTATGGCGGACTCGGCGGACTCCGTCTCCATCTCGCTCATGTTACCGTCTTACCGGGGGTAACATCACCACAACCATTACCTCCTCGGGCCTATAAATAGCCCCCCATGCCTCTCATGGAGGAGGAGGACTCTCGTCATCACCAAGGTGCTCATGCCCGAAGTCAGCCAACCAGCCCAGCTCCTGCGGACTCCGTTTCTCAGTTTGCATCCCTCTCTGCACCTTAGTCGCGCGGCCTGCCGGCTTCGCTCTTCAGTCCGCGCGGCCTCCTCTGACATTCTTCTTCCTTAGCCGCCAGCTTCCTTCTTGTACCCTTTATTGCTTTGTGGTAAAGGTGTATTAGCAAGTTGTAAATCTCACTTTTAATGAAAGGAAAGCCCGTCGCAAGAGTGGCATTCAGGCCGCGACGGGCGAAGTCGGGTGTTGCCGTGGTTCACGGCTCGGCTGTTCTTTTTTCTCTCGTCCGCTTAGTAGATAACGGCTTGTAGTCTGCCTCTTTTCCCTTCCTTCCTTCCCCCTTGCTGGAACCATTAGCTGGTGGTGCTCGACCCCCTATCCGCTTTCGTGCATCAACAGTGAGGGCGCATTTCGTGCATCAACAGGTACCATTGAGTGTTTGAGGGTTACAAACTAAGATGACCTGTGTGCAGGTGAGGCCGGAGCGGCATAACTTTCCTCACGTGATCATCGAAGTTGTAACGATATCCCTAAAGTGGTATGGTAGAGCTTAACTCCCACCCTGTCCCTCCATAATACAGAGGCGGGGTCAGGTACTATCCTGGATCCGAAGTTCAGAATCCTACCGCACTAGAGCCTGCAAGCTCCCACTACACAGTGCGAAATCTCCCCGCAACACATGGTCTTTGTGGTGTTACGCAAATGAAAACGGCTCTAGGGGAGGTTTTGCTGAACACGGCGATGTCTCCTGGTTTCAGGTAACCGTTATTAATGTTTTGGAGAGAAAGAGAAAACATTAGGAAAAGTGTTAGTACGAATCCTTTGATTAATGAGAGGCCTTTGCAAAGCTAGCATAAGAAAGAAAGGAGAGTTCAAGGACGGAACCGTTTTGGAATCTCCCTTGTCCAGCGTGCTACCTGTTATGTTTGAATAGATAAAACACTTGATGAAGCATTAGTAAGCAGCTTTTACTTATAATGATTCTTGAAGAGGCTACATAGAATGGAAAAGAGAAAGTTCAGGAATAGAACCGCTTGAGATCATCTCCGGTCCATGTATGTGGCATATCCTCTCCCTCGTATGTTTGCAAGCGGTAAGCGCCGTTCTTTAATTCTTCTTTGACAATGAAGGGGCCGGCCCAATTCGGATTAAGTTTTCCAACTGAGCCAGCTCTTGCAGCAGCGTCAACTTTTTTAAGAACCAGATCTCCCACTTGAAAGTGTTTGATCCTTACGTTCTGATCAAAATATCGGGCCATCCTTCTCTTGACCTCTTCCTGCCTTATTGCTGCTTTGTCTCTAATTTCCTCAATGTGTTCCAGGCTGAACTTCATCTTTTCATTATTCAGCTCAAGCTAGTCCTCAAAACCTTGCCTTGCAAGCAGAACCCTGGGTGATAGAACTTCAAACTCAACTGGAATGAGGGATTCTGAGCCATGAGAAATTTTAAACGGAGTTTCGCCAGTTGCGGATGAAGGTGTCGTTCTTAGGGACCAGTAAACCGATGGAAGTTGATCAGCCCAGCTGCCTTTTAGATTCTGCACTTTCTTCTTAAGTAAATTAAGGACCTGCTTGTTGGCTGCTTCAACTTGGCCATTACTCCTGGGATGATGGACTGATGTAAACCGTAGTTCTGTTCCGATCTGCTTGCAAAAATCAATCATCTCTGCGTTGTTGAACTGCGACCCGTTGTCGGTGATTATAGCCATTGGTACTCCATGTCGGTAGACAATCTCTCCACAAATAAAATTCCTGATGACCTGAGATGTTGTATTTGCTAATGCCTTTGCTTCAATCCACTTGCTGAAGTAGTCAATCATCACTATGATGAAACGCCATTGTCCGCTTGCCATGGGAAAAGGACCAATGAGATCCATCCCCCAAACTGCGAAGGGCCAAGGAGTTGCAATTGATCTGAGTGACTGAGCAGCCTGGTATTGAAGTGGAGCAAACTTCTGGCATTGAACACACTTTCTGGCATAAGCCTCAGAGTCTCTTCATGGTGGGCCAGAAATATCCCGGCCGCAGGATCCATCTTTCTAAAGTTCTTGCTCCTGAGTGACTTCCACACTCACCTGAATGAACATAAATTTTCTTAGTGTGTGTGAGTGTATGAGCATAAATTTTCTTTTGTTCTTCTTAATTTTCATGTTGTGTGTGTGAGTGTATGAGTATAATTTTTAATGCTTTGTTCAAATTATGTAGAGTGTGTAAGTGTAGGTGTATAATTTTTAATGCTTTGTTCGAATTATGTAGTGTGTGTGAGTGTAGGTGTTAGCTTTATTGCTTTCTTGAAATCCTTATGGAGTGTGTGTGTCTGTGTGTATTTATTTCCGCCTACTCGTTAAGAGTTAAATGGCGCATCGTTTTCATTTTCAGTCCTACTCGTTTGAGTAGGACTTGTTATTTTCTTTCTTTATTTTTCCGCCTACTCACTTGAGTTAAATGGACGGATCTTTAAAGCCCTGTAATCGCATTTATTTTCTCCTACTCATTTGAGTAGGACTCGCTTTCATATCAGTCCTACTCGTTTGAGTAGGACTTGCAAATTTTCAGCTTTTATTTACCGCCCCCACTCGTTTGAGTGGGACTCGCAAATTTTAAATATGCAAATTTCTTTCATGTGTAACTTAGTTCCTGTTTAATTTATAATTTGGACTGTGCGTGAGTTCTTGTTTTAGCTAATTTTTCAGTTTTCTAAATGTTTGTTATTTTTCTTATGTCCCCTTCCTATAATCGTTTAGTGTTTAATTTCGAACTCGCGCCTCACTAAATTATAAGTCGTCCCCATACCGATGTGTGGCTAAACGCTATTAGCCTCGGCATCGAAGAGCATTGGGACATTTAAAACGATTTCTAATAATTGAAGCTCTTTATTTTCATTTTAATTTAAGCACTTAAGGTTTACCCCGGGTTTACGACGCGTAGGAACACATATCGATGTGTGGACCCTATTTCCGTAGTCCATATGCTAGCTAGCCGAGAGGCCGTGCATATGGACCGATCACCCCTGGGTAAATAGAGTTGCGTGCATACCCTCGAGAGAGGACAAGCGTAATTCTACCGGATTGGGTCCCCACCCAATAGTGGGGTTCTTAGCGTAAAGCGGGCGTTAAGAGGAATCCTTCGTCGGACTAACATTCGGTCGAATAGTCTTAACGTTTAGGTGAGCGATATCCCTATAGCTAGGTGAGCTCACATTTGTGGAACCTCCACGGCCAAGTTGCCTTATTATTAATTTGAAAACTAAGTCTTTTAATTATTAAAAATTGTTTTAGTCTTAATCCGATTCGATGCCGAGCGTTAACCCTTCATCGAATATTTTCTAAATCGTTTTTTCGCTCCTTTGCTTTTCCGTCTTTTATTAAGTAAAAAAATACACCTTACTTTCAGTAAAATAATAGTCCTCCCGGAGGAGTAAGAATAGTCAACGCGACCCCGAGAACAATACGACCTCGGTATTCTCCCGAATATCGAGTACTACTTGCGATAGGTGCACTTGCCTACCTGTAGCAAGCCCGCGGCGATCGACTCACCGAACCAACCACAGTACGAGTCTGTTCGCGGGCACATCACAGTCCGCAATTCTCTTTGTCAATCTTTTAAGCTTAATGATAATATAAGCATGGTGGCCTTATATTTACTGTCAAACTGCGAGCTAAAAAGACCAACCGGGAAACAATTCTGCGGACTGGGAGGATATGATTTCACAGTTTGCACATATTTTAAATAGAAATTATCTATATCTTGCGACCAAGCGGGCAGGTGCGGCCGGAGCGGTATAGCTTTTCTCACCAGGCCACAAGCTATACGATCAACCCCAGGAAAACTGGCGGACGGAGCGGAGAGCAGAAATGCAGTCCGCACTAAATATAATTAAATGATCTATAGCTTGCGACCAAGCGGGCAGGTGTGGTCGGAGTGGCATAGCTTTTCTCACCGGGCCACAAGCTATACGATCAACCCCAGGAAAACTGGCAGACGGAGCGGGCAGGTGCTGCCGGAGCGGCATAGCTTTTCTCACCGGGCCACAAGCTATACGATCAACCCAAGGAAAACTGGCGGATTGAGAGGATAGCAGAAATGTAGTCCGCACTAAATATAATGAAATGATCTATAGCTTGCGACCAAGCGGGCAGGTGCAGCCGGAGCGGCATAGCTTTTCTCACCGGGCCACAAGCTATACGATCAACCCAAGGAAAACGGGCGGACTGAGCGGATACCAGAAATGCAGACCGCAATAAATAGAATGAAATGATCTATAGCTTGCGACCAAGCGGGCAGGTGCGGTCGGAGTGACATAGCTTTTCTCACCGGGCCACAAGCTATACGATCAACCCAAGGAAAACTGCCGGACTGAGCGGATACCAGAAATGCAGTCCGCAATAAATATTCCTGTGAAGAGTAAGATGCAGACTTAACGGAACGGTCCTCTGCCCTCTTGCCTGGAGTACAGTCTATGTTGATCTTTTTGGTAGTTGCGGCCGGAGCGGCATAACTTTCCTCCAAGTTCAACCAAGCTGTGGGTCTCCTGCAGGCACTACTTAAGGGTATTGTTAACCCCGAAATCGGCGATCCTTCCCAAGGGAGCCAGTTCGCTCATCGCGGCCTGCCCCGGGTTCCTCTTAGAGGCCGTGATTCCGTAGGTTGGGCGGACAGAACTCTCTGTCCACTCAGGCCGCGCGGCCTACGCGGTCTCAGCGGTCTGACCCCCCAGGCCGCATGCCTTCCCTTGGTCGACAGGGTCCACGGACTGCTTCCACAGTCCGCCTCTGCAGGCCGCCCCCTTTTTCAGCTTAAGCACGAGGTTGTATCCACAGGTCCCTCTCTGCCGGACTCAACTACCTATCTGCCCAGGCCGGCAACAGTCGTATATCCCTTCACCCAACCGCATGGGCAGCTGACTCCTCTAGTCCGCCTACAGAGCGTGGACTCCAACTCCGGCTACCCGCCAAGAACAGTAGCAGTCCAAGTTCCTCGCGAGCTGGGCGGACTTGAAGTGCGGTCGAGACTTCCAGTCCTCCTTCATTGGTGAAGCCCAATAGCCTCAACAGCCAGGCTCTCCATCTCCAACGTAAGCGGACTCAGCTTTGCAGCAGCCGCAGACTCGGCGGGCTTGGCGGTCTCTATATGCAGTCCGCCCTTCCATTGGCCAGCATCAGCTTCTCGGTAGTAGTACCAACTTCCTCCTCAATCCGCAGGCCTTTCATTGGCTCAGCAAGTGGTAGCTGACTTCTCCCTCAGTCCGCAGTCTTGGTACAGACTCGGTCAGTGGTGGCGGACCCTTTCCAGCCCGCCAGGCAGCAAACCCTCCAGAAAGTAGTCCCAGTCCGCATAACCTTATGCGGACTCGCCGGACTTCGCGGGCACTCTCCTGCTCGCACCCTTTGCAGCTCGCTCAGTTCAGCAGCGGCGGACTCAGCGGATTCTCCTTGCAGTCCGCCGCTTGTCCTCCAGCATCCGCCACCATAGTAGTAGGTGGATAGTCCCAGCTCAGCAGTGACGGACTCCGCGAACCCGCATCGCAGTCTGCCACTAAGTCTCAAATTTTTTCGACAGCAGCTCCGGCTTCAGTACCAAGTCCCAGTCTGCGCGCCCTGTGGCGGACTCAGCGGACTCCGTCTCCATCTCGCTCAAGTTACCATCTCACAGGGGGTAACGTCACCGCAACCGTTACCTCCTCGGGCCTATAAATATCCCCCCATGCCTCTCATGGAGGAGGAGGTCTCTCGTCATCGCCAAGATGCTCACGCCCGAAGTCATCCAACCAGCCCAGCTCCTGCGGACTCCGTTTCTCAGTCCGCATCCCTCTCTGCACCTTAGTCGCGCATCCTGCCGGCTTCGCTCTTCAGTCCGCGCGGCCTCCTCTAGCATTCTTCTTCCTTAGCCTCCAGCTTCCTTCTTGTACCCTTTATTGCTTTGCGGTAAAGGTGTATTAGCAAGTTGTAAATCTCACTTTTAATAAAAGGAAATCCCGCCGCAAGAGAGGCATTCAGGGCACGACGGGCGAAGTCGGTTGTTCTCGTGGTCACGGCTCGGCTGTTCTTTTTTCTCTCGTCCGCTTAGTAGATAACGGCTTGCAGTCTGCCTCTTTTCCCTTCCTTCCTTCCCCCGTGCTCGAACCGTTAGCTGGTGGTGCTCAACCCCCTATCCGCTTTCGTGCATCGATAGTGCGGACGCATTTCGTGTATCAACAGTTAACACGCGACCTTCAGATCAAGCCGTTTTTTGAAGTCTGCGGGCAGAATGTCAGATCGCCAGACCGCTCAACCTGACCTTCAACCCGGTAAGGATCCCCTTTGGGAAGCAGTCGTGCGGTTAGCACAAGAGACTGACAAAATTTTTCATGTTGTCGGTTTGCAGTTCGCCACGGTATACGACGTCTTGGGAGCTATTGTCAAGCGGCTAGACTCGCAGTCCGCACCAACATCGGTCTCCTCCGTCAACTCGGCGCCCAAAGTGGACAGCCCGCCTTTTAATCCACTTGCTTGTCCGCAAGGAGTACAAGACTACCTGCGGCCCTATCTGCGCGCCTACTCGCAAAACCGCCCAGCATCCTACTCGCCTTTGCAGTCGGTGGCCCCTCTGCGGGCTGGAAAACCAGGTCCTCAGTTCATCGCTTATCCTCCTGATGACTTGAGGACATTGCAAGATACTTCTGCTTCAGCGAAAAGGAAAAAAGCATGCGTCAGTTTTGTTCCAGGCAAAGCAGCGTGAAAAGGAGACACTCGCTCATTTCATCAGACGATTTCAGAAGGAGGTTCTTGAAGTTGACGAAGCCAATTCAGAAGTGTACAAAATTGCTCTAATTGAGGGATTAAAGGAAGGGTCGTTCAAGTTCGAAGCCACTCTCAGAAAAGAATAAACATATCAGGAACTAATCAACCTCGCTGATCAGTACTCTCGTGCTGGGAGAGGCACTTTTGACCGTGTCATGAAAAGCAAAGCAAGTTCCAAGGAATCCTTTCAAACTTTATGCCAGAAGTCTAAGGACTCTAATCAATATTGTGAATATCACAAAGGAAAGGGTCATTTGACGGAAGATTGTAAAGCTTTTAAGCAACTAGTAGAGAGGATGATGAAGCAGGGAATGTTTGGTGATGCCGTCCAAAGGATCTTTACATCCCCCTACGAAGCCTGAAAAGACAAAGGCATGCTGGACACCCTCTCCGACATGGAATAAATAGGCTAAAAGAGCCTCACCTTCAATCATGGAAGTAAATGCAAGCGCACTAGTTTGTATTTATTACCGATTCATTTCCTGAAATTTCTATATCGAATATGTTTTTATTTCATATCTCAAAACCTCATACTAACACCTTTTTGAGTGTTCCTTTTTCCCAAACAGCTTGAGAAATAGGGATAACTGACTCCAAGAGACATCGCCGAGTTCAGAGTAAACCTCCCTTAGAACCGTTGACATTGGTGTAACACCACAAAGACCACATGTTGCGGGGAGATTTCACACCGTGTAGTGGGAGCCTGCAGGTTCTAGTGCGGTAGGACACTGAATTTCGAATCCCGGTTAGTACCTGACCCCACCTCTGCATTATGGAGGGATAGGGTGGGAGTTAAGCTCTACCATGCCACATTAAGGGATATCGTTGCAACTTTTATGATCACATGTGGAAAGCACTTCAACGCGCACCTGCCGACCGATCATCTTAGTTCGTGACCCTCGAACACTCTTTGGAACCCTTAAGCAGTGCCTGCAGGAGAACCACAGCTGGGTTGATCTTATAGGAAAGCAATGCCACACACACCTACCAGAAAGATCAACTTGGGTTGTACTCCAGGCAAGAGGGTAGTGAATCCTTCCCCTCTTTTTGAGCAGGCAACGTTTGTGACCTTGCGAGGAAAGCACTGCCACACGCACCTGCCCGCTTGGTCACCTAATTCTGAAGTGGGTTGATTGCATAACTCCTGTGACCCTGTGAGGAAAGCAATGCTTCA
This sequence comes from Platanthera guangdongensis, assembly GCA_039583875.1. Taxonomy (NCBI): domain Eukaryota; kingdom Viridiplantae; phylum Streptophyta; class Magnoliopsida; order Asparagales; family Orchidaceae; genus Platanthera; species Platanthera guangdongensis. The sequence goes on from CM077159.1 coordinate 63,570,264, forward strand.
TGCACCTGCCCACTGGTTCACATTAGTTATGAATCATTTCTTTTAGCAAACAAAGGTGTGGACTTAAACTGGCGTTTGCTCAGTCCACAAGACTTCGGTTTTCCATTCTGCTAGACTTTGCTATGGTCTTCAGCTAATCCGCAGAGCTTGGATTATTTAGTCTGACGAGCCTACTTGGGTGATGTGGATTAAAGTTTTTGCGACCCTGCGTGGAAAGCAATGGGCTTCGTGCGCACCTGCCCGCTTGGTCGCTTGAGTTTGTAGCCCATCTTTCTCAGGTCAAAAGAAAGATTTTCAATTCAGTTACAGACCGCACGGGTTAATATGTCGGTTTATATTGTCCGGCTTCTATATACCTACATATCGGTTTGTTCTTTATATAATCGTGACGTCGGCCGACCTATTTCCGGCTTAAATTATTTGGTTTCTATATACCTACCCGCTCTCATGCAGTTTTGATCACTATTATTCAGTCGGCTTAGTTGCCGACTAGTATGATTAAGTATTTTTGGTTGCCGACTTATGTTATCATATCAGAAGCGCCCTAGCCGCAAACTTATACTTCATTGTTAAGGCTTTTCGGCGGCTAAGGTTCTTAGCTGCGCGACTTACTGGTCATAGTTTATGTACAGTTAAGCTGCGTCTAATGGTGGTTTAATCTGTTAGCCGCACGGCTTGTAGTCGATGTGTATTCTAAAACAAGCCGCAGGAATACCTCTTCCTCTCTTGCGGATGACTCCATGAAAGTCGCAGTATGGCTTCAGACAGGTTTATGTGTTAACTAAATCAGAAGTTATACTGAGACCGTGCGGACTTTAAACAAGTAAGAAAAATGAGAAGTGAAATAAGCTGCACGTCAAAGGTGAAGTTTTCCTTTTCTATTTCTATTTCATTGAAGTTACAAAACGTTAATCGCGCGGTTTACAACAAATTCCGCCGATTTCCCAAAAAGATCAAAATACAAGTAAAGAATTACAAAGGTCCTAATCGGTCGGCTTGAGTTTTTTAGCCGCAGGAGAACGCGAATCACCATCATCATCGATGTCGACTGGGGATTCAGAGTACCCGCTGCTGCTAGCCGTCGAGCTGCCTGAACCGCTAGAAGTCGCCGACTCTATTCGCGCGGTCTCGGATTCTTGACCGCCGGTCTCAGACGATGCGCCCCCGCTCCGGCTTCCCTGGCCACCCTCTTCCTCGTCGTCTTCCTCCTCTTCGCCATCTTCCTCGCCGACCTTGCCTTTGCCCTTGATCGCCCTGTAGACGGCGGCGACCTTCTTTTTCATGGTGGGGTAAATGTCGGCACAGGTGAAGTCGGTGAAGCCGGCCGCCAAGCCGCCAAGGTCTCGGAGGCGGTTAAGCGCTCCATCAATCCCCTGGATGACTTGCGGGAAGACATTGTCTTTGAAAGTGCGGTTGGCTGGGTCATACATTGCCTGCAAAAGATGTAAATATAAGCCGTGCGGTTTAATAATGCTAACCGCACGAGTATCTGGTGACGACTTACCACCTCCCTTTCTTTCAGTCGCTTGTTGTCTTCTTATATTTCCTCTAACCGCCTCTTCAGGCCGCTTTTTTCTTTCATTAATTGCTTGTAGGCAAGGCTCATGAAGTGGCTTGTCATGAAGCTCCTTGCCCCGACTTGCGAGGCTAGCCGCGGCAGGTCGTCTGCGGGAACTCGGCGCAGCGCCTTCAGGTTGCGCCTACCCTACAGCGCAGCGCCAACCACATTCGCATGGCGGGTTACTTCTTCCCCCCCCCCCCCTAGTAAGGGAGGGCGGTCGAGACCATCACGGACTCGCCATCCGGACTCCACAGCACAGTCGGGCTGCCATGGACGTCCTTCAGGCCGCTGCCCATTCCCTACATCATAAACTCGCCAGAGGAGGCCGAGTCCTCCTCCTCCACAGCCCGCGGCGGCTTGGACCGCCTGGCTCGTTTCTCTCTTTGGGTGAGAGTCAGGCTGCCAGGCATCAACGGCTTGTTCTGCGGGACCGCCACAACAGCTGCAAAGATAAAGACAAAGTCAGTTCATAGGCCGCGCGACTAAGACTTGAGTTCGGTCGGTTTGGAGCTTACTATCTTCCGCTTCGATTCCTTTTAAGGATGGCAGCGGCAGGATGTAATGGTTTACATCAAGCCGCTCCCCCTTGAAGAAGGTATAGATTTCCATCTCCACGCCGTCCAAGCCGCCGCTGCTGAAGGCGGCCTCTTGGCGGATTTGTAGGTTGACTGGCAGCAACCCCAGGTTTCCCTCGAAAATAAGAAACCGCTCCGACCAGTTGGCGATCTTGTTCGCCAGGTTGACGATCTTCAGCCCCCTGCAGCCAAAGTACAAGTGCCCCCGGATGATCCTTGTCCGAGAGTCCGAGATAGACCTCACCGAGAAGCATTCCCGGAACAGCCTCATAGAAAATCAGACTCTTTCCGACCTTAAGTATGAAATGAAGCTGTATATGGCGGCTATCAAGTTTGGTGGCAGTTGTCCTGGCACAACTCCATAATGGTCGAAGACCTCCACGACCTCCATCATGACCGGAAAGCGAAAACCGCAGTCAAAGTGGTCGATGGGGATGGCGATCTGATTTGCGTTGGATGTATTAATCCGTTCGTCTTTCAGCGGAAGCCGCGCGACTAGCGGGCTTCCCTACATGTGTTTCTCTACAAAATCGTCCAGCTCGGCTTTTGTAAGCCGGCATTCTTTATGGTCTGCGGAGTGGAATGCAGAGGCCGCATCAGTCCTGACCGCAGAGGCCAGGTCAGACAGCAACGACTTGGCCTTACCCCGCATCCTTTCTGTCTTGTGATGAAATCTCCGGAGTCAGCTCTATTTATAGAAAACCTGTGAAAGTACAGTGCTCAACGTCAAATCGCGTCTAGCCATCACGCCGCACAACTTAAACCTGCAGAAAATACAGATCAGTGCAGCGGCTAAGCCGCAGTTTACTTCATCAGTCCGCATGGCTATATCCCTGCACCTGGAATAATTTCGTTGCAAATCATGTGGATATAAAAGTTTCAAGCCGGCGATCTGTTCGCCAAACCGCACGGCTACTTTCATGTACTTGGATATTTCAGAACAAAACACAGGCATGGTGATCATAAATATAAATCACATACGCCGCAAATAGTTCGCAGTAGATTAAAAATACAACGGTTTACAACAACCAAATTGTCCAACATCCAGCTGAGAAAACATATTACAACATACTAATCAATTATTCACGCGGCTTAGATCGCTCAAGTCGCTCAGCCTTTCTTATTGCCTTCAAGTCTGTCTCGTCCTATTCGCGCGACCTGTTCACCGGTTTACACAATCGCAACGTACACCTGGCTAACCAGATTATGAAGCGAGTGTAGAGACCGATGAACCCGCACAGTATCGCGTTCTACTCTGGTAAATGGGATCATTGGAATCGACTGAACCCCCAGACCACTCGAAACTGCGGCCTGCCCGGGCGCCGCGACCTCCGGCGGATTTGAAGTCTCACCAGAGGCCGGGCGGCCAGTAACAGGCAACTTTCCAGAAGTCGGCAGTGCAGGTCGCAGTTCTTCGTCAGTCTCGGCTGGCAGATCTTGGTCTTCGACGTCCACGAGATGTGGAATCTCTTCTCTGTCTCCTTCTAGCCGTCCGACCATCAGCAAATACTTCTTTGCCCTCTCATACTCCAAGGCGGCCTGCATCTCTGTAATATTATTCTCAGCGGCCTCCAGCGTTGTCTGGAGCCTGGAAGTCTCTTGCTCCAGCGCGGACTTCAACTTCGTGGTCTCCTGCTCCAGCGCTGACTGCAGCCTTGTGGTCTCTTGCTCCAGGATGGTTTGCAACTCTTGGATCCTTTTCTCGGCGGCCTCCTGGGCAACCCGCTTTTCTTCATCCTTAAACCGCAAAGCTTCGGTATGCGCGTTCAAAGCCGCTTGCATGGTGTCGACCTCCTTCTGGAAGTCGGCCATCTCTTTCTCACGAACACTTGGCGGTGGCAGCAAAGACAACAGTGATGTCAAGTCGCCCGGTTTCATCGCGGTCTCCGGTTCACCTGCAGAAGATAAACCGCAGTCAGGATCAGCCGGATAATTGCGACCTTCTAGCAAGGGAATTGGTAGGATAAGACCGCCAGTTTGATTTTTATCTCCTTCAGAGGCCGCGGTATGGTTTTTAAACACTAGCCGCCTCAATCGTTCGGGATCTATCCTCTTTAACTTTTCTTTCCATAGCCGCTCGGCTTCTTTAGCTCGGCTTTTTAGTTGAGCCGTGGTCAGGAAAAAGCTGGCCGGCGGATTTATTATTGTGTTCGGCCCCTTCTTCCTTGACCGCGACTTGTAGAAGTTAACAATTCGCTTAACTTCCCTGTGTTTACCTTGCAGCAAAGGAAGTGTGGTCGTCACCGACTTCTCGGCGATCAGCTTCTTCATCTCCTCCATCTTCTCTCGAAGCTTCAGTTTCTCGGCTCCTTTAGTAACCGTGGAAGCCGGATCGCCAAGCTTCTCCCCAGTGACCTTGACTTCGGGGCGGTCAACCTCCTCAGAGGCCGTTGGAGTCGACAGTAGCGCATCTTGCTGCTGGAGGGTCTCCATTCCCTTGAGGAGGTCGCTAAGCGTCTCGCTAGCTGCGGATACATCCTCCGGCTCGTTCGGCTTGAAATCCGGTATGGACGGACTCTCGGGTACCTCTTTCTCATGCGGCCTATGTTGAAGACTGTCTGCACCGGTCTTCACGAAAATATTCCGGTTTTCGGCCAGCATCTTCCTCATCTTCCTCTTCATCCTTTCCTCAAGGGTCTCGCTACGTTGCTTCTGTCGTTTCAAGGAGTCGAACACCATTTCTGTCAGTTTGCTCTATTCAGCCAAAATCTGTCCAGTTTCCAGCGCCTTCTCCGGCTCGTTGTCGTCCACAACGACTAGGTCGACCTTGTCCTACAGTTCATGCGGCTTGCGAGATTCAACACTTTTCTCCTCCATCTCACCTATCTTTAAGTGCGATTCGCCCGATGGAGAGAAAGTCATATCGAAGGATTTGGAAGTTCCGGTTTGTGGTGGAGCAATCTTCGAAACCGCTTCAGCATCGGTTGCGGCCTGTGATGATTCGCCGACGGTCTGCGTCGGCCTCTTTTTAGATCCAGAAGCCGCTGGAGTAACCGGCTTCCCAATCTTCTTTTCAGGCTGGCGATCAGAGTCATCCGGTTTCTAGCTCAGGCTTTTCTTCTTTTCAGTCGATTTCTTGTCGCAGGCTAACATCAATGACATGACATCCATCTTGTGAATATCCACTTCGGCTTGAAAGATTCTGACCGCAAGTGGCGAGTAGCGACCCGTGTCTTGGCAGAGATCTTGAAGAATGTCAAGGGCCAGGGGATTTTATAGACGCCGATAAGGCAGTCGCGGTCTCCTGCTTAATTCTACATTTTCGATGTTTTTTCAAAACTTTAAAAAATGCGGGGATTATGTTAAGCCCGGAATCCGCGACCTGTTCGCGCAGCTTTCCAGACCAGGCGGCCTGGTCTTTCTAGCCGCCAATTCTCCCAATTCGGGCGGTCACCAGATGGCGGTCTTGTCATCACCGAAGCCGGGCGGTCTCCATGTCAGGCCGCTGCCAGTGCCGACCCTGCTCAGCGACAAGGCGCAGGACCCAGACCATAATTTAATTGTTAACAGACACTTGCAAGCCTTATCTCAGGTACTTGCAAGCTCCTTTCATATATATGTTTGCTTCTAACTCTTCTCCTTGCAGAGATTAGCAAACACTTGCAAGCCTTCTCCACAGGTACTTGCAAGCTCCTTTCATATATATGTTTGCTTCTAACTCTTCTCCTTGCAGAGATTAGCAAACACTTGCAAGCCTTCTCCACAGGTACTTGCAAGCTCCTTTCATATATATGTTTGCTTCTAACTCTTCTCCTTTCAGAGATTAGCAAACACTTGCAAGCCATCTCCAAAGGTACGTGCAAGCTCCTTTCATATATATGTTTGCTTCTAACTCTTCTCCTTGCAGAGATTAACAAACACTTGCAAGACTTCTCCACAGGTACTTGCAAGCTCCTTTCATATATATGTTTGCTTCTAACTCTTCTCCTTGCAGAGATTAGCAAACACTTGCAAGTCTTCTCCACAGGTACTTGCAAGCTCCTTTCATATATATGTTTGCTTCTAACTCTTCTCCTTGCAGAGATTAGCAAACACTTGCAAGCCTTCTCTCAGGTACTTATAAGTTACTATGCTTCTATGTTTTCCTCTCACTTTCATTTTTGTAGATCTTAGTGGAAGACACATCTTCTTCATTTTGCAAAAGCAAACTCAGGTACACACTCGATGTACCACCCATACATGCCTTGCCTATCTTTCCTCTTGCAGGAAAATAGACAGGGAGCACCAAACTCCTAAGGAGAGGCTTCAGGTTCTATCTCTCCTTGCCCCATTCTCTTTCTGTTGGGGTGGATCACGATTTTCGTGGGTCTCCAACTTTTTCGAAGTTCTATTCGGAACTTAAAAAAGTGCGGGGATTTTGTTAACCCCGAAATCGGCGATCCTTCCCAAGGGAGCAAGCTCGCTCATCGCGGCCAGCCCTGGGTTCCTCCTGGAGGACGTGATGCCCTAGGTTGGGCGGATAGAACTCTCTATCCGCTCAGGCCGCGCAACCTACGCGGTCTCAGCGGTCTGACCACCCAGGCCGCGTGCCTTCCCTTGGTCGACAAGGTCCGCAGACTGCTTCCGCAGTCCGCCTCTGCAGGCCGCCCCCCTTTTTCAGCTTAACCGCGAGGTTGTATCCACAGGTCCCTCTCTGCCGGACTGAACTACCTATCCGCCCAGGCCGGCAACAGGTCGCATATCCCTTCACCCATCCGCATGGGCAGCCGACTCCTCTAGTCCGCCTATAGAGCGCAGACTCCAACTCCGGCAACCCGCCAAGACCAGCAGCAGACCAAGTTCCTCATGAGCTGGGCGAACTCGAAGTGCGGTCGAGACTTCCAGTCCGCCTTCATTGGTGAAGCCAAACAGCTTCAACAACCAGGCTCTCCATCTCTAACGTAAGCGGACTCAGCTTTGCAGCAGCCGCGGACTCGGCGGGCTTGGCGGACTCTATATGCAGTCCACCCTTCCCTTCGCCAGCATCAGCTTCTCGGTAGCAGTACCAACTTGCTCCTCAGTCCGCAGGCCTTTCACAGGCTCAGCCAGTAGTAGCAGACTTCTCCCTCAGTCCGCAGTCTTGGTGCGGACTCGGTCAGTGGTGGTGGACCCTTTCCAGCCCGCCAAAAAGCAGACCCTCCAGAAAGCAGTCCCAGTCCGCATAACCTCGTGCGGACTCGTAGGACTCCGTGGGCACTCTCCTGCTCGCACCCCTTGCAGCTCGCTCAGTTCAGCAGCGGAGGACTCAGCGGATTCTCCTTGCAGTCCACCGATTGTCCTCTAGCATCCGCCACTACAGCAGTATGCGGATAGTCCTAGCTCAGCAGTGACGGACTCCGCGAACCCACATTGCAGTCCGCCAGTGAGTCTCCTATTTTGCCGACAGCAGCTCCGGCTTCAGTACCAAGTCCCAGTCCGCGCGCCCTATGGCGGACTCGGCGGACTCCGTCTCCATCTCGCTCATGTTACCGTCTTACCGGGGGTAACATCACCACAACCATTACCTCCTCGGGCCTATAAATAGCCCCCCATGCCTCTCATGGAGGAGGAGGACTCTCGTCATCACCAAGGTGCTCATGCCCGAAGTCAGCCAACCAGCCCAGCTCCTGCGGACTCCGTTTCTCAGTTTGCATCCCTCTCTGCACCTTAGTCGCGCGGCCTGCCGGCTTCGCTCTTCAGTCCGCGCGGCCTCCTCTGACATTCTTCTTCCTTAGCCGCCAGCTTCCTTCTTGTACCCTTTATTGCTTTGTGGTAAAGGTGTATTAGCAAGTTGTAAATCTCACTTTTAATGAAAGGAAAGCCCGTCGCAAGAGTGGCATTCAGGCCGCGACGGGCGAAGTCGGGTGTTGCCGTGGTTCACGGCTCGGCTGTTCTTTTTTCTCTCGTCCGCTTAGTAGATAACGGCTTGTAGTCTGCCTCTTTTCCCTTCCTTCCTTCCCCCTTGCTGGAACCATTAGCTGGTGGTGCTCGACCCCCTATCCGCTTTCGTGCATCAACAGTGAGGGCGCATTTCGTGCATCAACAGGTACCATTGAGTGTTTGAGGGTTACAAACTAAGATGACCTGTGTGCAGGTGAGGCCGGAGCGGCATAACTTTCCTCACGTGATCATCGAAGTTGTAACGATATCCCTAAAGTGGTATGGTAGAGCTTAACTCCCACCCTGTCCCTCCATAATACAGAGGCGGGGTCAGGTACTATCCTGGATCCGAAGTTCAGAATCCTACCGCACTAGAGCCTGCAAGCTCCCACTACACAGTGCGAAATCTCCCCGCAACACATGGTCTTTGTGGTGTTACGCAAATGAAAACGGCTCTAGGGGAGGTTTTGCTGAACACGACGATGTCTCCTGGTTTCAGGTAACCGTTATTGATGTTTTGGAGAGAAAGAGAAAACATTAGGAAAAGTGTTAGTACGAATCCTTTGATTAATGAGAGGCCTTTGCAAAGCTAGCATAAGAAAGAAAAGAGAGTTCAAGGACGGAACCGTTTTGGAATCTCCCTTGTCCAGCGTGCTACCTGTTATGTTTGAATAGATAAAACACTTGATGAAGCGTTAGTAAGCAGCTTTTACTTATAATGATTCTTGAAGAGGCTACATAGAATGGAAAAGAGAAAGTTCAGGAATAGAACCGCTTGAGATCATCTCCGGTCCATGTATGTGGCATATCCTCTCCCTCGTATGTTTGCAAGCGGTAAGCGCCGTTCTTTAATTCTTCTTTGACAATGAAGGGGCCGGCCCAATTCGGATTAAGTTTTCCAACTGAGCCAGCTCTTGCAGCAGCGTCAACTTTTTTAAGAACCAGATCTCCCACTTGAAAGTGTTTGATCCTTACGTTCTGATCAAAATATCGGGCCATCCTTCTCTTGACCTCTTCCTGCCTTATTGCTGCTTTGTCTCTAATTTCCTCAATGTGTTCCAGGCTGAACTTCATCTTTTCATTATTCAGCTCAAGCTAGTCCTCAAAACCTTGCCTTGCAAGCAGAACCCTGGGTGATAGAACTTCAAACTCAACTGGAATGAGGGATTCTGAGCCATGAGAAATTTTAAACGGAGTTTCGCCAGTTGCGGATGAAGGTGTCGTTCTTAGGGACCAGTAAACCGATGGAAGTTGATCAGCCCAGCTGCCTTTTAGATTCTGCACTTTCTTCTTAAGTAAATTAAGGACCTGCTTGTTGGCTGCTTCAACTTGGCCATTACTCCTGGGATGATGGACTGATGCAAACCGTAGTTCTGTTCCGATCTGCTTGCAAAAATCAATCATCTCTGCGTTGTTGAACTGCGACCCGTTGTCGGTGATTATAGCCATTGGTACTCCATGTCGGTAGACAATCTCTCCACAAATAAAATTCCTGATGACCTGAGATGTTGTATTTGCTAATGCCTTTGCTTCAATCCACTTGCTGAAGTAGTCAATCATCACTATGATGAAACGCCATTGTCCGCTTGCCATGGGAAAAGGACCAATGAGATCCATCCCCCAAACTGCGAAGGGCCAAGGAGTTGCAATTGATCTGAGTGACTGAGCAGCCTGGTATTGAAGTGGAGCAAACTTCTGGCATTGAACACACTTTCTGGCATAAGCCTCAGAGTCTCTTCATGGTGGGCCAGAAATATCCCGGCCGCAGGATCCATCTTTCTAAAGTTCTTGCTCCTGAGTGACTTCCACACTCACCTGAATGAACTTCTTGCAAGACAACGGGAGCTTCTTCTTCTGAAACACATCTGGCCATGGTAGAGAGGAATGTTCTTCTGTAGAGGATTCCTAATACTAAGTAATAGTGAGTTGCTTTCATTCTGAACCTTTTCTGATCTTTGATAGAATGATAAAAGTCTCCTGTTGACAGATAAAGAATGAATGGGTCCTTCCAGGAGGGATGTTGATCAACCTGCATCAACTGTCCTTCCTCCACTGCCGGGCAGAAGATTTCGGAAGTTGGTCCTCCTGATGGCAGTCCATGCTTAGCAAGAACATCTGCATCCTCATTTTTTGTTCTAGAGATATGCTCAATGGTAAAGCTCTTGAATTTGCCGACTTCTATTTTCACAAGAGCAAGATATTTCTTCAAGATTGGCTCTCTTGTCTCAAAGTTACCAAGAACTTGTGACGCCATCACCAGAGAATCGGTCTTGATATGAATATGGTCAATTTCGAGTTCTCTTGCAAGTCTCAAGCTTGATAGCAAAGCTTCATACTCGGCTTGGTTATTGGTCACTGGAAAATAGGACTTGATGGCCTGCTCCATTTTGATGTCGTTTGGGTTGATCAGAACCACTTCTGCTCCAAAAGAATTTCTGCCTGATGCACCATCAACATAGATGGTCCAAGCCAAAGGCGACCTTTCTGCTTATCAGAACTGGACTCTGCTGTGTCAATCAGGAAGTCTGCTAGAACTTGAGCTTTGATGGCTGTCTTGGGCACATAAGAAATTTCAAATTCACTCAATTCTATTTCCCATTTGGCTAATCTGCCAGAATGCTCTTGTTTCCCCAACACACTTTTCAAAGGTTGATCAGTAACAACTTTAATTGAGTGCGCTTGGAAATATGGATGGAGTCTGCGAGCTGACATGACCTGTGCCAAGGCTAACTTTTCCAGAATCGGATACCGTGTCTCGGCACTTTTCAAAATATGGCTAACATAATAAATCGGGAACTGTTTCTTGCTTTCTTCTCGAAGAAGAACAAAGCTGACTGCCTAAGGGCCAACTCCTAAGTACAAGAAAAGCATCTCTCCTGGCCGGGGACTCTGGAGCAGAGGTGTTGAAGTCAGCTGCTTCTTCAACTGCTCAAAGGCCTGAGAACACTCTTCGGTCCATTCGAACTTGGACGCTCCTCAAAGAGTTTTAAAGAAAGGAGCACTCTTGTATCCAACCCGAGAGAGGAACCTCGCAAGACCTGTCAACCTCCCCCCTAATTGTTGAACTTCCTTAGGTGAACGGGGGGTGGGGGGGGGGGGTAGGTGTTAAATCGTTAGTCCGCAACACCCACAAGATGCCAAAGCCCTGCTTCATTATCCGCGGACTCAATTTGGCAATCCACATGGCCCGGTGACTCAGCATAATTCTAAGGTTCCTGACCTATCACGGGTGGATACGGTTCAGCAGTCCGCCCAACTCGGCAAAGCAGCAGTAATCGACAACCAAGGATGATCCCCCAACGGCGGACTCAACGCTCTGTTCGCCCGGTTCGCCATGCCTTCGGATCCCTGGATTTTCTACTTCGGCGGACGCAATGTAAAATCCGCCCAGGCCGCCGTCCTTCAGCAGGATCGTGCCTAGTAGTAGCAGATGGAAGCTCCAGCCCACGAGCCCAGTCCACCCCTTTTGCGCGGACTGGTGTGTTCTTTCTTTTTGGTTCCTGTCACCGCTGCCCGGTTCTCCTGTACCCCGGGCAGTCGGTTATTTTAGCCCTGCCCGTTTGGGCAGGCCCGCATCCTATAAATAGGGGGGAGGTGGTGCACCCAAGGCACGCAGACTCGTGCCCAGGAGCCTACTTGTTAAAGGCTGCGGACTCGAATTTCGTGCTTTGCGGACTCCAGCTTGCTCAGCTCTTGCCTTTTCCTCTCTTCCTTCACTTGTAATCAAACCCTTCTTCAGTTAATGGAAAGCCCATCGCAAGAGAGGCATTCAGGCTGCGACGGGCGAAGTCTGTTGTTGCCGTGGCTCACGACCCTGCTATTCTTCTTGCTCTCGTCTGTTTAGTAGATTACTACTCGCAGTCTCTCTTTCCCCTTCTATTCCCCTGTGCTCGAACTATTAGCTGGTGGTGCTCGACCCCCTTTGCATTTTCGTGCATCAAAAGTTAACACGCGGCCTTCAGATTCAAGTAATATTTCGAATACAGCAGACAGACATGTCAGACCGCCGAGCTCGCTACTCATACCGCTCCAGTTCTTTGGAGGATTCTCTTTGGGATGCAATCGAGCAAGCTCGATTTTAAGCCGCGCAATCCGGCAGGCAGACTGACCAGCGTCTTGACACGATCAGCCAAGCCTTGCTTGTACTAACTCAACGGCTTGCTCCACAGGCCGCAGCAGAACCTGCGGACTCCCCAGTCCGCCAGACTCCAGCCCGCCAAACTCTGCTTCGGCAATCGCTAGTCACTCCTCGAGATCCTGTCCAGTCTGTCGCCCCTCTACGCCCTCAGGAGGAGCAGTTTGCCTCATTCATGAATTTTTTCAGAGAAGCAACCAGGGGCACTCCTGCCCACAAGCTCCATTTTGCTGATCGCCAGTCCGCCGAGCCCGCGGACTCCCCAGCTTTAGTCCGCCATTTTCACCCTGTTGAATTCGAGACCCCGTCTCCCTTCGTTGATCGAATCCGATGGGAGTCGGCTCCAAACAACTTCAGAGAACCTCGCCTTCCATTCTACTCGGGGTAGACTGATCAGTAGCCCACCTCCAAGCATTCGAAGGGGCAGTTGCATTGAGATGCCTGTACGACGCCATCAAGTGCAAACTCTTGGTTACCACTCTCGAAGGACAGGCAAGAGAGTGGTCCTATGAGCTGCCTTCGGGCACAATCTCTTCCTTCGCTGAGCTTCGCAGCGAATTATTTCTAAGGTTTGCTACCTCAAGAAAGAGAAAAGATGGACCAGCCGCTCTCTTTGAAATCAAGCAAAGAGACAACAAATCAGTTGCACGATTCGTTGATCGCTTCCAAAAGGAGAATCAAGGGGTAAGGAACGTGAACCCCGACTACTACAAGGTTTCCTTAATTCATGGCCTCCGGGAAGGCCCCTTGAAATTTAAAGCAATAACAAAGGCACCAGAAACATACCAGGAATTGATCACCATGGTTAACCGCTTCATTGAAGGCGAGAACGCCAACCCCACGTATGTTTCATCCCTGACAGCTAAGGCTGAAGGAAGGGATGCATCCGGCTCTTATTCTCACAGCAAGCCCCCTCGCCCAGATTTCCAGCCTCCTTCTCAAAGAGGCCGGAATTTCCGCCATAAGAAACCTTTTCTCGGCCATCAACAGTTTCAATATCAGAGACTGCCATTGGTCTCCACTCCCGACATTCCGCTACAAGCGCTTCCCATCCTCCAACAAGCAGCCCTGCCTGCTCCGGGCCGGTGTGATACTAACTCCATGGAGGAAATTGCAGGTCTGGATCTTAACTAAGTCATCCAAATCATGCAAAAGAAATCGGAAGAGAAGAAACAAAGACCTCAGAGAGAGTGGAGGCCAAGAAACAACGCGCATTTCTGCCAGTTCCACAAGGAGAAGGGTCACTTGACCGAAGATTGCAAAACCCTTCATGTGCTAATAGAGAAACTGCTTGCCGAGGGCAAGATTGACTTGAGCAAGAAAGACTCTTCTTCAAAGCCATCCACCTCCAAAGGCAAGGAAGTAGCTGAAACTTATCAAGAATGTGTGGAGGTAGAGGACGAAGGCAGTCTGGGGACAATCAACGTTCCGGTTGAATACTTTGACGCAGATGATGAAGGAGTCCTGGGACGACTCTTCTTAATCCACGGTAGGGCAGGAACCGAGTCTACTCGGAAGTCCTCAATCTCAAGGGTCACTCGAGCAGAGGTGGACTCTTCTTCTTCCATTTCTCCACCGAGCGAGGTCATCACTTTTGGCCAAGTTGATCTGCCCCAAATAGCAAATTCATTCGATGATGTAGTTTTGATTAAGGCTGTTATTGGGGATTTCACAGTTGACAGGTTTCTCGTTGACACTGGAAGCTCAGTCAACCTGCTGTTTAAATCAACATTTGAGGCCCTGAAGACTGGAAAGCCTCTGCTTTCCACCGAAGGGCCACTCTACAGCTTCTCTGAGGAGAGGAAAGAAGTTGAGGGAAGCGTCATCCTACCAGTAAAGCTTGGAGGGGCAACTAAGCAAGTTCAATTCATAGTGGTTGACGCTCCCAATAGCTATCACGCCATCTTCAGCAGACCTTTCTTGAACAAGTATCAAGCAGTGGTCTCAACTTACCACCTCGCAATCAAGTTCTTCGCCGATGGACGGATGTGCCGAGTCAGGAGTGACCCAAGATGGGCAAGGGAGTGCAATGTTCGCACTGTTAACATGGTTGATGCCAGTCCTTCCATTGCTCCAGCAGCAGCTGCAGAAGCCTCTCCAAGTTCAGAAACTGTTGCTGAAGGAGGGGCTCACCTGGAACCTGCCCAGGTGACGCAAGGAGTCCCCATTGCTGAGGGGGAGTAGAGAAAGCCCTCCATCAACTCGGAGTTGCCTGAAGATCAAAAGGCCGAGCAGATCTCCTGCTTGTTGTAGAACCTGGACGTCTTCGCCTGGTCAGCAGAGGACATGCCAGGCATGGATCCGGATGTTGCTTGCCACCACCTTAATATTGATCCCAACTTCAAGCCTGTGCAGTAGAAGAAAAGAGGTGTAGCAACGAAGCTTGTTGAACCAATAAGAGAGGAGGTCGGGAAGCTCCTCAAGGCAAATTTCATTAGTGAAATTCAATACCCAACCTGGATATCCAATGTTGTAATGGTTAAAAAACAAGGAGGGAAGTGGCGCATGTGTGTAGACTTTACCAAACTTAATAAAGCATGCCCTAAAGATTGTTACCCTTTGCCTTAGATAGATTCTTTAGTTGATTCTGCGGTAGGGTACCCCTTTATGAGTTTTTTAGATGCATTTTCGGGTTAACACAAAATAAGAATGCATAAACCTGACGTTCCTCATACATTATTCATTACCAATGATGGTTGCTACTGTTATCTTGTGATGCCTTTTGGGCTTAAAAATGCTGGTGCAACCTACCAACGCATGATGGACCGTGTATTTAAGCAATAGAAAGGAAGAAATCTAGAAGTATATGTAGACGACCTCTTGATTAAGAGTAAGTCTTTTTCGCTGCACTTGCATGATCTAGCAGAGACGTTCGCTACTCTGCGTAGATATAAAATGAAGCTCAACCCTTTGAAGTGCACCTTTGGGGCGAGTAAGGGGAAGTTCCTTGGTCATCTCCTTACTCCAGAGGGACTTGCCCCCAATCCAGACAAAGTAAAAGTTATTCTTGATATGCCTACCACCCGTTCACCTAAGGAAGTTCAACAGTTATGGGGGAGGTTAGCAGGTCTTGCGAGGTTCCTCTCTCGGGTTGGAGACAAGAGTGCTCCTTTCTTTAAAACTCTTCGAGGAGCGTCCAAGTTCGAATGGATAGAAGAGTTTTCTCAGGCCTTTGAGCAGTTGAAGAAGCAGCTGACTTCAACACCCCTGCTCTAGAGTCCCCGGCTAGGGGAGATGCTTTTCTTGTACTGGGAGTTGGCCCTGAGGCAGTCAGCTATGTTCTTCTTTGAGAGGAGAGCAGGAAACAGTTACTGATTTGTTATGTTAGTCATATTCTGAAAAGTGCCGAGACACGGTATCCGATTCTGGAAAAGTTAGCCTTGGCACTAGTCATGTCAGCTCGCAGATTCCGTCCATATTTTAAAGCGCACTCAATTCAAGTTGTTACTGATCAACCTTTGAAAAGTGTGTTGGATAAACCGGAGCATTCTGGCAGATTAGCCAAATGTGCAATAGAATTGAGTGAATTTGAAATTTCTTATGTGCCCAAGACAGCCATCAAAGGTCAAGTTCTAGCAGACTTCCTGATTGACATAGCAGAGTCCAGTTCTGATCAAGCAGAAAGGTCACCTTTGGCTTGGACCATCTATGTTGATGGTGCCTCAGGTAGAAATTCTTCTGGAGCAGGAGTGGTTCTGATCAACCCAAATGACATCAAACTGGAGCAGGCCATCAAGTTCTATTTTCCGGTGACCAATAACCAAGCCGAGTATGAAGCTTTACTAGCAAGCTTGAGACTTGCAAGAGAACTCAGAATTGACCATGTTCATATCAAGAATGATTCTCTGGTGATGACATCAAAAGTCCTTGGTAACTTTGAGACAAGAGAACCGATCTTGAAGAAATATCTTGCTCTTGTGAAAATAGAAGTCGACAAATTCAAGAGATTTACCATTGAGCACATTTCTAGAACAGAAAATGAGAAGGCAGATGTTATTGCTAAGTGTTGACTGCCATCAGGAGGAACAACTTCCGAACTCTTCCGCCCGGTAGTGGAAGAAGGAGAGTTGATGCAGGTTGATCAACGCCCCTCCTGGATGGACACATTCATTCTTTATCTGTCAAAAGGGGCTTTCACCATTCAATCAAAGATAAAAAAAGGTTCAGAATGAAAGCAGCTCACTATTACTTAGTGGCAGGAATCCTCTACAGAAAAACATTCCTCTCTGCCATGGCCAGGTGTGTTTCAGAAAAAGAAGCTCTCGTTGTTTTGCAAGAGGTTCATTCAGGTGAGTGTGGAATTCACTCAGGAGCAAGAACTTTAGAATGACGGATCCTGCGGTAGGGATATTTCTGGCCCACCATGAAGATAGACTTTGAGGTTTACGCCAGAAAGTGTGTTCAATACCACAAGTTTGCTCCCCTTCAACACCAGGCTGCTCAGTCACCCAGATCAATTGCAACTCCTTGGCCCTTCGCAGTATGGGGGATGGATCTCATTGGTCCATTTCCCATGGCAAGCAGACAATGGTGTTTCATCATAGTGATGATTGACTACTTCAGCAAGTGGATTGAAGCAAAGACATTGGCAAAGATAACAACTCAGGTCATCAGGAATTTCATTTGGGGATAGATTGTCTGCCGACATGGAGTACCAATGGCTATAATCACCGACAACAGGCCGCAGTTCAACAACGTAGAGATGATTGATTTTTGCAAGCAGATCGGAACAGAACTGCGGTTTGCATCAGTCCATCATCACAGGAGTAATGGCCAAGTTGAAGCAGCCAACAAGCTAGTCCTTAACTGTCTTAAGAAGAAAGTGCAGAATCTAAAAGGCGGCTGGGCTGATCAACTTCCATCGGTCCTCTGGTCCCTAAGAACAACACCTTCATCCGCAACTAGCGAAACTCCGTTTAAACTTTTTCATGGCTCAGAAGCCCTCATTCCAATTACGTTTGAAGTTCCATCACCCAGGTTTCTTCTTGCAAGGCAAGGTTTTGCAGACTGGCTTGAGCTGAACAATGAAGAGATGAAATTCAGCCTGGAACACATTGAGGAAATTAGAGACAAAGCAGCAATAAGGCAAGAAGAGGTCAAGAGAAGGATGGCTCGGTACTTTGATCAGAACGTAAGGATCAAACACTTTCAAGTGGGAGATCTGGTTCTTAAAAAAGTTGACGCTGCCGCAAGAGCTGGCTCAGTTGGAAAGCTTAATCCGAATTGGGCCGGCCCCTTCATTGTCAAAGAAGCGTTAAAAAACGGCGCTTACCGCTTGCAAACATACAAGGGATAGGATATGCCACATACATGGAGCGGAGATGATCTCAAGCGATTCTATTCCTGAACTTTCTCTTTTCCATTTTATGTAGCCTCTTCAAGAATCATTATGAGTAAAAGCTACTTGCTAACGCTTCTTCAAGTGTTTTATCTGTTCAAACATAACAGTTAGCACGCTGGACAAGGGAGATTTCCAAACGGTTTCGTCCTTGAACTCTCTTTTCTTTCTTATGCAAGCTTTGCAAAAGCCTCTCATTAATCAAAAGATTCGTACTAACACATTTCCTAATGTTTTCTCTTTCTCTCCCAAACATCAATAACGGTTACCTGATACCAGGATACTTGGTCGAGTTCAGCAAACCTCCCTAGAGCCGTTGTCATTAGCGTAACACCACAAAGACCACGTATTGTGGGGAGATTTCGCACCGTGTAGTGGGAGCTTGCAGGCTCTAGTGCGGTAGGATTCTGAGCTTCGGATGCCGGCTAGTACCTGACCCCGCCTCTGCATTATGGAGGGACAGGGTGGGAGTCAAGCTCTATAATGCCACTTTAGGGATATCGTTACAACTTCGATGATCGCGTGAGGAAAGTTATGCCGCTCCGGCCGCACCTGCCCACGGGTCATCTTAGTTTGTAACCCTCGAACACTCCATGGTACCCTCGAGCAGTGCCTGCAGGAGACCCATAACTTGGTTGATCTTGGAGGAAAGTTAAGCCGCTCCGGCCGCAACTGCCAAAAAGATCAACTTAGACTGTACTCCAGGCAAGAGGGTAGAGGACCATTCCATTAGGTTTGCAAAGGCTTGTGGCTCGGTGAGAAAAGCTATGCCGCTCCGGCCGGACCTGCCCGCTTGGTCACAAGTCTGCATCTTACTCTTCACAGTAATTTTTAGTGCGGACTGCATTTCTTCTATCCGCTCAGTCCGCCAGTTTTCCATGTGTTGATCATATAGCTTGTGGCCCGGTGAGAAAAGCTATGCCGCTCCAGCCGCACCTGCCCGCTTGGTCGCAAGCTATAGATCATTTCATAATATTTCGTGCGGACTGCTTTTCTTCTATCGGCTCAGTCTACCAGTTTTCCTTGGGTTGATCGTATAGCTTATGGCCCGGTGAGAAAAGCTATGCCGCTCCGGCCGCACCTGCCGCTTGGTCGCAAGCTATAAATCATTTCATTATATTTAGTGTGGACTGCTTTTCTTCTATCCGCTCAGTCCGCCAGTTTTCCTTGGGTTGATCGTATAGCTTGTGGCCCGGTGAGAAAAGCTATGACGCTCCGGCCGCACCTGCCCTCTTGGTCGCAAGCTATAAATCATTTCATTATTTTTAGTGCGGACTACTTTTCTTCTATCTGCTCAGTCTGCAGTTTTCCTTGGGTTAATCGTATAGCTTGTGCCCCGGTGAAAAAAGGTATGCCACTCCGGCCGCACCGGCCCGCTTGGTCACAAGATATAGATCATTTCATTATATTTAGTGCGGACTGCATTTCTGCTATCCGCTCGATCCGCCAGTTTTCCTAGGGTTGATCGTATAACTTGTGTCCCGGTGAGAAAAGCTATGCCGCTCCGGCCGCACCTTCCCGCTTGGTCGCAAGCTATAGATCATTTCATTATATTTAGTGCGGACTGCATTTCTGCTCTCCACTCCGTCCTGCAGTTTTCCTGGGGTTGATCGTATAGCTTCTGGCCTGGTGAGAAAAGCTATGCCACTCCGGCCGCACCTGCACGCTTGGTTGCAAGCTATAGATCATTTCTATTTAAAATATATGCGAACTGTGAAATCATATCCACCCAGTCGCAAGCTATAGATCATTCCCGGTTGACAAGGCCACCATGCTTATATTATCATTAAGCTTAAAAGATTGACAAAGAGAGACGCGGACTGCTATTGGAACTCGTCAGAGTCCGCCTGATCTTTTCGTCAACCACTTAAACTTCTCATTCTACTTACGGCGGACAGTGGTCGGATTATTAAATGAAATTTCCTAATTAACAAGTCAAAAACTCATATATTATGGATGGTCTTTGCATCACGCGGACTGCTACATGGAGATCGAACTTAATTACGTCAATACAAAAAATAAAGAACATCACAGGAGACACACTGATACAAGAATATCCTTTTCTATTTGATCAAAAATTAAGTTACATCTTTTATGTTTTCAGCGAACTACAAACTTGAGTCCGCTCTATTTACAAAAAGAAAACAAAAATACATTCGTTAGCCTCGGCGGTCTTCTGTTTCTTCTCGGCAGGCGGTGCAGGGCTTAGGCCTTCGACATCAATCTCCGGAGAATAGCCCTCGAGCGTCTTCCACTGCTGCCATCTGAACCAGTGCTTGTCGCGGACTCGCTATGCGAGCTCTTACCATTAGAGGAAGATGCAGAGGTGTCGGACTCGGCGGACTGTTCTCCGCCTTGCTAGCTTGAGCCAGTGTCGTCAGCTATTGCCTTGACACCTTCTTCTTCGCCTTCTTCTTCTTCTTATTCTTCGGCTTCTTCTTCGCCTTCTTCTTCTTCCTCCTCGATGATGACATCTTTTCCCTTTGCAGCCCGCTCCATTGCCGCAACCTGCTCTTTCAACTCCGGGAAGAGCTGCAAGATGGGAACACCATCGACTCCTTCCTTTGCGAAGCCGCCGCGGACAAATTGCTCGATGGCGATTTCAACAGTTTCCTTCACAAAGGGGAGCATAGCGGCTTGGAAGTTGTTGTTTTCCAAGTCGTAGGCGACCTGCGCGAAGCAAAGGAATAAACATCAGATCGTGGGGGACTTCAAATAGAGACCGCTGCAAATACAACTCACCCCCAACTCTTCCTTCTGTCGAGCGACCTTCTTTCCTAACCGCACATTTCTTTCTTTGAGCACTCTTTTTTCTTCTTGAAGCTGATCGTTTTGCCTGAGCAGGTCTCTGGCCAGGGAACAGACAAAGTGGTTTGTCACCATGCTATTCGCACTTGCTTGGGAGACCGGCAGAGGGAGATCGGCAACGACAACCTTCTTCAAGTCACTCAAGTTGCGCTTCCCATAAAGTGCGGAGATCGCAACATGAGCATGGCCAGTTATGCTCGAACTTTTCCACGAAGGAAGCACTGTTGACAAGCGGATATGCTTGTTCTTATTATGTCAGTGGATCATCGGGTTCCCCCTCAGATCCTTTTGGCGGTTGCCGAAGCGTTGCATTGTAAAGCTTTCAGAAGAAGAGTGTCCGTCACGGGATCCCCCTCTTCTTTCCTCTTCCTTGCAATCTCTTATTTCCTTTATCTTTGAGTAGGCGTGAAGGGCGTCTGTGGCAGGTTGGCAGACACAGCCAAGGTCTCTGCAAAAGCAGAAGAGTTAAACACAAAGTGTTGATGCACGAAAACGGACAGGGAGTCGGGCACCACCAGCTAACGGTTCGAACACCGGGGAATAGGGAAGGAAAGGAGAAGACTGTCGACTAATCGGTTACTAGCGGTCGCGGCTAAAGGGCAGAAAAGAGAGGGGGCCGCTGGCAGCGGCAACAGCAGAGTTCGCCCGCCGCGGCTTAAATGCCACTCTTGCGGCGGGCTTTCCTTTACTTAAAAATGAGACAGTTACAACGAGTAAAAGAAGAAGCCGGCCGGACTACAAGCCGCAATACACTAGACTTGAGACCGCAGCTCTTAACAGGCGAGCTCCTGGATCCCAGTCATGGTGTCTTGGGGAGTGCACCCTCCCCCTATTTATAGGCTCGGGGGCCTGCCCAAACGGGCAGGGCTAAAATTACCGGCTGCCCGGGGTACAGGAGAACCGGGCAGAGGTGAGGGGAAGCAAAAGAGAAAGAAACAAGAAAGGAGGGAAGCCGCGCGGCCTGGCGGATTCCTCCTGGCGAGCTGACGGCTGGGTCCTTGGGCCTTGTCGCTGAGCATGGTCGGCGTTGGCAGCGGCCTGACATGGAGACCGCCCGGCTTGGGGGGTTTGGCGGCTTGAATAAGCAGATCGCCCGGTCTGGAAAACTGCGCGGGCAGGTCGCGGATTCCGGGCTTATCACAAAGGTCGCTGCGGATACAAACATTAAGTGCGCAAAAGCTTACTTTCTTCGCGTGAAACGTCCGCCAAGCTCGCCAATAGCGAGATATAGTACTCAATATCGAGCCTGGCATCTGCTAAGAATTTGACGATGGCGGACTCAATTGCGTCCAGCTCGACACTCTTGAAAACAGAGTCCGCGCGCACTTGTGGATAATTATGCGTGAAGCCAAGGTCGCCTTTAAAGATCTAGAACCTTGAGGTCCAGTTATGGATCTTGTTAGGAAGACCCACAACCTTCATTCCTCTGCAGTAGAAGTATACCACTCCCTATAAGGGCGGCCTTTGGATGATGTTATTGAGAGGACTGAGAACATTTTGCGGAAGATATTCATTGAGAAGGCGATCTTCTCAGACCGCAGGTAAGAGATAAAGCTGCAAATGACAGCAAGTGTGTTGGGCACGAGCTGGCCCGACACCATCCCGTAATGTTCAAATATTTCAGCGATCTCCCATAATAACGGAAATTTGAAGCCGCTGTCAAAGTGGTCGATTGGTATGGCGATCTGAGTCGCCGTTGAAAAATTTAGTCTTTCCTCATGGGCGGGAAGGCGGACAAGCAAGTTAGAGTCCGCCATTTTATTTTCAACAAAAGCCTCAAGGTCGGCCTCCGTTAGAGTGCATTTTCGGTGGTCGGCAGCATGGAAAGCAACCGCAGCATCAGTCCTAGCAGACACCATCTTGGCAGGCCGCAAGGTCCTCAGCTACACCTGTTTTCCTGCATAGAAGAAGCAACGAGGCAATATTTATAGAAGTGGGGCTTGACAGCATTTTTCGCCAGGCCGCGCAGCTCGCTTATTCAGTCCGCATAATCCTCCATGATCCAATTGTTCATGCAAGAAAAGTTAAAAACAAATGCGGACACAAACTTAAATTCACACTGCTGCTTCCAGTCGAGTACCTGCCAAGCAGTTCAAAGCACAAAATCAAGCGGACATGGTTTTAGTCCGCCCAGTTCGCAACACTTCCCTCCTGCAAACAAGTTAAAATTCTGATAAGCGGACACAGCATTAGTCTGCACAGTTCGTCACAGATCACAGCACAAAAATTAGCAATAGAATGTGCGGATATCTTATTTAGTCCGCATGAAGCGCTGCACCGTTCATCACAAGCCACAACATAGAGCATTTTTTAAAACACACATAATTATACATCAAACAAATCGAATAAAAGTTCGTGGTTTTACGGACTCAGCGGTCTTTAGTCTCAGTCCGCGTTAACCTCTCCGTCCTATCTCTACACAAGTGCGCCTCCTGGTCGCTTATTTGGAGAACCTCACTGTACAAGCGACGGATGTGGTGGTGAATGGAGTTAATGGTCCGGTGCATGTGAGCGGCCTCCCTATCTACCCAACTCAGGGGAACCATCGGCTCCATTGCCGGCCTCAGCTCCTCATCCGAGGCCTGTTGGCCACCACCTGCCGGTGCTGCTACCTCCGGAGCAACGCGATCTGGCAATCGCGATCTTTGCTCAGCAACCTCAGCAACCCGCTTCCCTTTCTCTTCCCGCGCCGACGCGAAGTGCTTACCTTTGTATAGGCGTACATCATCGGCAAGCCTTTTCTTCTCCCTATCAGACCTCTCCAGCGCCCTTGAGATGTTGGCGATCTGGTCCTTCAAGGCCTTCTCGGGCTCCGTCGAAGACTTCTCGCGCTCTTCCGCCGCCTTTAACTCCGCTCTAATTTCTTGAATTTTAGCTTGAAACTTCTTTTCTAACTCTTTAATGTTATTCAGGATGGGTTGCTCACCTCTTGCGGAGACATCATGCGAGCCCGCGTCAATGCGAATATTCGGCGTAACAATAATTTCCCCACTCTCAATAGAGCCCAGTGGTGACTTTCTACCTTCAACAAAGAAAGTCAATTTCATCATTCAAATACAGTTCGCAGCGGACTCAAAAAATCAGGATAAAGGATCACTTTTAGAAAAAGCAGCAGCGAGTTGCCGGCTATCGAAGATAGGCCGCCTTGCCCGCTCCGGGTCAAAGGCACATAACCATTTCTTCCATTCGCGATGGACTTTGACTCTTTTTTCAGCAGCAGAACTTTTTGAAACAACAATGTCATCAGTCTCGGTGATGATCTTAATCGGCCTCGACTTCCGCTGCGGCGACCTGTAAAGCCACTGACGCTTAAAATATTTTGGCGCCGGTTGAAGGTTACCTAACTGCAACAGCTCTGCGGCAGTCCGCAGATCCTCAGCATTCTTGTCCGTCGTGGCCTGCTTTGAGGCCGCCTCGACCGTAGCTACATGAGCAGTGATTTGTTTCTTCTACTCTGCTATCTTCTCTTTCAGTCTTTCCCTCTCTTTTTCCTCAGCAGCGGATAAAGAGGGGAGTTCACCGCCCTTGACCCCAAGGATTTCCACATCAGATTGCTGCAGTACACCCAGCAAGGATTCGTTGATGAGATCAAATTGATCGATGTCTATGGAGTCTAGTATCTCGTCCGTGGATAAACTGGTGGATAGGGAATTGTCTCCTTGGACTTGGGCCTCCGGAGTAACCAACTCACTTTCAGGAACTTCTTTTCCGCGTGGTCTGTGCTGCAAGTCCGCATCTCCAGTCCGCACGGAGATATTCTTCTCTTTCATCGCTCGCAGCTTCTTTTCAACCCACCCAGCATAGTTGACCCGTCCCTCTTCCTCTTCTTTCCAGAAGGGCCCCTTTTCTCGGCAGAGTCCGCGGCAGCCTTTCCTAAATCTGGCTCGCTCTCGCGGGCCTTCTCAAGGTTCGCAGCGACCAATGCCTTTGAAGGCACGTCTTTCCCAACGTCTTCTCCCGCAGTCTGCCTGTCTTCATCAAGGTTAACGATGGGCTCCTGGGCGTTGGGGAAGAATCTTCAGTCTTATTATGTTCGCCAACTGTGTCTGCCGAGTTCGCGGTTTTTTGAATAGGGACGGTGTCCGACAAATTTTGTGACCTCTCACTTCTCGATGGCTGTCCAGCATGAGGGACTGTGACATCCTCCTTCTCGCACGCAGATATATCAGCACGGCGGACTGCTTTCTCAGCAGGCTTATGGCTATGGGAACTCTCTCCAGTAGAGCGTACAATCTCCCCTCTCGTCGTTCTCTTCATTATTTTCTTTGTTTTCATTGGTGTTATTGTCTTCTCGCTTTTTGCAGTAAGACTAGTGAAGAAAGCACCAAGCCTCGCCATGCCGGACTACAAAGTGGAGACCGCAAGCGGTGAATAACGCCCCGTGTCGATCGGAATTTTTAACATTTCCCGGCCCTCCAGCAATATTTATAGCGCTGACGGCATTAATGAGGCTTGCGGACTCGGCGGTTAAGAAAACATTTTCGAAGTTTTTTGGAAACTTAAAAATGTGCGGGGATTATGTTAACCCCTCAGTCCGCAACACCCACAAGATGCCAAGGCCCTGCTTCATTATCCGCGGACTCAATTTGGTAGTCCACATGGCCCGGCGACTCAGCATAATTCTAAGGTTCCTGACCTATCACGGGCGGATATGGTTCAGCAGTCCGCCCAGCTCGGCAAAGTAGCAGTAATCGGCCACCAAGGATGATCCCCCAGCGGCGGACTCAACGCTCTGTTCGCCCGGTTTTCCATGCCTTTGGATCCCTGGATTTTCTACTTCGGCGGATGCAGTGTCCAGTCCACCCAGGCCACCGTCCTCCAGCAAGATCGCACCTAGTAGCAGCAGATGGAAGCTACAGCCCGCGAGCTCAGTCCGCCCCTTTTGCGCGGACTGGCGTGTTCTTTCTTTTTGCTTCCTGTCACCGCTGCCGGGTTCTCCTGTACCCCGGGCAGTCGGTTATTTTAGCCCTGCCCGTTTGGGCAGGCCCCCATCCTATAAATAGGGGGAGATGGTGCACCCAAGGCACGTTGACTCGTGCCCAGGAGCCTACTTGTTAAAGGTTGCAGACTCGAATTTCGTGCTTTGCGGACTCCAGCATGCTCAGCTCTTGCCTCTTCCTCTCTTCATTCACTTGTAATCAAACCCTTCTTCAGTGAAAGGAAAGCCCGTCGCAAGAGAGGCATTCAGGCCTCAACGGGCGAAGTCTGTTGTTGTCGTGACTCACGACCCTGCTATTCTTGCTGCTCTCGTCTGTTTAGTAGATTACTACTCGCAGTCTTTCTTTCCCCTTCTATTACCCTGTGCTCGAAATGTTATTTTGTGGTGCTCGACCCCCTTTGCATTTTCGTGCATCAACAGTAGGCATATCAAGAATAGCTTTTACTTTGTCTGGATTGGGGGCAAGTCCCTCTAGAGTAAGGAGATGACCAAGGAACTTTCCCTTACTCGCCCCAAAGGTGCACTTCAACGGGTTGAGCTTCATTTTATATCTACGCAGAGTAGCGAACGTCTCTGCTAGATCCTTCAAGTGCAGTGAAAAAGACTTACTCTTAATCAAGAGGTCGTCTACATATACTTCTAGGTTTATTCCTTTTGTAGGTTAAATACACGGTCCATCATGCGTTGGTAGGTTGCACCAGCATTTTTAAGCCCAAAGGGCATCACAAGGTAACAGTAGCAACCATAATTGGTAATGAATGACGTATGAGGAACGTCATGTTTATGCATTCTTATTTGGTGATAACCAGAAAATGCATCCAAAAAACTCATAAAGGAGTACCCTACCGCAGAATCAACTAAAGAATCTATCCGAGGCAAGGGGTAACAATCTTTGGGGCATGCTTTATTAAGTTTTGAAAAGTCTACACACATGCGTCATTTCCCTCCTGGTTTTTTAACCATTACAACATTGGATATCCAGGTTGGGTATTGAATTTCACAAATGAAATTTGCCTTGAGGAGCTCCGCGACCTCCTCTCTTATTGGTTCAGCAAGCTTCGTTGCTACATCTCTTTTCTTCTGTTGCACAGGCTTGCAGTTGGGATCAACATTAAGGTGGTGGAAAGCAACATCCGGATCCACGCCTGGCATGTGCTCTGCTGACCAGGCGAATACGTCCAGGTTATTCATCAAGCAGGAGATCAGCTCGGCCTTTTGATCTTCAGGCAACTCCGAGTTGATGGAGAGCTTTCTCTCCTCTCCCTCAGCAATGGGGACTCCTCGCATCACCTGGGCAGGTTCCAGGTGAGCTCCTCCTTCAACAGTAGTTCCTGAACTTTGAGAGGTTTCTGCAGCTGCTGCTGGAGCAATGGAAGGACTGGCATCAACCATGTTAACAGTGCGAACATATCACTCCCTTGCTCTCCTTGGGTCACTCCTGTCCCGGCACATCCGTCCATCGGCGAAGAACTTTATTGTGAGGTGGTAAGTTAAGACCACCGATTGATACCTGTTAAATAAAGGTCTGCCGAAGATGGAGTGATAGCTACTGGGAGCGTCAACCACTATGAATTGAACTTGCTTGGTTGCCCCTCCAAGCTTTACTGCCAGGATGACGCTTCCCTCAACTTCTTTCCTCTCCCCAGAGAAGCCGTAGAGTGGCCCTTCGGTTGAAAGTAGAGGCTCTCTAGTCTTCAGGGCCTCAAAGGTTGATTTAAACAGCAGGTTGACTGAGCTTCCAGTGTCAACGAGAATCCTATCAACTGTGAAATCCCCAATAACAGCCTTAATCACAACTGCATCATCGAACAGATTTGCTGTTTTGGGGTAGATCAGCTTGGCCAAAAGTGATGACCTCGCTCAGTGGAGCAATGGAAGAGGAAGAAGACACCTCTGCTCGAGTGATCCTTGAGATTAAGGACTTCCGAGTAGACTCGATTCCTTCCCCACCGTGGATAAAGAAGAGTCGTCCCAAGACTCCTTCATCATCTGCGTCAAAGCATTCAACCGGAACGTTGATTGGCCCCAGACGGCCTTCGTCCTCTACCTCCCCACATTCTTGATAAGTTTCAGCTACTTCCTTTCCTTTGGAGGTGGACGGTTTTGAAGAAGAATCTTTCTTGCTCAAGTCAATCTTGCCCTCGGCTCGCAGTTTCTCTATTAGCATACGAAGGGCTTTGCAATCTTCGGTCAAGTGACCCTTCTGCTTATGGAATTGGCCGAAATGCGCGTTGTTTCTTGGCCTCCACTCTCTCTGAGGCCCTTGTTTCCTCTCTTCCGATTTATTTTGCAAGATCTGGATGACTTCGTCAAGATCCAGACCTGCAATTTCCTCCATGGAGTTAGTATCACACCGGCCTAGAGCAGGCAGGGCTGCTTGCTGGAGGATGGGAAGTGCTTGCAACGGAATGGCGGGATTGGCGGCCAACGGCAGTCTCTGATCTTGAAACTATTGATGGCCGAGAAAAGGTTTCTTATGGCGGAAATTCCGGCCTCTTTGAGAAGGAGGCTAGAAATCTGGGCGAGGCGGCTTGCAGTGAGAAGAAGAGTCGGATGCATCCCTTCCTTCAGCCTTAGATGTCAGGGATGAAACATACGTGGGGTTGGCGTTCTCGCCTTCAATGAAGCGGTTAACCATGGTGATCAATTCCTGGTATGTTTCTGGTGCCTTTGTTGTTGCTTTAAATTTCAAGGGGCCTTCCCGGAGGCCATGAATTAAGGAAACCTTGTAGTAGTTTGGGTTCACGTTCCTTACCCCTTGAATCTCCTTTTGGAAGTGATCAACGAATCGTGCAACTGATTCGTTGTCCCTTTTCTTGATTTCAAAGAGAGCGGCTGGTTCATCTTTTCTCATTCTTGAGGTTGCAAAGTTTAGTAACAATTCGCTGCGAAGCTCAGCAAAGGAAGAGATTATGCCCGAAGGCAGCTCATAGAACCACTATCTCGCCTGTCCTTCGAGAGTGGTAACCAAGAGTTTGCACTTGATGGCATCGGAGAGGCGTCTCAGTACAACGGCCCCTTCAAACGCTTGGAGGTGGGCGACTGGATCAGTCTCCCCTGAGTAGAATGGAAGGCGAGGTTCTCTGAAGTTGTTTGGAGCCGTCTCCCATCGGATTTGATCAATGAAGGGAGACGGGGTCTCGAACTTAGCAAGGTGAAAAGGTGGACTGAAGCTGGGGAGTCCGCGGGCTCGGCGGACTGGCGATCAGCAAAATGGAGCTTGCGGGCAGGAGTGCCCCTGGCTGCTTCTCTGAAAAAATTCATGAATGAGGCAAACTACTCCTCCTAAGGGCGCAAAGGGGCGGCGGACTGGACAGGATCTCGAGGAGTGACTGGCGATTCCCGAAGCTGAGTTCGGCGAGCTGGAGTCTGGCGGACTGGCGAGTCCGCAGGTTTTGCTGCGGCCTGGGGAGCGAGCCGCTGAGTTAGTACATGCAAGGCTTGGCTGATCATGTCAAGACGCTGGTCAGTCTTCCTGCGGGATTACTCGGCCTCAAAGCGAGCTTGCTCGATTGCATCCCAGAGAGAATCCTCCGAAGAACTAGAGCGGTCTGAGTAGCGAGCTCGGCGGTCTGACATGT
This sequence comes from Platanthera guangdongensis, assembly GCA_039583875.1. NCBI lineage: Eukaryota > Viridiplantae > Streptophyta > Magnoliopsida > Asparagales > Orchidaceae > Platanthera > Platanthera guangdongensis. The sequence continues at coordinate 63,599,039 of CM077159.1, forward strand.
CTGTCCGCTGTATTCGAAATATTACTTGAATCTGAAGGCCGCGTTAAATGTTGTTGCACGAAAATGAAAAAGGGGGTCGAGCACCACCAGCTAACAGTTCGAGCACAGGGGAGTAGAAGGGGAAAGATAGACTGCGAGTAGTAATATACTAAGCAAACGAGAGCGAGAAGAACAGCAGGGCCGTGAGCCACGACTACAACAGACTTCGCTCGTCGCGGCCTGAATGCCTCTCTTCCGACGGGCTTGCCTTTAACTGAAGAAGGGTTTGATTACAAGTGAAGGAAGAGAGGAAGAGGCAAGAGCTGAGCAAGCTGGAGACCGCAAAGCACAAAATTCGAGTCCATAGCCTTTAACAAGTAGGCTCCTGGGCACGAGTCAGCGTGCCTTGGGTGCACCACCTCCCCCCTATTTATATTATGGGGGGCCTGCCCAAACGGGCATGGCTAAAATAACCAACTGCCCGGAGTACAGGAGAACCGGGCAGCAATGACGGGAAGCAAAAAGAAAGAACACGCCAGTCCGTGCAAAAGTGGCGGACTGGGCTCGCGGGCTGGAGCTTCCATCTGCTGCTATTAGGAGCGATCCTGCTGGAGAATGGCGGCCAGGGCGGACGGGACACTGTGTCCGCCAACGTAGAGAATCCAGAGATCCAAAGGCATGGCGAACCGGGAGAACATAGCGTTTAGTCCGCCGCTGGGGGATCATCCTTGGTGGCCGATCACTGCTGCTTTGCCGAGCTGGGCGGACCGCCGAATCCGTATCCGCCCGTGATAGGTCAGGAACCTTAGAATTATGACGAGTTGCCGGGCCATGTGGATTTCCAAATTGAGTCCGCGGATAATGAAAATAGTGGCTTGGCATCTTGTAGGTGTTGCAGACTGAGGGGTTAACAGTTACCCCTTGAATCAGATAGATTCTTTAGTTGATTCTGCGGTAGGGTACTCCTTTATTAGTTTTTTGGATGCATTTTCTGGTTATCACCAAATAAGAATGCATAAACCTGACGTTCCTCATACGTCATTCATTACCAATGATGGTTGCTACTGTTATCTTGTGATGCCCTTTGGGCTTAAAAATACTGGTGCAACCTACCAACGCATGATGGACCGTGTATTTAAGCAATAGAAAAGAAGAAACCTAGAAATATATGTAGACGATCTCTTGATTAAGAGTAAGTCTTTTTCGCTGCACTTGCAAGATCTAGCAGAGACATTCGCTACTCTGCGTAGATATAACATGAAGCTCAACCCGTTGAAGTGCACCTTTGGGGCAAGTAAGGGAAAGTTCCTTGGTCATCTCCTAACTCCAGAGGGACTTGCCCACAATCCAGACAAAGTAAAAGCTATTCTTGATATGCCTACCCCCCGTTCACCTAAGGAAGTTCAACAGTTAGGGGGAGGTTAGTAGGTCTTACGAGGTTCCTCTCTCGGGTTAGAGACAAGAGTGCTCCTTTCTTTAAAACTCTTCGAGGAGCGTCCAAGTTCGAATGGACAGAAGAGTGTTCTCAGGCCTTTGAGCAGTTGAAGAAGCAGCTGACTTCAACACCTCTACTCCAGAGTCCCCGGCCAGGAGAGATGCTTTTCTTGTACTTAGGAGTTGGCCCTGAGGCAGTCAGCTCTGTTCTTCTTCTATAAGAAAGCAGGAAATAGTTCCTGATATATTATGTTAGCCATATTCTGAAAAGTGCCGAGACACGGTATCCGATTCTAGAAAAGTTAGCCTTGGCACTAGTCATGTCAGCTCGCATACTCCGTCCATATTTCCAAGAGCACTCAATTCAAGTTGTTACTGATCAACCTTTGAAAAGTGTGTTGGGGAAACCGGAGCATTCTGGCAGATTAGCCAAATGGGCAATAGAATTGAGTGAATTTGAAATTTCTTATGTACCCAAGATAGCCATCAAAGCTCAAGTTCTAGCAGACTTCCTGATTGACACAGCAGAGTCCAGTTCTGATCAAGCAGAAAGGTAACCTTTGGCTTTGACCATCTATGTTGATGGTGCCTCAGGCAGAAATTCTTCTAGAGAAGGAGTGGTTCTGATCAACCTAAACGTCATCAAACTGGAGCAGGCCATCAAGTTCTATTTTCCAGTGACCAATAACCAAGCCGAGTATGAAGCTTTGCTAGCATGCTTGAGACTTGCAAGAGAACTCGGAATTGACCATGTTCATATCAAGACCGATTTTCTGGTGATGGCGTCGCAAGTCCTTGGTAACTTTGAAACAAGAGAGCCGATCTTGAAAAAATATCTTTCTCTTGTAAAAATAGAAGTCGGCAAATTCAAGAGCTTTACCATTGAGCACATCCCCAGAACAAAAAATGAGGAGGCAGATGTTCTTGCCAAGTATGGACTGCCATCAGGAGGAAAAATTTCCGAACTCTTCCACCCGACAGTGGAGGAAGGAGAGTTGATGCAGGTTGGTCAACGTCCCTCCCGGATGGACCCATTCATTCTTTATCTGTCAACAGGGGACTTTCACCATTCAATCAAAGATCAGAAAAGGTTCAGAATAAAAGCAGCTCACTATTACTTAGTGGCAGGAATCCTCTACAGAAAAACATTCCTCCCTGCCATGGCCAGGTGTGTTTCAGAAGAAGAAGCTCTCGTTGTTTTGCAAGAGGTTCATTCAGGTGAGTGTGGAAGTTACTCAGGAGCAAGAACTTTAGAAAGGTGGATACTACGGCAGGGATATTTCTGGCCCACCATGAAGAGAGACTCTGAGGCTTATGCTAGAAAGTGTGTTCAATGCCAGAAGTTTGCTCTACTTCAACACCAGGCTGCTCAGTCAGTCAGATCAATTGCAACTCCTTGGCCCTTCGCAGTTTGGGGGATGGATCTCATTGGTCCTTTTCCCATGGCAAGCGGACAACGGCGTTTCATCATAGTGATGATTGACTACTTCAGCAATTGGATTGAAGCAAAGGCATTTGCAAAGACAGCAACTCAGGTCATCAGGAATTTCATTTGGGGAGAGATTGTCTGCCGACATGGGGTACCAATGGCTATAATCACCGACAACGGACCATAGTTCAACAACGCAGATATGATTGATTTTTGTAAGAAAATCGGAACAGAACTGCGGTTTGCATCAGTCCATAATCCCAGGAGCAATGGCCAAGTTGAAGCAGCCAACAAGCAGGTCCTTAATTTACTTAAGAAGAAAGTGCGGAATCTAAAAGGTAGCTGTGCTAATCAACTTCCATCGGTCCTCTGGTCCTAAGAATGACACCTTCATCCGCAACTGGCGAAACTCCGTTTAAACTTTCTCATGGCTCAGAAGCACTCATTCCAGTTGAGTTTGAAGTTCTATCACCCAGGGTTCTTCTTGCAAGGCAAGGTTTTGAGGACTGGATTGAGCTGAACAATGAAGAGATGAAGTTCAGCCTGGAACACATTGAGGAAATTAGAGACAAAGCAGCAATAAGGCAGGAAGAGGTCAAGAGAAGGATGGCCCGATATTTTGATTAGAACCTAAAGATCAAACACTTTCAAGTGGGAGATCTGGTTCTTAAAAAAGTTGACGCTGCTGCAAGAGCTGGATCAGTTGGAAAACTTAATCCGAATTGGGCCGGCCCCTTCATTGTCAAAGAAGCGTTAAAGAACGGCGCTTACCGCTTGGACACATACGAGGGAGAGGATATGCCACATACATGGAGCGGAGATGATCTCAAGCGGTTCTATTCCTGAACTTTCTCTTTTCCATTCTATGTAGCCTCTTCAAGAATCATTATGAGTAAAAGCTACTTGCTAACGCTTCTTCAAGTGTTTTATCTATTCAAACAAAATAGTTAGCACGCTGGACAAGGGAGATTCCAAAACGGTTCTGTCCTTTAACTCTCTTTTCTTTCTTATGCTAGCTTTGCCAAGGCCTCTCATTAATCAAAGGATTCGTACTAACACTTTTCCTAATGTTTTCTCTTTCTCTCCCAAACATCAATAATGGTTACCTGAAACCAGGATACATCGCCGAGTTCAGCAAACCTCCCCTAGAGCCGTTGTCATTAGCGTAACACCACAAAGACCACGTGTTAAGGGGAGATTTCGCACCGTGTAGTGGGAGCTTCCAGGCTCTAGCACAATAGGATTCTGAACTTCGAATCCCGGCTAGTACCTGACCCCGCCTCTGCATTATGGAGGGACAGGGTGGGAGTCAAGCTCTACAATTCCACTTTAGGGATATCGTTACAACTTTGATGATCGCGTGAGGAAAGTTATGCCGCTCCGGCCGCACCTGCCCACGTGTCATCATAGTTTGTAATGCTCGAACACTCCATGGTACCCTCAAGCAGTGCCTGCAGGAGTCCCATAGCTTGGTTGATCTTGGAGGAAAGTTATGCTGCTCCGGCCGCAACTACCAAAAAGATCAACTTAGATTGTACACCAGGCAAGAGGGAAGAGGACCGTTCCGTTAAGTCTGCATCTTACTCTTCACAGGAATATTTATTGTGGACTACATTTCTGGTATCCGCTCAGTCCTCCAGTTTTCCTTGGGTTGTTCGTATAGCTTGTGGCCCGGTGAGAAAAGCTATGCCGCTCCGGCCGCACCTTCCTGCTTGGTCGCGAGCTATAGATCATTTCAACTATTTAGTGCGGACTGCATTTCTGTTATTCGCTCAGTCCGCCAGTTTTCCTTGGGTTGATCGTATAGCTTGTGGCCCAGTGAGAAAAGCTATGCCACTCCAACCGCACCTGCCCGCTTGGTCGCATGCTATAGATCATTTCATCTATTTAGTGTGGAGTGCATTTCTGCTATCCGCTCAATCCGCCAGTTTTCCTTGGGTTGATCGTATAGCTTGTGGCCCGGTGAGAAAAACTATGCCACTCCGGCCGCACCTGCCCGCTTGGTCGCAAGCTATAGATCATTTCTATTTAAAATATGTGTGAACTGTGAAATCATATCCGCCCAGTCCGCAGAATAGTTTCCCGGTTGGTCTTTTTAGCTCGCAGTTTGACAAGGCCACCATGCTTATATTATCATTAAGCTTAAAATATTGACAAAGAGAATTGCGGACTGCTATTGGAACTCGTCAGGGTCCGCCTGATCTTTTCGTCAACCAATTAAACTTCCCATTCTTCTTACGGCGGCAGTGGTCGGATTATTAAATGAAATTTCCTAATTAACAAGTCAAAAACTCATACAGTATGGATGATCTTTGCATCACGCGGACTGCTACATGGAGATCGAACTTAATCACGTCAATACAAAAAATAAAGAACATTGCAGGAGACACACTGATACCAGAATATCCTTTTCTATTTGATCAAAAATTTACATCTTTCATGTTTTCAGCAGACTACAAACTTGAGTCCTCTCTATTTATAAAAGAAAACAAAAATACATTAGTCAGCCTAAGAGGTCTTCTGTTTCTTCTCGGCAGGAGGTGCAGGGCTTAGGCCTTCGACATCAATCTCCGGAGAATAGCCCCCCGAGCCTCTTCCACTGTTGCCATCAGAACCAGTGCTTGTCGCAGACTCACTATGCGAGCTCTTGCCAGCAGAGGAAGATGCAGAGGTGTCAGACTCGGCGGACTATTCTCCGCCTTGCTGGCTTCAGCCAGTGTCGTCAACTATCGCCCTGCCGCGTTCTTCTTCGCCTTCTCCTTTTTCTTCTTCTTCTTCTTCTTCGGCTTCTTCTTTTCCTTCTTCTTCTTCTTCTTCCTCCTCCACGATGACGTCTTTTCCCTTGGCAGCCCGCTCCATTGCCGCAACATGCACTTTCAACTCTGGGAAGAGCTGCAAGAAGGGAACACCGTCAGCTCTTTCCTTTGCGAAGCCGCCGCGGACAAATCGATCGATGGCGATTTCAACGGTTTCCTTCACAAAGGGGAGCATAGCGGCCTTGAAGTTGTTATTTTCCAAGTCGTAGGCGACCTGCGCGAAGCAAAGGAACAAACATCAGATCGCAGCGGACTTCAAATAGAGACCGCTGCAAATACAACTCACCCCAGCTCTTCCTTCTGCCGAGCGACCTTCTTCCCAAACCACACATTTCTTTCTTTGAGCACTCTTTTTTCTTCTTGAAGCTAATCATTTTGCTGGAGCAGGTCTCTGGCCAGGGAACAGACAAAGTGGTTCGTCACCACGCTGTTCACACTTGCCTGGGAGGCCACCAGAGGGAGATCGGCAGCAGCAACCTTCTTCAAATCACTCAGGTTGCGCTTCCCATAAAGTGCGGAGATCGGCAGCAAGGGTGTTGGGCGCGAGCTGGCCCGACACCATCCCGTAATGTTCAAATATTCCAGCAATCTCCTATAATAAAGGAAATTTGAAGCCGCTGTCAAAGTGGTCGATGGGTATGGCGATCTGAGTCGCCGTTGAAAAATTTAGTATTTCCTCATGGGAGGGAAGGCAGACAAGCAAGTTAGAGTCCGCCATTTTATTTTCAACAAAAGCCTCAAGGTCGGTTTCCATTAGAGTGCAATTTCGATGGTCGGTAGCATGGAAAGCAACCGCAGCATCAGTCCTGGAGGACACCATCTTGGCAGGCCGCAGGGTCCTCAGCTACACCTGTTTTCCTGCATAGAAGAAGCAACGGGGCTATATTTATAGTACTGGGGCCTGGCAGCTTTTTTGGCCAGGACGCACAGCTCACTTGTTCAGTCCGCATAATCTGCCATGATCCAATTGTTCATGCAACAAAAATTAAAAACAACACGGACACAAACTTAAATTCACACTTCTGCTTCTAGTCGAGTTCCTGCCAAGCAAATTTCAAAGCACAAAATCATGCGGACACAGTTTCAATCCGCCCAGTTCGCAACACTTCCCACCAGCAGACAAGTTAAATTCTGAGAAGCGGACACAACATTAGTCCGCACAGTTCATTACAGATCACAGCACAAGCTCAAAATAGCAACAGAATGTGCAGATATCTTATTTAGTCCGCATAAAGCGCAGCACAGTTCATCACAAGCCACAGCATAGAACATTGTTTAAAACACACATAATTATACATCAAACAAATCGAATAAAGTTCGTGATTTTGCGGACTCAGCGGTCTTTAGTTTCAGTCTGCGTTGACCTCTCCGTCCTATCTCTACACAAGTGTGCCGCCTGGTCGCTTATTTGGAAAACCTCGCAATACAAGAGACAGATGTGGTGATGAATGGAGTTAATGGTCCGGTGCATGTGAGCGGCCTCCAGATCTACCCGACTCAGGGGAACCATCGGCTCCATTGTCGGCCTCAGCTCCTCATCCGCGGCCTATTGGCCACCACCTGCCGGTGCTGCTGCCTCCGGAGCAACGCGATTTGGCAATCGCGATCTTTGCTCAGCAACCTCAGCAGCCCGCTTCCCTTTCTCTTCCTGCGCCGACGCCAAGTGCTTACCTTTGTAGAAGTGGATATCATCAGCAAGCGTTCTCCTCTCCCTATCAGACATCTCCAGCGCCCTTAAGATGCTGGCAATCTGGTCCTTCAAGGCCTTCTCGTGCTCCGCCGAATCCTTCTCGCGCTCTTCCGCCGCCTTTAACTCCGCTCTAATTTCTTGAATTTCAGCTTGAAATTTCTTTTCTAACTCTTTAATGTTATCCAGGATGGGCTGCTCACCTCTTGCGGACTCATCATGCGAGCCCGCATCAACGCCGGTACTCGGTGTAAGAATAATTTCCCCACTCTCAATAGAGCCCGGTTGTGACTTTCTACCTGTAATAAAGAAAGTCAATTTCATCATTCAAATACAGTCCGCAGCGGACTCAAAGAATCAGGATAAAGGATCACTTTTAGAAAAAGTAGCAGCGAGTTGCCGGCTATCGAAGATAGGCCACCTTGCCCGCTCCTGGTGAAAGGCGCTTAACCATTTCTTCCATTCGCGATGGACTTTGACTCTTTTTTCAGCAGCAGAACTTTTCGAGACAACAATGTCATCAGTCTCGGTGATGATCTTAATCAGCCTTGACTTCCGCCGCGGCGACCTTTAAAGCCACTGACGCTTAAAATATTTAGGCGTCGGTTTAAGGTTACCTAACTACAACAGCTCTGTGGCAGTCCGCAGATCCTTAGCATTCTTGTCCGTCGCGGCCTGCTTCGAGGCCGCCTCGACCGTAGCTACATGAGAAGCGAATTGTTTCTTCTGCTCCGCTATCTTCTCTTTCAGTCTTTCCCTCTCTTTTTCCTCAACAGCGGATAAAGAGGGGAGTTCGCCGCCCTTGCCAAAGATTTCCACCTCAGGCTGTAGTACACCCAGCAAGGATTCACAGATTAGATCAAGTTGATCGACGTCTATGGACTCTAGTATCTCATCCGTGGATAAACTGACCGTGGAGATTGAATTGTCTCCCTGGACTTGGACCTCCAGAGTAACTAACTCGCTTTCGGGAAATTCTTTTTCGCGCGGTCTTTGCTGCAAGTCCGCATCTCCATTCCGCACGGAGATATTCTTCTCTTTCATCGCTCGCAACTTCTTTTCAACCCGCTCAGCCACAGTAGACCCGTCCCTCTTCCTCTTCATTCCAGAAGGGCCCCTTTTCTCGGCAGAGTCCGTGGAAGCCTTTCATAAATCTGGCTGGCTCTCGCGGACCGTCTCAAGGTTCGCAGTGACCAATGCCTTTGAAGGCGCATCTTTCCTAACCTCTTCCCCCGCAGTCCGCATATCTTCGTTAAGGTTAACACAATGGGCTCCTGGGCGTTGGGGGATGATACTTCAGTCTCATTATGTTCGCCAACAGTGTCCGCCGAATTCGCGATTTTTTGAGTAGGGACGGTGTCCGACAAATTTATTGACCTCTCACTTCTCAATGGCTGTTCAGCATGGGGGACTGCGGCATCCTCCTTCTCGCGTACAGATACATCAGCATGGCGGACTGCTTTCTCAGCAGGCTTCTGGCTATGGGAACTCTCTCCAGTGGAGCGGAGAAGCTCCCCTCTCGTCGTTCTCATCATTATTTTCTTAGTTTTCATTTGTGTTATTGTTTTCTCGCTATTTGTAGTAACACTAGTGAAGAAAGCACCAAGCCTCACCATGCCGGACTGCAAAGTGGAGACCGCAAGCGGTGAATAGCGCCCCGCGTCGGTCGGAATTTTTAACAGTTCCAGGCCCTCCAGCAATATTTATAGCGTTGACGGCATTAATGGGGCTTGCAGACTCGGCGTTTAAGAAAACATTTACGAAGTTTTCTGGAAACTTAAAAATGTGTGGGGATTATGTTAACCCCTCAGTCCGCAACACCCATAATATGCCAAGCCCCTTTTTCATTATTCGCGGACTCAATTTGGCAATCCACATGGCCCGGCGATAGCATAATTCTAAGGTTCCTGACCTATCACGGGCAGATACGGTTCGGCAGTCCGCCCAGCTCGGCAAAGCAGCAGTAATCAGCCACCAAGGATGATCCCCCAGCGGCAGATTCAACGCTCTATTCGCCCGGTTTGCCATGCCTTTGGATCCCTGGATTCTCTACGACGGCGGACGCATTGTCCCGTCCGCCCAGGCCACCGTCCTCCAGCAGGATTGCGCCTAATAGCAGCAGATGGAAGCTCCAGCCCGCAAGCCAAGTCCGCCCCTTTTGCGTGGACTGGCGTGTTCTTTCTTTTTGCTTCCCGTCACCATTGCCCGGTTCTCCTGTACCCCGGGCAGTCGGTTATTTTAGCCCTGCCCGTTTGGGCAGGCCCCCATCCTATAAATAGGGGGGAGGTGGTGCACCCAAGGGACGCTGACTGGTGCCCAGGAGCCTACTTGTTAAAGGCTGCGGACTCGAATTTCGTGCTTTGCTGACTCCAGCTTGCTCAGCTCTTGCCACTTCCTCTCTTCCTTCACTTGTAATCAAACCCTTCTTCAGTTAAAGAAAAGCCCGTCGCAAGAGAGGCATTCAGGCCGCGATGGGCGAAGTCTCTTATTGTCGTGGCTCACGGCCCTGCTGTTCTTCTTGCTCTCGTCTGCTTAGTAGATTACTACTCGCAGTCTGTCTTTCCCCTTCTACTCCCCTGTGCTCGAACTGTTAGCTGGTGGTGCTCGACCCCCTTTGCATTTTTGTGCATCAACACGAATACTTAATATTGCTTAAGGGATTTTAAATAGCTGACTATTTATTTAATCATGGTTAACACTTAACCAGCGTGCACATCAAGCATAAAAAAACTTAAACAAGCATAATCTACATACATCCCAGATGTGCACAAGAATCATCAACACTTGATGAACTGGACTAAGTCTGAACATCTAGAACATGTCCAAATCTTTAGACCTAAATGCACGGGACATGAGCAACACCAACTCCACTTACACAGTAGACAAGCACATCACTTTATGTGAGATTCAAAACATAACACATACTTAGATTCACAAAGCAACATAGTGACTGTTAATGTCAAGGAGTAAACTCAAAAAAATCATATGCGTTCTTGGAAAGGTCCAAGACTAGATTTGGGCCTTTGGAACACTTCAAAATCACCAAATCTACATGTCATGGATTCAACAACTTCTGGAACAATGAATATTGTCGACAACCTGGCTCTGATACCACTGTTGGGTTTTTGGGGATGGCACAACACTTCTGCACACCGCGGAAAAAGAATAAGAAAAACCCAAACGAGTTCAGATCTAGCAATATTCATGTATTAAGAAGTAAAGCATACTGTAATAAAAATTACATTTGAGGGATTGAGTCAGAACACAACCTAGATGCTCCAGAAAAATCAGGCCGGCCGCATAGCGGCTAGAGTATTGAATGCAGAAAGTATATCCGCGCCTCAACAGCAATCCACACGATCGGGAGTGTTGATGCACGAAAACGAACAGGGAGTCGGGCACCACCAGCTAACGGTTCGAGCACCGGGGGAAGGAAGTGAAAGGAGGAGACTGTCGACTAGTCGGTTACTAGCGGTCGTAGCTAAAGGACAGAAAAAGATGCCGCTGGTAGCGGCAGCAGCAGAGTTCGACCGTCGCGGCTTAAATGCCACTCCTGCGACGGGCTTTTCTTTATTTAAGGTGAGAAATGATTACAAGAAGGAGAAAAAGAGGAAGCCGGCCGGACTGCAAGCCGTAAAACACTAGACTTGAGACCGCAGCTCTTAACAGGCGAGCTCCTGGATACAAGTCAGCGTGTCTTGGGGAGTGCACCCACCCCCTATTTATAAGCTCGGGAGCCTGCCCAAGCGGGTAGGGCTAAAATTACCGGCTGCCTGGGGTACAGGAGAACCGGGCAGAGGTGAGGGGAAGCAAACGAGTAGAAATCGAGAAAGGAGGGAAGCCGCGCGGCCTGCCGGATTCCTCCTGGCCAGCTGATGGCATGGGTCATGGGCCTTGTCGCTGAGCAGGGTCAGCGCTGGCGGCGGCCTGACATGGAGACCGCCCGGCTTCGGTGATGACCAAACGAGTTGATCTGAGGTGCGCCTAGCCGACCAGGCTGCCCCACTGATGATCGTCCGAATTGGGAGATTTGGCAGTTAGAACAACCAGGCCGCCCGATCTGGAAAGCTGCGCGAACAGGCCGCGGATTCCGGGCTTAACATAATCCCCGCACATTTTTTAGTTTCCAAAAAACGTCGAAAATGTAAAACTAAGCCGGAGACCGCGACTGCCTTATCGGCGTCTATAAAATCCCCTGGCCCTGGACATTCTTCAAGATCTCTGCAAGGCCATGGGTCGCTATTCGCCACTTTCGGTCAGAATCTTTTAAGCCGACGCGGACATTCACAAGATGGATGTCATGTCATTGATGTTAGCCTGCGACAATAAATCGGCTGAAAAGAAGAAAAGATGGAGCCAGAAACCTGATGACTCTGACCGCCAGCCTGCGAAGAAGATTGGGAAGAAGGTTACTCCAGCAGCTTCTGTATCTGAAAAGAGGCCGACGCAGACCGTCGGCGAATCATCACAGGACGCAACCAATCCTGAAGCGGCTTTGAAGATTGCTCCACCACAAACCGGAACTGCCAAATCCTTCGATATGACTTTCTCTCCATCGGACGAACCACACTTAAAAATAGGTGAGACAGAGGATAAAAGTGTTGAATCTGGTAAGCCGCGCGACCTGCAGGCCAAGGTCGACCTAGTCGTTGTGGACGACAACGAGCCGAAGAAAGCGCTGGAGACCGGACATATTTTGGCTGAATAGAGCAAACAGACAGAAATGGGGTTCGGCTCCTTGAAAAGGCAAAAGCAATGGAGCGAGACCCTTGAGGAAAGGATGAAGAGCAAGATGAGGAAGATGCAGGCAGGAAACTGGAATATTTCCGTAAAGACTGGTGCAGACAGTCTTCAACACAGGCCGCACAAGAAGGAGGTACCCGAGAGTCCGTCCACACCAGATTTCAAGCTCAACGAGCCGGAGGATGTATCCGCGGCTAGCGAGACGCTTAGCGACCTCCTCAAGGGCATGGAGACCCTCCAGCAGTAAGATGCGCTACTGTTGACTCTAGCGGCCTCTGAGGAGGTTAACTGCCCCGAAGTCGAGGTCGTTGGGGAGAAGCTTGGCCATCCGGCTTCCACGGCCTCTGAAGTAGCCGAGAAACTGAAGCTTCGAGAGAAGATGGAGGAGATGAAGAAGCTGATCGCCGAGAAGCCGGTGGCGACCACACTTCCATTGCTGCAAGGTAAACACCGGGAAGTTAAACGAATTGTTAACTTCTACAAGTCGCGGTCAAGGAAGAAGGGGGCGAATATAATATTAAATCCGGCGGCCAGCTTTTTCCTAACCACGGCTCAACTGAAAGGCCGAGCTAAAGAAGCCGAGTGGCTATGGAAAGAAAAGCTAAAGAGGATAGACCCCGAACGATTCAGGCGACCAGTGTTTAGAAACCATACCGAGGCCTCTGAAGGAGATAAAAATCAAAGCGGTAGTTTTATCCTACCGATTTCCTTGCAAGAAGGTCGCAATTATCCGGGTGAACCTGACTGCGGTTTATCTTCTGCAGGTGAACCGGAGACCGCGATGAAACCGAGCGACTTAACATCACTTTTGTCTATGCTGCCGCCGCCTCCGCTAAGTGTTCGCGAGAAAGAGATGGCCAACTTCCAGAAGGAGGTCGACACATTGCAGGAAGCTTTGGACGCGCACACCGAAGCACTGCGGGTTAAGGACGAAGAAAAGCGGGTTGCCGAGGAGGCCGCCGAGAAAAGGATCCAAGAGTTGCAAACCATCATGGAGCAAGAGACCACAAGGCTGCAAACCGCGCTTGAGCAGGAGACCATAAAGTTGAAGTCTGAGCTGCAGACCGCGATGGAGGCCGCTGAGACGAAGATTGTAGAGATGCAGGTCGCCTTGGAGCAGGAGAGGGCAGAGAAGTATTTGCTGATGGCCAGACGACTAGAAGGAGACAGAGAAGAGATTCCACATCTTGAGGACGGCGAAGGCAAAGATCTGCCTGCGGAGACCGGCAGAGAACTTCCTGCATTGCCGACTTCTGGAAAGTTGTCGGTTACTGGTCGCCCGGCCTCTGGTGAGACTTCGAATCCACTAGAGGTTGCGGTGCCCGGGCGGGCCGCAGTTTCAAGCAGTCTGGGGGTTCGGGCGATTCCAATGATCCCGTTTGCAAGAGTAGAACGCGACACTGTGCGGGTTCATTGGTCTCTACACTTGCTTCACAATCTAGTTAGCCGGGTGTATGTTGCGATTGTGCAAACTGGTGAACAGGTCGCGCGAATTGGATGGGACAGACAGAACGGCGACAAGCAAGGCTGAGCGACTTGAGCGATCTAAGCCGCACGAACAATTGACTAATATTTTGTAATATATTTTCTCTGCTGGATGTTGGACAATTTGGTTGTTATAAACCGTTGTATTTTTACTCTGCTGCGAACTCTTTGCGGCGTATGCGGTTTGTATTTATGATCACCATGCCTGTGTTTTGTTCTGGAAATCTAAGTATAGCAAAGTAGTCGTGCGGTCTGGAGAACATGTCGCCGGCTTGAAAGTTTGACATCCACATGATTTGCCATGAAATTATTCTAAGTGCTGGGATGTAGCCTGGCGGACTGACAAACTAAACTGTGTCTTAGTCGTTGCACTAATCTGTATTTCCTGCAGGTTGAGGTCATGCGGTGTGATGGCTAGCCGCGATTTGACGTTGAGTACTGTACTTTCACAGGATTTCTATAAATAGAGCCGACTACGGAGATTTCATCACAAGACAGAAAGGATGCAGGCTAAGTCCAAGTCATTGCGGTCTGACAAGGCCTCTGCCATCAGGACAGATGCGGCCTCCGCATTCCACTCCGCAGACCATAAAGAATGCTAGCTTACAAAAGCCGAGCTAGACGATTTTGTAGAGAAACATATGCAGGGAAGCCTGCTGGTTGCGCGGCTTCCGCTCAGGACGAGCGGATTAACACATCCAACGCAAATCAGATCGCCATCCCCATCGACCACTTTGACTGCGGTTTCCGCTTTCCGGTCATGATGGAGGTCGTGGAGGTCTTCGACCATTATGGAGTTGTGCCAGGACAACTGCCACCAAACTCGATAGCCGCCATATACAGCTTCATCTCCTACTTAAGGTCAGAAAGAGTCCGATTTTCTATGAGGCTATTCCAAGAATGCTTCTCGGTGAGGTCTATCCCGGACTCCGGGACAAGGATCTTCCGGTGGCATTTGCACTTTGGCTGCAGGGGGCTGAAGATCGTCAACCTGGCGAACAAGATCGCTAACTGGTCGGAGCGGTTTCTCATCTTCGAGGGAAACCTGGGGTTGCTGCCAGTCAACCCGCAAATCCGCGAAGTGGCCGCGTTCAGCGGCGGCGGCTTGGACGGCTTGGATAAGGAAATCTACAACTTCTTCAAGGGGGAGCGGCTTGATGTAAACCATTACATCCCGCTGCTGCCGTCCTTAGAAGAAATTGAGGTGGAAGACAGTAAGCTCCAAACCGGTCGAACTGAACTTTTAGCCATGCAGTCTGGAAACTAATTTTGACTTTATCTTTGTAGCTGCTGTGGAGGTCCCGCGGAACAAGCCACTAACTCCTGGCAGCCTGACTCTCACCCAAAGAGAGAAGCGAGCCAGGCGGGCCAAGCCGCCGCGGGCTTTGGAGGAGGAGGAGTCGGCCTCCTCCGGCGAGTTTATGCTACAGGGAACGGGCAGCGGCCTGAAGGATGTCCATGGCAACCCGGCTTTGTTGTGGAGTCCGGATGGCGGGTCCGTGACGGTCTCCACCGCCCTCCCTTACTGGGGGAGGGAAGAAGTTACCCGCCACGCGAACGTAGTTGGCGCTGCGCTGTATGGCAAGCGCAACCTGAAGGCGCTGCGCCGAGTTCCACCAGACGACCTGCCACGGCTAGCCACGCAAGTCGGGCAAGGAGCTTCGTGACTGGCCACTTCATGGGCCTTACCTACAAGCAGTTAATGAAAGAGAAGAGCGGCCTGGAGAGGTGGTTAGAGGAACAAGAGGAAGAAAATAAGCGACTGAAAGAAAGCGAGGCGGTAAGTCATCACCCGATACTCGTGCGGTTAGCTTTATGAAACAGCGCGACTTACCTTTACTTCTTTTGCAGGCAATGTATGACCCGGCCAACCGCACCTTCCAAGACAACGTCTTCCCACAAGTCATCTAGGGGATTGATGGAGCGCTTAATCGCCTCTGATACCTTGGAGGCTTGGAGGCCGGCTTCACCGACTTCACTTGTGCCGACATTTACCCCACCATGAAAAAGAAGGTGGCCGCCGTCTATAGGGCGATCAAGGGCAAAGGGAAGGTCGGTGAGGAAGACGGCAACGAGGAGGAAGACGACGAGGAAGAGGGCGACCAGGGAAGCTAGAGCGGAATCGCATCGTCTGAGTCCGATGGTCAAGCATCCGAGACCGCGCGGACAGATTCGGCGACTTCTTGCGATTCAGGCTGCTCGGTGGCTAGCAGCAGCGGGTACTCTGAATCCTCCGTCGACATCGATGATGGGGGCCACTCAGATTCTCCTGCGGCTAAAAAGCTCAAGCCGACCGATTAGGACCTTTTTAATTTGTTACTTGTATTTGGATCTTTTTGGGAAATCGGCGGTATTATTTTTTGTAAACCGCACGACTAACATTTTATAACATTCAATGAAATAGGAAAAGGAATGAAGGAAAATTTAACCTTTGACGTGTCTCTTACTTTACATCTCATTTTTCTTACTTGTTCAAGGCCGCGCGGTCTCAGTATAACTTCCGATTTAATAGACAGTTTAACATATAAACCGGTCTGACGCCAAACTGCGACTTCAATGAAGTTACCCACAAGAGAGATAGATATTCTTGTGGCTTATTTCGGAATGCACATCCACAATAAGCCACGCGGCCATGCTTCTTAGTCGCCAAAAAACCATGACATTGAAGTATAAGATTGCGGCCATGGCGAACTCTGATACGAATTGCACTTTTAGTGAAAGAGACAAGAATAGAGAAATATTCTGCGCCTTCTGATAATGCATGCTGACAATAGGCACATGGAAGCCGATTAATTTTGTGATGACAGGTCGCTGATCGACTAGTATAATTAATACCATATAAGTCGGGGGACTAAGGTCAAGAATTAACTGGCAGAAACAGGTCGACCGACTTCCTGTCCATATGAATAACAAACCGACAATTGGCACATGGAAGCCAAATAATATAAGCCGGAATCAGTAACCGGGCGGCCTGTGTATTGACTGAAATAAATTGGCACAGGCCGCTTAATAAAGCCGCGAGATAGCGGATAGGCTCGTGTTGTCCTGCAAGAATAGATGGAGCTATGCGCTTATGTGTCGATGTGTGCAGGTGCGTGTGGCAGTACTTTCCTCACAAGGAACACATAAGTGGGATTAAAAATCTTAATATCCACGACCGATGTCAAGAGGTACAAGTACGCAATGTTTGCGACGAAGGTCAAGCGGGACAAGTACATAAAGTCTGCGACTGATGTCAGGCGGAATTTCCACTACACATCTGCGACTGATGTCAAGCGGGATGTGGAGGGCTTAAGAATTCAAAAGGGCCTTTTGCCCTTATATGCATGCATGTTAGCATTATAAGTAAAGCTATGAAATAAGCTTTAAATGAAAGATAATGCTTGTTTGATGTTAAGGATGTGGCAAAAGGATATATGTTCGAAGCTTGACTATGCCCCCATTAATACCAATTGACACGGGGACTTTATATATTATTCTGATCATAAGCACTTTTATCGTATAGAGAAAAAGAAATCCCTTCTTGGACTATTGAATAAGCCATGGAAGAATGCCTTAGAAAATTACTGAATGACATAGTCTTGCAACTTTCCGGCTCTTGCAAGTTGATTAGCTAACTCCCGGAGAGCAATGCAACCTTCTGCTAGATGACCAACATCTTTATGATAATTGCAAAAAATCTCTTCATGCCGATATTTGATTTTAGATTTCAAACACCGAGGCTTTTTGAACTCAGGCATTCCTTGAAGGATTATCAGAAGATCTTCCATAGGAATTTTGAATTTGACATATTTATCTGAACCTTTTTTTACGCTTTGGAGTTTTCGGATGCGAAGATGTGACTGGATGTACTTTCACAAACTTGGATAATCCGTTCTGCTGAAGAAACAATGTAGTTCTATCCCGAGGAAGAGGAGGAGATTTGCAATATTTGACTTGTGAAACATTTTGAGAAGAAATGAATTGCTGATCACCAGAAGTTCCTTAAGATTGTCTAGCCATCTGATTCAGAAACAAGATATAATCTTTATTCGCTTCTTCAACTATTATGAACTTATTAACGGTATCAATAAGATCTCCATAAGTTTTGGGGTACTTTGTGGTGAGCTTAAATTTCAAAGGGCCTTCTCGAAGTCCGTTTATGAAAGCATGCAAGTAATAATCTTGATGGACGCTACAAACATCCAGAACTTCCTTTTGGAACCGGTCAACAAAATCTGGATTAGACTCGTCAATTCCTTGCTTGATTCGGAAGAGAGATCCAACGTCTCTTTTTCGCTTCCTGTAAATAGTGAACCTTGAAATAAATTGACTTCGAAGATCTTTAAAACTCGTTACCGATCGAGGTGGCAGACTATAAAACCATTCCCTTGCAATATCCCCCAAAGATATAATAAAGAGTTTGCATTTTACTCCATTTGACACGTTTCTTAGTGAAATAGCTGATTCAAAGGCTTGCAAATGAGAAAACGGATCGTCATATCCGGAATACTCCGGGAGACACGGTACTCTGAAATCATCGGAGACATTATCCCACCGAATACGATTAATGAATGGAGAAGGGGCCTCTTCTTCTTCTTCCTTATAAGGAGGTTCATTTGCAACAGATTTTTGTGCATGCTCAACACAATTCGCAGTAAATTTATTATCATGGCCAAGGGACTCATTATTAAAATATGAACAATCATGCACTTCTGAGTGATCTGTAGTAATTGTCATGAAACCAGATTCCTTCTGTCCCTTTGCAGGATTCATCTTGAAAGGAAGAAGATAACCAAACTTTTCTCAGAGATCGCCGACTAGTCGCGACTTGGACTGGCGGCTAGACGGCGTAACAAGCCGATAAGAAGACTGGCAGAAAGCGAGCGGGTAGAACGACATGTTCTACAGACAGTTCTGGAGGCGGGCTGAAAGCCTTAGCCGGCGAAGTCGCGGCTTGCTCGACAGGCCGCCGAGCTCTAGAAGCTAGAGCGGTCTGACCAACAAGACCGCTGATTTCATCGACTAATCGAGATCTGAAGGTCGCGTGTTAACTGTTGATACACGAAAACGCACAGGGAGTCGGGCACCACCAGCTAACAGTTCGAGCACCGGGGGAAGGAAGGGAAAGGAGGAGACTGTCGACTAGTCGATTACTAGCGGTCATAGCTAAAGGACAGAAAAAGAGGCCGCTGGCAGCGGCAACAGCAGAGTTCGCCCGCCGCGGCTTAAGTGCCACTCCTACGATGGGCATTCCTTTATTTAAGGTGAGAAATGATTACAAGAAGGAGAAAAAGACGAAGCCGGCCGGACAGCAAGCCGCAAAAAACTAGACTTGAGACCGCAGCTCTTAACAGGCGAGTTCCTGGATACAAGTCAGCGTGTCTTGGGGAGTGCACCCACCCCCTATTTATAGGCTCGGGGGCCTGCCCAAGCGGGCAAGGCTAAAATTACCGGCTGCCCGGGGTACTGGAGAAACGGGCAGAGGTGAGGGGAAGCAAACGAGAAGAAATCGAGAAAGGAGGGAAGCCGCGCGGCCTGGCGGATTCCTCCTGGCGAGTTGATGGCCTGGGTCCTGGGCCTTGTCGCTGAGCAGGGTCGGTGCTGGCGGCGGCCTGACATGGAGGCCGCCCGGCTTCGGTGATGACCAGACGAGTTGATTTGAGCTGTGGCTAGCCGACCAGGCCCCCCCCCACTGGTGACCGTCTGAATTGGGAGATTTGGCGGTTAGAACAACCAGGTCGCCCGGTATGGAAAGTTGCGCGAACAGGCCGCGGATTCCGGGCTTAACAGGCAGAACCCACATCAACTTGTCACAAAAGTGCTAGGTCGGGAGAGGACACTCAGTGTCTCCACAGACTGCTAGATCTGTTGTAGGAAAGGCGGCGGCGACACTCACCGAGATCGTGGTCGGAATCGGCGATAGGATTGGCGAAACACTTCCGTCGTGTTTATAGATTTTCTTCTTATCGCACAGTATCGACTCGTGTGCAGAGAGATAAGAACCGTCGTAGGAAAACCCTAAAACATCCTATTTATATCCTAGGAGATAGATCCAGCAAGTCAACAGTTGACTCAGCACGGGCATTCACCAAACTCAACTCGACGAAGAATTCTTCGAACTCAGCTCGATGAAATCTGTGCCAAAAGCTAGAATGTCGAACACATTCGTCGAACTCAGCTTGACAAAATCTGTGCCAAAGGCCAGAACGTCGAACTAGATCCGTCGAACTCAGCTCGACGAAATCTGCACCAAAGGCCAGAACGTCGAACCGGATTTGTCGAACTCAGCTCGACGAAATCTGCGCCACAGGCCAAAATGCTGAACTTCATTCGTCGAATGGCGTTGAGTGAATAAAATACACTCAGCGCATAAGAGCCAGATTCGCCAGGTAAACTATTTACTCGACGAAGGCGTTGAGTGGACTCGATGCAATCAATGCTTAAGTGAGACAGTCAACGCACTCAACGCATTCAACGCCAAAATTTGCAGAGTTAACACTTAATCCGCGAAAGTGTTGACTGGACTCAACGCTCTCAACGCTTTCAGCCCGATGGTGTTGAGTGAGCTAAACACACTCAACACCTAATGCCTTTGAATCATACAACCTCCAAGGCTTTGAGTGAACTAAGAAAACTCAACGCCTTCAGCCCCATGGCGATGAGTGAGTTAAACACACTCAACGCCAAATGCCTTATAATATTTTCAGTCCCTTTTCAATATCCTTCAACACATCATATGATCTAAATAGTACAAGTCCAATCTCCCAATTTCTCCACCATCTTATGTGCGACCCTGATAGGCTCATACAGAGCTGGCAGTGATGCTATATGCTTGATCACTTCCAGATCACTATGGTTGCACCAACAACTACATCACCACGCTAGCCAGCTGTATTTATCCAAAAAATTGGACTAAAAGAGTTTGGCCCTTGGGGAAGGGGTGATCACACACTTACTTCTCTCTCACAAGCAAGACAACCAAAGACTTAGCACAAGGAACAGACCCAAGGATTTAGAACGGATATCCCAACAAACACCTGGAAGATCTTAGAGCACTTCCTCTCCTTTGCCAATTGCTGAGCTGAGGACACCTCAAACGGCGTAAGAAGATCAGGGCACGAGTAGGCATGCCCTCTGAGGTACTATAACATCCCCGAAACTACTAGACCCCTAAGAGTGACTTTATCATAACAAAGTCATGACAAAACCCTAGGAAACCCAAGAAGACCCAAGTGAGCAAAGGCATGGTGGTGGACATCACCTTTGATTGCAAATATCTCAACCTAACTCCAGGCATATGGTTTGACTGTAGGGTTTCACCTTAACCCAATAACCTCACCATGGCACCCCTAACCATTGGGGAGGACCCTTGGGTCACCAAGGACCCATTGGGGTCAACCAAAAGAGCCAAGTAGACCAAAGTCAACCCAAACCGTATTTAGGTCAAACTAAGCTCACACATGGTCAATTAACATCCCCTTAGTCAAAGGGACACACCCAGACCTTATTAGGCCCTAAGGGAGGCCAATGGGTCACCAAGGACTCATTGGGGTCATCCAAAGATGCTAAGTTGACCAAAGTCAACCCTAGACATAAAATTTTCAAAGTGCCCTAACTAAGTGTCAAGCGGACTCCAAGGTGCCAAGCCAACCCTACCCAACCCCACCTAGACTTTGGGGAGGTCAATTGGTCACCAAGGGACCATTGGGGTCAACCTAAAAGGTCAATTTGACCAAGGTCATCTCAACCCTAAGATTAAGTCAAATTAGCCTAAGTGGACCTAACCAAGCCTAACTCACGTATACTAAGCCCAACTATTGTGGCCCATGAGCTTTAGGAGGCTAGAATTTACTTAAAATTCCATTAAAATTCTGGAGAGGGTGACTATGAGAGAGAAAGCTTCATCTTCCCTTTAATGGAGGAGAGAGAAAGAGAGGTCATTCATGGCCAAGTGAGGCCAAGGGCCTCTCTATTCATCTTCAATGCTGGATTCTTCTCCCCTGGGGGAGAGGAGAAGATTCCAGCATTTTCTCGGCCACGTTGAGCCCAGGTTCACCCCACCCCAAGCCATGGCCGAAAATTCACCTTCATGACCATTAATGGCAATTCATGCCACACCCTTCCTCTTCCCGATTCGGCTATCTTTAAAAGCATCCCTAGCCCCCAACAGCCTTTTCCACACTTTCCATGAAGCAGCCAAGCCTTCCCATAGTGCAGTTGTAGAGAACCAAACGACACTAACACCGGCAATGGAATCCCATCGATCGGCAAGGCTTCACGCCTCCCAAAATTTTGACTTCTCCCCTCTCCCTCTGTGCTAGCCTCTTAGATCAACTAGGGGAGATATCGGGTTCAATTGAGCCCGATCCAGTGACTGATTTTGAATAAATTCCCTAGGAAATGAGTGGTTGTGGGTTCGCTGGTAACGGCCCCTCTGGGGGCCGTGTCACCGCCAATCGATAGCCCGCACATCAATGGAGGTTGTGGTGGTGGTGGACGGCTAGGGAGGTGGCTGGGTGGTCGGGAAATTGGCCTGGAAGTTGCTCCAACACGGGTCGATCGGGACCATTAGCGCGCTGGGGATGATGACGGGGAGCTGCTGGATTGCGCCAAGATTCGTGCCGACATGTGATATAGTTTAGGATTATATCATTTCATTTTATTTAATTTCTATCACACTTAATACAGTGGTTAGTTTTAATTATTAAAAATACTTAGATTCACCTGCTGGAGAAATGATCAACATCAAAATTGTAGCCCTTCAAAAATGAGACTAAATAATTTCAATCCATTTAGGTTAGTGCTCTGACCACAACAATCAAAATGGTGCAGACTATACATATTGCTAGTTAGAGACAAAATTGAGTACCCCCACCAAACCACTTATCCAAATGACTTGAAATATGGGATGAGAGCCACTGTTACCTATACTTATAACATATCCAAAAATGAGAATTTTTGGAGGACATTTTCCTATAGTTTTTGTAAAAATTTAATAATATAGGCAAGAATTAAATAAGGTGTCTAATTACCTCAAAATTAATCAAAATTTTTGTGGATGGTCCTTAGGGTCAGTATATGTACTTGGTACAAATTTCAATCCATTTAGGGTTGATTTGAGCAGGTATTGATGTGACCAAAGCTTGGTGCCTTAAGGGTAAATTCGGTCAAAAGTGCACTGGTGGAGTGAGTGACCATTCCTTATAAAAATGTGGTGAAACTTTGGCCACTGACTTGTAGTATCATATAACCCCCACATAAGTGGTTTTGGCGTAGATATGCCCATAAACCCTAGTACAAACCCTAGTGTTGCCCTTTGAGTATTGAGAAGGAAATGGGCCATATATCTTTGGAATAACTTGAAAATTAGTAGGCTACTTCATAGGGTGGTAATAAGGCCTAGATAATTTTATTGGAATTTTTAGGAACATTCATCCCCTCTGGATTAATTAAGGATTAATTAGGGCACTTTATTTGAAAATTGAATTTCATGTTTAAATATTCTTTGATGTTCATGAAACTTGGGCAGGGAGCTTATTTTGATGTTATTGTTCTCTGATAGTTTTGATATGAATTTTGGATTGATATATTTGATACTTTATTCAGAACCTCAATGCTTGCCCTAATTGCAAGAAAATTATTTTTGGATTTGTTACTCCTTGAAAAATTGTGAAACATGGTCATATGATTTTTCAGGGAATTATAATATTCCATAAATTTTTATAGAATTATTGGAAGGCATTTCATTTAGGAATATACATAAAGTACCCCATAATGAATATATTTAAGTAATTTATTTATGTGACCAAATGAACTTAGAAAATTGTGATTTTTTGGTCAGTAGACCTTTCTGGTCATTATTAGCATCTGATAATTTTTTTTATAATTTTTGGATGACTAAATTTACAACTTCCCTCTTTACGCTGTTATTATGATAGATTGTTCAATATTTTGTTTGGAGGCCAAAATATTATTGAAAAATTGATAATTTCAATACTTACTATTATTTTGATGAGATACTTCTAAAATAATCTTCCTAAGGCCATACCTACAAATAAAAGTAAACTTGTAGTTCAACTACAATGTTGGCCTTATTTTGCAAAAAATTTATTAAATAATAATTAAATTAGGAAAAATATTATATTCTGGATTTATTCATAAAACATCATGATAGACCCCCAATAATAATCTTAGGTCAATCGGATGAATATTTGAAGGGGTCGCCATTCACACTCATCATGTAGGATAGTTGGTCTGCACTCGGTAGAACTTGTAAAAGTAAAGTAATATGTGAATCCTGTTATGGGAAAGGGTAATTGGTGTACCTAGTCTGGTTGAGAATAAGCAAGGTCACCATTAGAAGGCAGGTTGAGGGAACCTGGTTGACTATTGTTAAGTGGTGCTCGTGATCGACGTTGGATCGTCTTTCCCTGAAAATGTTAAAATACACTAGGGTTAGATTTAGTATAACACTAATTGGAATTGATTTGGATAGATACCAATAATAATAAGTACCTTGCGAAAGGGAGCTTTGGGATTCAGCCCATCGTAGTTCCTAGTGCCCCCGAGAACACTTCACAGGGAATGCCCTGGGCAGTCCAAGGTTAACCTAAAACCGTAAGACTAAAACGAGCACAAGTGTAATTAACAATATACAAGGACTTCACTTTCACTCACCCTCATACTTTGGAAGGTTAGCTTTGTTAGGTTATCTGAGCGGTATACTCGGAAGGTAGTTGTAACGGATAGGTTAGTTCGAGGAGCCGATGGATCGGGAATTCATGGTTGCATGTGCATAAAGATGGTGGGTATTCGTTATTTGATGGTAGTTCACACCGATGTTGATACGATGACTCGGCCGGTGTGGTTTACGCTTAGCCAAGTAAAAGACAGGTGGTTGACTAGCATAATATGCGAAGACTCAGGTGTGTCCTTCAGAGGCGTACATAAGGGCTAGGCCTGGTAGTGTGAATACCCGTCTAGAAGTGTGGTGGCCTCACCCACTGTCTCCGTTTGGCACGGCGGAGGCTCCTGGGAGTTATGCTAGCTTCCAAAATGGGGGAACTAAATGTCTGTGCACAAAGTCATTTGCGTGTATTGCACTTGCATGAATCATGGTATAACATATCACTACACACATACTCGCTTTCAACCTGACACACCATCGTATAAATATCTATGTGACTTTTTATACGATGGGAGTCTTGTAAAAGACCTCTTAACTTATAAGTTTGTATGGACATTCATATAATTTAGGGTTACCTATTTTTTAGTTTACTTTTCATATACTTACTACTCTACTCTACTAGTTTATATTACTGCTTTTTTTATAGAACTGTTGTTGGGTATTGCATACACAATAGCCCAGATTTGTATGAAGTCACCCTTAAATTAAGATGAATTAAGTTTGTATTTGATGCTATTTTCAGTTAAGTTTTTGTAGGACTTAATTGCTAAGTGTAGACCAATGTCAGTCTACAATGAGTCTCCAGACACAGGACCATACAATGTAATCACTCATTGTGTGATCCATGGTGTTAACTTATGTGTAGCCTCTCTATTGGGACACACTTCCTTTTCAAGCACTAAGGGCAAGAGAAAAGTTGGATGCTGATTTTAATGAAGCATTAGTTTTTTCAGTTTTTCAGATTTGTCTAAGTATTTTTCTCGAGTACTATATTTGTACTCGAGAGGGACTTAAAATATTTCTCGAGTTAGACTTGTCTTAATTTCGAATGGCAGAAGTTGTTCTCGAGAAAGCTTAATGTTGTTCTCGAGAAGGGCTTATGTACTCGAGTACTATATGACATTTCTTCTCGGGTTGTTTCTTTTCCAAACAATTATTTATATAATTTTTTTTCTCGAGAAGACCAAATTTATTCTCAAGAAGACTATGGTTTGTTCTCGAGATGCAGAAGTGATTTCTCGAGACCTAGAGTATTTTTCTCGAGAGCTAGACATTTGTTCTTGAGATGATTATCTGTTCTCAAGTACCAGAAAGATTCTTCTCGAGAACAAAAGTATATTTTTCTCGAGTACGTCTCTCTATCTCGAAATTGCAGATTTCCACCTCCACATAATTTTTTAAGTGTTTTTCTCGAGATCCTCATTGTTCTTCTCGAGAACAAGTAAGATTTTTTCTCAAGTACAATCCTCCTTCTCGAGAACACCCGTACTATTTTCTGAAAATCTTCTAAGTCCAGGCAGACGTAATTTCAAATGTCATTAGCGCGTGATTGGTCCATATGGCTGTCATTAATTGTGAATATGATCGTTTGGCAAGTCCTATAAAAGGTCTTGTCATTTTCGACCAACCCTAAGAAAAATAACAAGTAGCCGCAAGATATTCCAAGTTTTTCTGAATCCCTAATTTTTCTTTCAATAATCGGAAGCGCAGCTCTTCACCGCCATTCTTGCTGATTTGCTTCCGATCCAGATCGATTCTGAGAAGTTGATTCAGAGATCAAGTCATTCTACAATCTACAGATCCAATACTTGATCTTGCTGAGTCCAGAGAATTTCAGATCCAGAGATCTTGCTGATTCTTCTTCAACCATTTCTGATAAAGCCGCAAAGTTCAAGGAAGAAGAACATGCATAAGTTTTGAAGATCTGAGATCAAATCCTATTTGTATTTATTTATTTCAATCTACTCTTATAGGAGATATATCTTTGAGTCGTAGGAGCATTGTTCTCCGAGTCCTTGTAGAAAGTTTTATCTTCCGAGTGTAGATCAAGTTTTTGGGATCGAGTTGTAGGAATGTTGTTCTGAGGTGTAGTATTGTTTTCAATTCGAGATTAGTGGAGTAGCCGAGTCTAGTGCATTGCTAGATCGGTGAGTGGAAAGTGGATGTACCCAAGGTTGTGGAACCACTATAATTCTTGGTGTCGTCTATGATTGCTTGGTTAATTTTCTGTGCATCGCTCGCTAATTTTTATTCCGCAATAAGACACACAACTCACCTATTCACCCCCATCTTGGTGATTTAGGTAAGACAACTTAAACATTTTCAACTGCCAGCTTGCCTTTCCTTTTATAGTACTATAGATGTTACAATATACTTGCTAGATAGTCCCACCGTCACCTGCATTGTTTACTCTACACCCTCAAAAGCTTCCCTATCCCTCCTCCCGCACAGTGCCTAGGAGTTGCGAGGGCGAGACGGGGATGATAGTTGGCTTTGTATTTATGACTAACCGTCGGTGGACAAAACATTTTATGGGCTCTAGATGGGAGACAGGGAGCAGCAGCAGGAGATGCAGCACCAGTGCAGCACAGTGCACATGGAGGTGGGCCAGTCTAGTATGGGAGCACCAATCTGTGGATCCATGAGTGTTTGTTTTTTTAGCTTCAGCGAGAGGGTTGTAGTGTGGATTTGTTGTACCTGGCATAAGCCCGTTTATATTCCTACTTACTGATCTATTTCAATACTTTTATCTTCATGTGAACATTGCTGTGATTTCTATTTCATATGTTATATGTGATTGTGGACTTGTCTTAATCTCATTTATACTTCTACTTCTTGATGATCTTCATTGTCGGCAAAATCAGAGTTTTGTAGTGGCGACCTTCACGTGTGTCGGTGTCACTGCAAAGCGACAGTTCTGGGTGTAAGACCAGTAGCATAGAAAAAAAGGGTCTTACAGGTCCCCCTTGGGTGTATTTATAGTTTTTACAACCTAGCCTGCAAATAGCGTACCTCCGCTATTCTAAACGGATATATACATCCCAACTGGCTCTGCCAACAACCAATCTCTATTGTTTTAAATGGCTATATGCAGCCCTACATGGGCACCCAGGTAATATTAACTCTGGACCCCACTAGGTGAGTGGTCCATTGGAGCACAACTCGCCCGAGGGAGCGAATGTCGGGAGATCAACTCACTCACCTCCTTGATTTTTTCCTAAAAGGGCAGGTGCCCATTTGGGCAAGCATTCTTCTGGCTGTGCTAGACCTTGTCCTGCGTGCGCTCTGAGGAGTGAGGTCTGGGTGAGTGCATGATGAAGATCACAGTCGCCTGAGGTCCTAAATGCCCCATCCCTGGTTTATGTGAATGCCCCCTTTAGGTGGCGGGGCGAGTACAAGTTAGCCTATATCACTCGCCTAGCTGGTATTCCTAGGCCTTTGGCTAACAATGCCCTGAACTTGCTTGGGAGGGCCAACTCAGCGAATATGGGGTTGTACATAATACCTACTCTTTGCGAGCTTTTGCAAAGCTTGGAAAGAATCATCTAACCATACATATTCGATGAGTGCTTGCTGACCTGAAAAGGAATCTTTTGTGGGTCCCTCCATGGCTCTATAAATATTCTCAACGGGGGTCGAGGCTGTTTTGCCCTTCTTGACTTTCTTGGTTCTCACCTCCATGGAAATGTCGCTCTCGAAGGAAGCTCTGGATCGTTTTAACGCAGTCCATGCTAAGGATAAGGCCTTGATGGGTTCATTCGCCCCCTGGCTATCGCACAAAGTTCCCGAGTCATTCTCAAAGATGAAAATAGCAAAGGTGGTCAGATGCGATCTGACCAGAGATGAGTTAGTCTTGCAAGAGACTTCCAACTCCGGGATTCCTCTGGTACGTTCACTCACCTTCTGCTGCTTGCTTTAGTAAAGAAGGTCGTTGACGCTCTGACCGCAGATTCTGATAAAGGAAAAAGCTGGGGAGGCGAGTGTGGAACCGCACTCACATGGGGTCAGGAATGATGAGGAGGCCCGCAAGATGAACTCTTCACTCCAAATGTTGAAAACGGATGCACACCTGTGAAATAAATGTAAGCCTTCTTTTGGCTTCAAGCCCTTCACCATATGGCTAAGCCGCCTTTTCTTTGCAACTCCCCCTTTTGGAATTGCAGGGTATAGTGTTCCCGCGCAAAGATCCCTTGCCCGCCTAATGCCTGTAGATCCCTCCTTGAGCCTTCAACCCAAAGCAGATACTGTGCCCATCATTCCTCCGCAGGTCAACACTTCTGCTGCTGAACCGACAACATTCCCCCAAGCTTGGGAAAGGGAACATAACATTCAACACTCCCTTTGAAGGGCGTCTCGGCGCTTCTCGTAGTACTTTCGACAAGGTTGTGAGCATCGGACCAGGTGACAAGCCTTACTCACTTTCCACAAGGTGCAAAAACCAGGAGAACCTAATACCACTTCACACAGGGTTCCGCGAGATCTTGTCACCTGATGTTCACATTGACGAGGATGAGATCTCGCCTCTCCCTTCTTCGGGTTCGATTTTTGAATACTTAGGCGACCTGAAGTATGTGATGAGTTCGATTTATATAGAGTTTTTTGGACTCATCTCGGTCTGTTTTATCACTCGTGCTCTGCATTTCAACCGGTAATCGGTTATATTTGCTTCGATCGGTCAATCACAACCTTGTGCACCGCTTTGGCTCGAGGGTGTGCAATTGCGCATTATATTGTAAGGGGTATGCCCATGGTGCTCCCCATGGCTCTTTCCGGCAATTCTTGCTGTATATTTGGTGCTGGAAGCATTTGCTCCAGCTTTAGTTTTGATGTGCAGGTAGTGCACTTTCCCCAAGTTAGGAATTCGGATTTGTGGAAAATACACGGTCATGCGTTTTACTCACGCACGATTTGTGACCGATCGTGCGTTTTGTTGAGCTGGAGAAACGTCGAGTGGAGCTCGACGAATTTTGTCGAGCTGAGCTCAACGATCTTCACGCACGGTTAACGCACAGTTTCTTTGGAACCGTGCGCGAAGTAAACGCACGGTTTTCCTGTGGCTGCTTTAATTTAATGTGCTATGCGGTTAATCAAGCGACTTGCTCACGCACGGAAAGAAGTGCCCGTACGCAAGTACAACGCACAGTTCCACCTGCTTCTAGAAATTTCTGCTTTCTGTTGTTACCCGTGTGTTTTCCTTCACGCATGGGGGGAATCGTCCGTGTGTGAGGAAACGTACGGGTCCTGGCTTATTCCTCGCAGGCCAACTTTTGTGCGTTAATAACGCACAGTTAATGCATGGTCGTACGCCAAACCATGCGTGACAATTTTTCCGACCTGCTTCTATTTAAGTACAGGTTTTCTTCAAGATCGAGGGGAGACCCGCTTTTCTGCCATTCTTGCCGCCATTTTAGGGCAAAACTCCGCTCTTTCTCCTCCGCCATTCATCTTCCTCTAAGGAGAGAAGCTCTGGCCATGCTCGTGAAGCTTACCTCTCGCCGGTGCTTGCTCTCGGCCTACTCCTTCACTTCCTAGCTCTATTGAAAGTTTTGAAGTTGTATCCATCATGCAAAGCGAAGCTTGCAACCTTCTTCCGGATCGTGATACGAAGAAGACGGGTCCATTGGATGTTAGTGACACCCTTCTCTACCCCGGACGTAGTTGAGGACCGAGCTTGGACGCGGATTGACAACCCGACGATTCCTTCCGCGACTCCTCGATGAGCCTTCGGATTTGGTCGATTTCTTTCCTTGTTCTTGCTTTATTGATGTATATGCGTGGATAAAGTTTTATATGTAGTTGATGTGACACTTTAGCTATAAAGTTATTAGTTTCATGTCTATGTGAATCTTTATAGTTTTATTGCTTTAGTTGCTATGACACTCACCGTCAGCATGAGCACAAGCCGCCATAGTTGGTTCTGTCGCTCTAGCGATTGCTAGAGGCTTGCGTTGCGACGAGGTGTTTACGACCCTCAATCTGCCGTTCTATTCACTTCCTATGCCTGTAACTCTCTCCATTCCGCCGAGCGAAGCAGCGCATAACAGCCTGCATATGAGTAGATTTAGTTAGCTTTTATTTTCTTGCTAAAACCAATCCCCTTTGGACTTCAATCTCAAGTCCCCTTGTTAGACAACTCCACCTTGCGATGTTCCTTGACAGATTTGATACTTGGGAAAGCCTCTCCATTTTATATTAATTATGCGACCGGTACACTTGTCGTAAGCGCATCAAGTTTTTGGCGTCTATGTTGGGGAACACCATCGTGTGAGTTTTCTGAAAGGAAGTCTTGCGATTGTTGTTTTTCTTTTTTATCTTTGTTGCTTGTTGTTTCTTTTGTTTATTTCTTTTTGTCCCTTTTTCTGATTTTTGATTTAGAAAGCGGGTTCGTGTTATTTTTATTCTAAGTTGTGTAGCACCCATCTGACAAATATTTTTGTTCGCAATGTATTCTGTTGTTGATTGTCGTCTCTATGACACTTTGCTCCGATACATCGACGCCTTGGCTGTTTTAAATGCCAAGCATTGTATTAGGTGTTTGTTATGTCAAGGTATTGACCACATGTTGAAGGATTGCCCCCGTCTATGCATCGCTTCTTCCTCTAAGGGCGTGTGCACGACAGCCCCCTATTTATGGAGGACTACTGTTTACAGGAATACTAGGGTATTGTCTGGCCCATACATTGACATCGCGCACCTTGCTCGCTCTTTTCCCGTTGAGATTACCAAAGAATCTCTCGCCGCATACAGATCGTTCGTGGGTCCCTCGCTCCCTTTTTACGATCTTCCCTTGATTGATGACGATCACAATGGTGGTAGAAAGCAAAAAGAGGATCAGGAACACATGGGTGCTCTTATATGGGACGTTGAGATTGTTCTCGTCGACGGGGAGGTGTCTGCGGATGATTTTACTATGGGGCCTGCTCGTTAAATGCCTGATTTCGAGTGCAGTTTTGCCCTTCCGTAATTTTTTATTGATCGTGCTCCTCCTTTTTTGTGTGAGTCGGCTGTTGATGTTGTATTTATTGGTGATTCGGTACCTAAGGTTGCGTCGAAGTGGGATGAGGATTTTACTATCTCTGGTGGAGAATGTGGATCTTCGGAATACTATGACACACCCTGGTGGGATGAGGAGTATCCCCTTTCTGATGCAGAGGTTTGCACATCCTTATTGGACGAGGTGGTCCCTTTTACTACCGCAGACCTCGAGTTCTCGGATTCCCCCTGATAAGACTCATATGATACCGACAGTGATCTATGCTCGGATCCTGCTGAGGGTGATACCGGGATCACTCTCCCAAAATCTGTACATTTTAGTTTTTCCTCTCATTTATTACTTGACCCCCCATTCTTTATCTGAGCATGTGCGGGTTGAGTCTCCACGGTTACTTTGGGATGACGATGAGTCTTGTGCTCATGCTGACGGTGAGTGCATCTTCTTGTTTGAGAAGGTTCCTACCTCCTTCAAAGTGGAAGCCCCTGTCGTCACCATTGCCTCCTGCAGAACTGCGGTGGACAGCGCCTTGCTAGGCAAGGATTTCTTTTGTGATGAGATTAGTGAGGACCAGTGTTCCTCCTCATCTTGTTTCTTATTTCCTCTACCTGAGTTGATCAGGTATTATTATGTTGGTAGATGGGTAACTGCATTATCTCTGTATCGGTACTCGCTAACGCAATGGATATTCAGCCAGTTACATATGCATCTTTTGTTTCATTGGCCAATTAGCTAGAAATTTTTTGTTAGCCGAATAAGTTGTTCTGGGTGGACAATAATCCCAGTGTAACGCCCCAAAAATCATAATCGAGCTGGTCGCGTCCTGAGAATATTTTTTTGGTGCCTGTATAGGGGTACACGGACTAGGACACGGGCGTGTCCAAGGCCGTGTCGTTCTCTGTGTTGGACGGCTGTGTACAGAAAAGGACACGGCAGGGAACACGGCTTTGAGCTGTGGTGACAGGGGCATGTCAGGGGTGATACGGGCGTGGGCGTACCTGTGTCCCTACCCGTGTTCACCAAGGGTCGTGACGGTTAGCGTGGCGGTTACTGGTAGCATGCACTTAGGTCACAGTTGTGTTGGGACCAGACAAGGGCGTGTCAGGTTGAGACACGGGCGTGTCTTGGCCCGTGTCATCTTCTATGCTTGACGATCGTGTCTGGATCGAGGCACACGGCCTGGGACACGGCCGTGTGCAAGGCTGTGTTTGGCCCAGGTTTGAGGATTTTTGGCAGATCCGAGCTGTTCGTTTTCTTTAATTAAGATCTAACGGCACAGATATGTCCCTGCTTTGTTAAGGCCGGGAATGGAGGTTTTATTCCTCATTCTCTCTTAACCATTCTCTTCCTAAGGAGTTAGTGAGAGGAGAGAGCAAGGAGGAAGAAAGAGGAGGATTCCGGCATCCGACAGAGCATCGGAGCACCGATTTGAGAACCAAGACCGGATCCGCGGAGGAAATTCCATTTTGAAGCTTTCTATCCATATAGATTTTTATGGTGCAAAAGTGTACTACAAGGGTAACGATTAACGATTCTCTACTTGAGCATGTGAAACTCCCCTTCTTTTACATAAGGAAACAATCTCCCGCGAGTGTGCGGTGAGTGTGCGGTGTTCCTTGGGGTTGACGGGAATAGTCCCCCTTTTGTTGCATATAGAGTCCGAAATCAAAGTACGGACATAGGCATTATGTGTGAAGCCTACCCGGACGTGTTGGTCTGTATCGGTGATGTTGCATTTTGTATGGCTTGCCGGAGAAGACTCCGTGTTTTGTGTTTTCAGGATTATACGCGGTAGATTGCAGCAGCGATCCTTGGGGATTAACTCCAAGGCGCGCCCGGAAAACTGAGCGGAAACGTAATTCTGCTAACTTTACGGTCGGGGATACAGCCTTGAACATAACTGGGTTATGTGTTGTTTGGAATCTTTGGGATCCGAGAGAAGCTTGGGTCGCACGTACGTCTTAAAGTGACTAGGCAGAGTGAGTAACGGCCATGTGGAATCGGACCTGGGCTATGCGATTCGGTGCGAGAGACCCAAAAGAGGGACTGGCCGTTGGCATAGTCGGGAGCCTTAGATGGTGGTCAGAAAAGCTAAATTTCTAACGATGTTGCCATCCCTGGGATGATGGTGAAGCTACTGAATTGTCAGGATTCACCGATAATGTGCCCTGAGTGCACGGGGTGTTTGACCGTGTGAGCCTACACCTGTGGCGAAGTATGTTTGTACTCAATTGTTTAGCTGGGCTAATGAAATGCAGGGAAGGAGCACCGTCGTCCCGAGTAAGTGGCGGGGTCATTATAATTTCGTCGGCTTTGGCTGACCGTTACTTTGTTTGCCACCGTGCGGTGGAATGTTGCTTGCAGGTGCTGCGGAGCCAAGTACAAAATAGTGGGCTGAAGCCCATGTTGCTGAGTTGGCCCTCGAAGGCCAAAGCGAATTGTTGTTTTACGTTTGTCATGTGTGGCCGGCCTGCGAGCCGATGTATGTAAAACATTACTTTGTTAAATGAAACTCTTGTAAGGCCATAAGGCCATGTACTTTCTGTGTATTTGTTGTTTCATTCCTATAGTAGTTTGTGGACATTCTTGATAGTTGGTATTCTATTATGGGTTCTTGACAACTGTTTAAAAGCTTCTGCTAGAATGCTCTGTGTTAGGGCGAGTAGTCGAAGATGGAATGTTTTGATATTCGTAAGTAACCCTTCCGACTGTCCGTGGTATATGGCGTCGGGTTCCAGCTGGACCTTCTGTTATATGTCATACGACGGATGGGGGTGTTACAATTTGGTATCAAACTTCTGGTTTCCGTCAAATTAAATGAATTCGTGGACGAATTCTTTTTAAGGGGTGGTGAGCACATGTGTGTGTCATCGTTATAACATCAAAAAGAACCCATGAATGTCCATGATGCGCCCGCGAACAGACTCTTACTGTGGTTGGTTCGGTGAGTCGATCGCCGCGGGCGTGCTACAGGAGGCAAGTGCACCTATCACAAGTAGTACTCGATATTCGGGGGAATACCGAGGTCGTATTGTTCTCGGGGTCGCGTTGACTATTCTTAGTCCTCCGGGAGGACTATTATTTTACTGAAAGTAAGGTGGATTGTTTTTACTTAATAAAAGACGGAAAAGCAAAGGAGCGAAAAAACGATTTAGAAAATATTCGATGAAGGGTTAACGCTCGGCATCGAATCGGATTAAGACTAAAACAATTTTTAATAATTATAGGACTTAGTTTTCAAATTAATAATAAGGTAACTTGGCCGTGGAGGTTCCACAAATATGAGCTCACCTAGCTATAGGGATATCGCTCACCTAAACGTTAAGACTATTCGACCGAACGTTAGTCCGACGAATGATTCCTCTTAACGCACGCGTTACGCTAATAACCCCGCTATTGGGTAGGGAACCCAATCCGGTAGAATTACGCTTGTCCTCTCTCGAGGGTATGCACGCAACTCTATTTACCCAGGGGTGATCGGTCCATATGCACGGCCTCTCGGCTAGCTAGCATATGGACTACGGAAATAGGGCCCACACATCGATATGTGGTCCTACGCGTCGAAACCTGGGGTAAACCTTAAGTGCTTAAATTAAAATGAAAATAAAGAGCTTCAATTATTAGAAATCGTTTTAAATGTCTCAATGCTATTCGATGCCGAGGCTAATAGCGATTAGCCACACATCGGTATGGGGACGGCTTATAATTTAGTGAGCCGCAAGTTCGAAATTAAACACTAAACGATTATAAGAAGGGGACACAAGAAAAATAACAACATTTAGAAAACTGAAAAACTAGCTAAAACAAGAACTCACGCACACTCCAAATTATAAATTAAAAAGGAACTAAGTTACACATGAAAGAAATTTGCATATTCAAAATTTGCGAGTACCACTCAAACGAGTGGGGGCGGTAAATAAAAGCTGAAA
Organism: Platanthera guangdongensis; assembly: GCA_039583875.1. NCBI lineage: Eukaryota > Viridiplantae > Streptophyta > Magnoliopsida > Asparagales > Orchidaceae > Platanthera > Platanthera guangdongensis. The sequence continues at coordinate 63,634,201 of CM077159.1, forward strand.
ATTTGCAAGTCCTACTCAAACGAGTAGAACTTAAATGAAAGCGAGTACTACTCAAATGAGTAGAAGAAAATAAATGCGATTACAGGGCTTTAAAGATCCGTCCATTTAACTCAAGTTAGTATGCAGAAAAATAAAGAAAGAAAATTACAATGCCTACTCGAACGAGTAGGCGGGAAAAAAGGTCCGGCCATTAAACTCAAGTGAGTAGGCGAAAAAATAAAGAAAAAAAATAACAAGTCCTACTCAAACGAGTAGGACTGAAAATGAAAACGATGCGCCATTTAACTCTTAACGAGTAGGCGGAAATAAATACACACAGACACACACACTCCATAAGAATTTCAAGAAAGCAATAAAGCTAACACCTACACTCACACACTCTACATAATTTGAACAAAGCATTAAAAATTATACACCTACACTCACACACTCTACATAATTTGAACAAAGCATTAAAAATTATACTCATACACTCACACACACAACATGAAAATTAAGAAGAACAAAAGAAAATTTATGCTCATACACTCACACACACTAATTGAAAGTAAAATGAAAGTTACCTAAAAATTAAAACTTTTACTTTTTCATACTTAGGTTTTGCCAAAAACAAATAAAAAGAGGAAATTACAATTTTAGAAGACAAAAGTTTTTCAAAACATATTAAAAATTAAAGTTTTTGGAAAATTAAAATTACAAGATTTTCATTCTTATGTTTTTGTGAAAGTGATAAAAAAGTGAAAAAGAAGATGAAAAGAACAAAAAGAGGTTTTACAATCCTACAAAATAAACTAAGAAAAGAAAATAAAGTTCACTTTCAAATCTCTTTTACAAATTCATAAGTATGAAATAATAAACAAAAGAAACATTAAAGAAAAACATGTTGAAGATGAGATAACCATATCATACATTCATGGAAATGAAATCTACTACAAAACCTATCATGAAGACAAACTAAAAACATGTAAAGTAAATAAGTTACACTCATACACACACACACACTTTTCATAAGAGGAGGAACAAAGATGAAACCAAGGATAAAAAGGGGAAGAAGTAAGCCATCCAAATAAATTTTCATGCTATATAGAGAGAGAAAATCTAACATTTTTATTAAAATTATCAAGCTATTACAAAGCTAAAAGATAAAGCAAAACAAAACATGAAATAAAGAAGGGAGAAATCTCCTTACATAGCACTAGTATCCACGGATTAAGCACACAAAAAGACACTAAAATAGCCCAAAAATCTGAACCCTTGGACCTTACAGAACTGGGCAATTTATAAGCAAAAAATTCTAAGTACACGCCCTAGGTCACGGGCGTGTAGGGGGGGCGTGACAGTACTATTCATGAAGGCGGCCGACGATTGGACAGGAAAGTTGACTTCGGACTTAGTTCGCGGAAGTCACGCCCCAGGTCACGGGCGTGACTCTGGGCGTGTCGGGGAGGTAGAACCGGGCGCGGGTTGCGTCGAAAGTCTTTGTCAGCATCTTGTCGGGCCAGCTGGAAAGGTCACGCCCCAGGTCACGGGCGTGACTATGGGCGTGTCAGTTGGTGTCGACACTCGACGAATGTCGAGCGGAAAGTGTCGAGTCGAAATCGTCGAGCTGAGATTGAGTCACGCCCTAGGTCACGGGCGTGACGCTGGGCGTGATTGTTGGTGTCGATACTCGACGATCGTCGAGTGGAATTCGTCGAGAGAAGAGGACACGGGCTTGGGTCACGCCCCGTGTCGGGTGACACGGGCGTGACCCCAGGCGTGTCAAGCTTTTACTTCAGAATTCGTCCGATTTCATGGGAAATGCAATGTCACGGCCCTGTCACGGGCGTGACCAAATTGTCACGGGCGTGTACTGCCCAATTTTGGCAGATTTTGGAATTTTTCTGAAAAATAAAATAAAACAAGTTAGGAGTAAATTTACAAGAATAGGAGCATTTTAATGAACAAAAATAAGTAAAAACGACGAAAATAAATGAAAACGACTAAATTAATGTGCATAAAAATACGTATATTTACAATTCATCAAATACCCCCATACTTAGGCTTTTGCTATTGCAGAGCAAAAGTTTGAGGTGAATCAATAAGGAATAAAAAAAACTCTAAGTTATAGCTATCGCTTAATCAATTATAAGAGAGATCGAAATAAATATACGGGGTGTAAGAGTTAAGTCCTAAAATTATGTAGATGATTTAAATAGCGCAAAAGTTTTGGCCAAAAGACTTCTTGATGTAATCAAATAGAAGGCAACATTTGTAATGGTTAGATTAAGGAAAATAGTTTGGAATTATAAGAACTCTAGCTTATACGAGTGCTACCGGAAATAATACAATTTACTAATTATGCTCTCAAAAAGATTTTTGAATTAATTCTATAATCGTGTAATTGGCTAAGGGGGTATTGGGTTTATGAAGAGGGTTTTGATATTTGAGGTGAGGTAATTTTTTTTCTCGAACCTCCATTTTTTTCTTTTAGATTATTAGGAAAATGAAATCTTATTTTCCTAATATGATTTTTGTTTTTCAACTTCATAAGAATAAAATTAACCCAATGTATATTTGTAGCAGTAATGAATTTTATCCTCTTACTCCATATATAATCTTTTTAAATTATTAGGTGCCTATGTTTACGGAACGAAATCTTATTCTCATTGACATAGGATCTTTTAAGGATAAAATTTTTCATGCCAAGTAGGTCATGAAAAGTAAAGGGAGAAAGGAAAACTATATTGTAATCCTAAAAATTTTTTAGAGCAACCTTAATAATTTGTACGTTCCAATTTTTTTCAGAAAGCTAAAAGTAAGTATAATTGAATTCTATAGTCGTTATTTCCTAACATAATATACGTGCTCCTATTAATGAAAAATTAGAAGTAGTGCCTAAAACGAGTTCGCTATTTAACAAAGCATAAAGAATTCTTTAAAACTTAACCCCGGCTATTTAAATTTTTCAATCAATAATGAACAAACGGGTAGCAAACAGAGAATTAATAGTATTCACATATAAATAAACTCAGAACAGAATTTTTGGATAGCAGGAAAGTTTAAGAATGAAATATTTGATTTATTTGTTGCAAAATTTTTTTTTTGATTTTTATAGTTTTTATCATCATTTTTTTGTTTTTCATTTATTATCTTTTTTTGTATTTTTGTTTTGTTTTACTTATTTTTTTTTTAATTTTTGAATTATTATATTTTTTTGTATTTTTGAAATGCAGAAAAATTGAAGTGCAGAAAGTAAAGTACGAAAACACAATATAAGCGAGGGGGGAGAAGCGGGGGGAGAAGCTTCCCTGATAGGAGGGGGAGGCCGATCAGAAACTCTGCGTTTATTAGAAAAAGTAGCAAAGATAATAAGGAAAGAGCGAAAAAGATAAGCGAGGGGTGCCTCCCAGGAGCGCTTTGTTTATAGTCGTGTAGCTTGACTATTTTGGCGGGTTTATAATGTCGAGGAAAGTTATGGTTTCGCTAAAACCGATCACTGGGTCGCCTGCTATATAAGACTTTAACCGATGACCGTTTACTTTAAAAGAACCTTTGTCCGGGTGGGAGACGAGTACGGTTCCATATGGAAAAACTTCTTTAACTAGGAAGGGACCGGACCATCTAGATTTTAATTTACCTGGAAAAAGCCTAAGACGTGAATTGTAAAGAAGGACAAGATCGCCCGAAGAAAATAATTTTTGGGACTTGATTTTTCGATCGTGATATAACTTAGAGCGCTCCTTATAGAATTTATTGCTCTCATAAGCGTTCGCACGTCATTCATCGAGCTCGTTTAGTTGCAGTTTTCTATTCTGAGCGGCTAAGTTGGAGTCGAGGTTTAAGAGTTTTAAAGCCCAAAGTGCGCGATGTTCTAATTCTACGGGTAAATGGCACGCTTTGCCGTAGACTAACCGGAACGGTGTACATCCAATAGCGTTTTTGTATGCCGTCTGATACGCGCACAACGCATCGTCGAGTTTAACGGACCAATCTTTCCTATTTAGCGAAACGGTTTTTTCTAAAATTCGCTTAATCTCTTGATTTACTACCTCGACTTGGCCACTTGTTTGCGGGTGGTAGGGGGTGGCAAGCTTGTGCGTGACTCCGTATTTAGCTAACGTCTTAGCCATAAGAGCGTTACAGAAATGCGTTCCCCTATCACTAACAATTGCGCGAGGCGTGCCGAAGCGAGAAAATAATTTTTTAAGAAATGTAACGATGACTCGCGCATCGTTGGTGGGGAGAGCTTGCACTTCCGCCCACCTCGATACGTAGTCGACCGCCACTAAAATATACATATTTTTGAAAGACGGAGGTAGGGGGCCAACAAAATCTATGCCCCACAATCGAAGACTTCGCACTCTAAAAACATGTTTTGGGGCATCTCGTCGCGACGAGAATTGTTACCCGACCGCTGACAGCTATCGCATGCGCGCACAAAATTATGCGCGTCTTTGAAGAGAGTGGGCCAAAAGTAGCCCGCCTCTAGCGCCTTCCGAGCAGTCCGGTTGGCTTGATAATGCCCACCGGCTGGACCCTCGTGGCAGTGCTTAAGAATTTGTAAGCACTCCACACCCGCAACGCATCTTCGGACCGCTTGGTCCGCGTAGATATGAAAAAGAAATGGGTCCTCCCAAAAGAAATTTTTCAAGTCAGAAAAGAATTTCTTCTTTTGATGACTAGAAAACTCTTTTGGAAGGACCCGCGCTACTAAGAAATTTGCAAAGTCTGCGAACCAAGGCGAAGATGACGAAGATTTATTAATGGCAAGAAGGCGTTCCTCGGGGAATCTGCCATTTATTTCAGATTCGACGAGCGCTTCCGCACCCGGATTTTCTAAACGGGAGAGGTGGTCCGCCGCTAGATTTTCTGCTCCCCGCTTATCTCGGATCTCCTAATCAAACTCTTGTAGGAGGAGAATCCATCGAAGAAGGCGGGGCTTCGCATCATTTTTAGCTAATAAATACTTAAGCGCGGAGTGATCGGTAAAAACGATAACTTTAGATAGCGTTATATACGAGCGAAACTTATCAAAAGCGAAAACGACGGCTAAGAGTTCCTTTTCCGTTGTCGTGTAATTTACTTGGGCGGAAGTGAGCGTCTTGCTAGCGTAATAAATAGGATGAAAATGTTTTTCTACGCGTTGGCCAAGAACGGCACCTAAGGCAATATCACTAGCGTCGCACATAATTTCGAACGGAAGGGACCAATTAGGGGCCACTAATATTGGTGAAGTGATAAGTTTTTGTTTTATTAAATTAAAGGCGGACTCGCATTCGCTACTAAAGATGAAACGTGATTCCTTTTCTAAGAGGTGAGTTAGCGGCTTTATTATTTTTAAAAAGTCTTGAATGAAGCGTCGATAAAAGCCCGCATGGCCTAAGAAACTCCTAATAGATTTTACGTTTGTAGGATGCGGAAGTTTTTCTATAATTTCTATCTTGGCCTTATCCACCTCTATCCCCTTAGACGAAATCATATGGCCGAGGACCAAACCTCCTCGAACCATAAAGTTGCATTTTTCCCAATTTAAAACAAGACTTGTGTCCTCGCACCGTTGAAGGACACGATCTAAATTGTGAAGGAAATCGGGAAAAGAGCGTCCGAAAACAGAAAAGTCATCCATAAAGACTTCCATAATGTCTTCTACTAGCTCGCCAAAGATCGCTAGCATACATCTTTGGAATGTAGCTGGCGCATTGCAGAGTCCAAATGGCATTCTTCGATATGCGAAGGTGCCGAATGGGCAAGTAAAAGTTGTTTTCTCTTGATCATCGGGGGAAATGGGGATTTGGAAAAACCCCGATAAACCATCAAGAAAACAATAATACGGATGACCGGATAAACGCTCTAAAATCTGGTCTAGAAATGGCAGAGGGAAATGGTCCTTGCGGGTGGCGTCATTAAGTTTCCTATAGTCGATGCACACTCGCCAACCCGTAACAGTACGAGTTGGGACGAGCTCGTTATGCTCATTCGCCACTACGGTAAGACCGCCCTTCTTGGGCGCGACATGCATGGGACTAACCCATGCACTGTCCGAAATAGGGTAGATAATCCCCGCATCTAATAACTTAATGGTTTCGGCTTTAACGACGTCTTTCATGTTTGGGTTAAGACGACGCTGCGGCTGAATCGTTTTGCGGCAATTATCGTTAAGAAAAATCTTATGGGTGCAAAAGGAGGGGCTAATCCCCTTTAAGTCAGAGATTTGCCACGCAATTGCGTGGCGATTTTTAAATAAAACTTCCAATAAATCGGAAGTCTCCGAATCACTCAAGTCCGAAGAAATGATAACGGGAAGCGTATCGCCTTTCCACAAAAATGCGTATTTGAGCGAGGCGGGTAAGGGTTTGAGGTCTAGGATGGGCGGTTCTTCTAGGGAGGTTGTAATGCCTATGTCTTTCTTACCAATTGGTTCGAAAGGCAAGTCTAAAGAAGTATCCTGATCGCATTTAAAATTTTCGAGCGCATAAACATCGTCGTTTAAAAATACCGACTCGAAAATGGGAGAAGAACGATCTCCGAAAAAGGTATCTAAAGAGTAGCAGAAATCGTCGCTCGATGACAAATTGTCCATCGAGGGATTAATAGAGAAAGTAACTTGGTCATCGCCTTCTCTGAAGAGAATACTACCATTACTAACATCTATTAGTGCGCGGGAGGTGGCGAGAAAAGGGCGACCGAGTATTATTGGTACCTCGGCGTCCTCCTCGATATCTAAGATGACGAAGTCTACCGGGAAGGTAAACTTGTCGACTCGGACAAGGACGTCCTCCACTACCCCGATAGGGAACTTAACCGAGTGATCCGCTAATTGGATGCGCATATTCGTAGGACTAGGAGTACCCAAACCTAAACGCAAAAAGAGCGAGAACGACATCAGATTAATGCTAGCCCCTAAATCAGCTAAGGCGTACTTTACTAATATATTGCCAAAAAGGCACGGGATGGAAAACCGTCCCGGGTCGTTTTGTTTTGTGGGCAATTTATTAGTAAGGGCCGCCGAGCAGACGACATTGAGAGATACATGCGAAATATCCTCTAATTTCCGTTTATTAGATAGTAGTTCTTTTAAAAATTTCGCATATTTGGGCATTTGCGAGATAGCCTCGCAAAAAGGAACATTAATGTGAATTTGTTTTAATAATAAAATAAATTTTTCATATTGCGCGTCCTTACGCTCGTTATCTAACTTATGCGGATATGGAAGAGCCTTGTTTAAAATAATTTTTTCTTTTATAATTGGTAAAGGCGGCGTAAGCGAAGAAAGGGGAAGAGGGGTCGGAGGTGAAATATGTACCTGAGGGTCGGTCCGTTTTGGATCGACCACCTCCTTTCCGGTACGGATGGTTATAGCGTTGGCGTTCTCCCACGGATTGGGCTCCGTGTTTCCCGGCAGTGCCCCGAGCGCGCGCTCGGACATCATCCTCGCCAGCTGTCCAACCTGTTGTTCGAGAGTTTTTAGCGATCCGGTGATGTTCCGGATATTTGACTCGTTGGACGCAATATACTTCGAAAAATTTTCCTCCATCGGGGAGGGCTTTGGAAGAGGAGGACGAGGAAGAAATCCGGGCGAAAAAAAGAAATAGGGGGACGCTGAGCATTATTCAGGTTGCTGCACGAGAAGTTGGGGTGATTCCTCCAACTCGGATTATAGTTATTACTATAAGGGTTGTTGTTGGGGTTGAAGGGAGGACGACCCGAATTTCCCATGAATTCCACGAACTCTTCAGCCACGCATACGTTAGGGGGAATAAAACAAGGCGGAGTGGAGGAGGCAGCAGACATCTCCGCCACTTGCTTTGTTAACCTTTCAACTTGAAGGGTCAAGAGAGCAGTGGCATCCACTTCAAAAAGACCAGCCGCCGGCTTTGGGTGTCCCCGCGGGACGTTACATTGATAGGCGTTCATAGCCATCTCTTCGAATAAAGCCTGGGCAGCCTCGGGGGTTTTGTTGTTCAGAGTACCCCCGGCAGCCGCGTCAATCATTTGACGCGTCTGAAAATTACGCCCATTATAAAAAAATTTGAACTTGCAACCACGTTGGCAGCGCGTGGCGCGGGCAACGGCGGAGGAATTCCTTAATCCGTTCCCAAGTCTCGTATAGAGACTCAGGATCGTTTTGCACAAACGAAGAAATGTCCGCCCACAACTTTGCAGTTTTTGCGGGCGGAAAGTACTTCGTTAGGAACCGTTCCGTCAACTCAGCCCACGTGGTGATACATCCTCGCGGGAGGGCATTCAACCACGCCTTGGCTTTGGACTTAAGGAAAAAAGGAAATAAGCGCAAACGAATGGCGTCATCAGTGATGCCATTAATCTTGAAGGTGTCGCATATCTCCAAGAAATTGGACAAGTGGACATTCGGGTCCTCATCCGGCAGTCCATCGAACTGCACGGCGTTTTGGACCATTTGAATGACACTTGACTTTATTTCGAAATTATTATTCGCCACCGCAGGGCGAACAATACTCGACCCAGAATCATCCAGGTTAGGCCGGGCGTAATAGGACATAGTACGCTCGGCCGCCGGGGGAGGGTTAGGCGCAACCATAAGTACAACAGTAGGTTCTCCGATAGATTCCTCGGGATCTAAAGAAGGATTTCGGCGTTGAGATCGGATACGCGCAAGAGAGCGTTCGATCTCAGGGTCGAAGTCAAAATCTTCAGACTCTGAGGGTTGTCCTCGGGTCATACACCCAAACAAAAATAAAACAAAATAAACTCTTTTTTTAAAAAAATAAAGTTTTTAGTTTTTTTTTATATAGAAAATAAGTAAAAGTAATAGACTCTGGAATTCGAAATAGCAACTCGAAAAGAGATTCCCCGGCAACGGCGCCAAAAACTTGATGCGCCCGCGAACAGACTCTTACTGTGGTTGGTTCGGTGAGTCGATCGCCGCGGGCGTGCTACAGGAGGCAAGTGCACCTATCGCAAGTATTACTCGATATTCGGGGGAATACCGAGGTCGTATTGTTCTCGGGGTCGCGTTGACTATTCTTACTCCTCCGGGAGGACTATTATTTTACTGAAAGTAAGGTGGATTTTTTTTACTTAATAAAAGACGGAAAAGCAAAGGAGCGAAAAAACGATTTAGAAAATATTCGATGAAGGGTTAACGCTCGACATCGAATCGGATTAAGACTAAAACAATTTTTAATAATTATAGGACTTAGTTTTCAAATTAATAATAAGGCAACTTGGCCGTGGAGGTTCCACAAATGTGAGCTCACCTAGCTATAGGGATATCGCTCACCTAAACGTTAAGACTATTCGACCGAACGTTAGTCCGACGAAGGATTTCTCTTAACGCCCGCTTTACGCTAAGAACCCCGCTATTGGGTGGGGAACCCAATCCGGTAGAATTACGCTTGTCCTCTCTCGAGGGTATGCACGTAACTCTATTTACCCAGGGGTGATCGGTCCATATGCACGGCCTCTCGGCTAGCTAGCATATGGACTACGGAAATAGGGCCCACACATCGATATGTGGTGCTACGCGTTGTAAACCCGGGGTAAACCTTAAGTGCTTAAATTAAAATGAAAATAAAGAGCTTCAATTATTAGAAATCGTTTTAAATGTCCCAATGCTCTTCGATGCCGAGACTAATAGCGATTAGCCACACATCGGTATGGGGACGGCTTATAATTTAGTGAGGCGCAAGTTCGAAATTAAACACTAAACGATTATAAGAAGGGGACACAAGAAAAATAACAACATTTAGAAAACTGAAAAACTAGCTAAAACAAGAACTCACGCACACTCCAAATTATAAAATAAAAAGGAACTAAGTTACACATGAAAGAAATTTGCATATTCAAAATTTGCGAGTCCCACTCAAACGAGTGGGGGCGGTAAATAAAAGCTGAAAATTTGCAAGTCCTACTCAAACGAGTAGGACTGAAATGAAAGCGAGTCCTACTCAAATGAGTAGGAGAAAATAAATGCGATTACAGGGCTTTAAAGATCCGTCCATTTAACTCAAGTGAGTAGGTGGAAAAATAAAGAAAGAAAATTACATGGCCTACTCGAACGAGTAGGCGGGAAAAAAAGGTCCGGCCATTAAACTCAAGTGAGTAGGCGGAAAAATAAAGAAAGAAAATAACAAGTCCTACTCAAACGAGTAGGACTGAAAATGAAAACGATGCGCCATTTAACTCTTAACGAGTAGGCGGAAATAAATACACACAGACACACACACTCCATAAGAATTTCAAGAAAGCAATAAAGCTAACACCTACACTCACACACTCTACATAATTTGAACAAAGCATTAAAAATTATACACCTACACTCACACACTCTACATAATTTGAACAAAGCATTAAAAATTATACTCATACACTCACACACACAACATGAAAATTAAGAAGAACAAAAGAAAATTTATGCTCATACACTCACACACACTAATTGAAAGCAAAATGAAAGTTACCTAAAAATTAAAACTTTTACTTTTTCATAATTAGGTTTTGCCAAAAACAAATAAAAAGAGGAAATTACAATTTTAGAAGACAAAAGTTTTTCAAAACATATTAAAAATTAAAGTTTTTGGAAAATTAAAATTACAAGATTTTCATTCTTATGTTTTTGTGAAAGTGATAAAAAAGTGAAAAAGAAGATGAAAAGAACAAAAAGAGGTTTTACAATCCTACAAAATAAAGTAAGAAAAGAAAATAAAGTTCACTTTCAAATCTCTTTTACAAATTCATAAGTATGAAATAATAAACAAAAGAAACATTAAAGAAGAATATGTTGAAAATGAGATAACCATATCATACATTCATGGAAATGAAATCTACTACAAAACCTATCATGAAGACAAACTAAAAACATGTAAAGTAAATAAGTTACACTCATACACACACACACACACTTTTCATAAGAGGAGGAACAAAGATGAAACCAAGGATAAAAAGGGGAAGAAGTAAGCCATCCAAATGAATTTTCATGCTATATAGAGAGAGAAAATCTAACATTTTTATTAAAATTATCAACCTATTACAAAGCTAAAAGATAAAGCAAAACAAAACATGAATTAAAGAAGGGAGAAATCTCCTTACATAGCACTAGTATCCACGGATTAAGCCCACAAAAAGACACTAAAATGGCCCAAAAATCTGAACCCTTGGACCTTACAGAACTGGGCAATTTATAGGCAAAAAAGTCTAAGTACACGCCCTAGGTCACGGGCGTGTAGGGCGGGCGTGATAGTACTATTCATGAAGGCGGCCGGCGATTGGACAGGAAAATTGACTTCGGGCTGAGTTCGCGGAAGTCACGCCCCAGGTCACGGGCGTGACTCTGGGCGTGTCGGTGAGGTAGAACCGGGCGCGGGTTGCGTCGAAAGTCTTTGTCAGCATCTTGTCGGGCCAGCTGGAAAGGTCACGCCCCAGGTCACGGGCGTGACTATGGGCGTGTCAGTTGGTGTCGACACTCGACGAATGTCGAGCGGAAAGTGTCGAGTCGAAATCGTCGAGCTGAGATTGAGTCACGCCCCAGGTCACGGGCGTGACGCTGGGCGTGACTGTTGGTGTCGATACTCGACGATTGTCGAGTGGAATTCGTCGAGAGGAGAGGACACGGGCGTGACCCCAGGCGTGTCAAGCTTTTACTTCAGAATTCGTCCGATTTCACGGGAAATGCAATGTCACGGCCCTGTCACGGGCATGACCAAATTGTCACGGGCGTGTACTGCCCAATTTTGGCAGATTTTGGAATTTTTCTGAAAAATAAAATAAAACAAGTTAGGAGTAAATTTACAAGAATAGGAGCATTTTAATGAACAAAAATAAGTAAAAACGACGAAAATAAATGAAAACGACTAATTTAATGTGCATAAAAATACGTATATTTACAATTCATCAGTCCACTTAGGAATGAAAAATACACTTGTTTTGAGGAATCTAAGTGTTCCAATGATTTTTTTTTGCAATATGTTTGTCATCTAATCAAGGGTCTTTGCTATTATAGGCAGCTAGGAGCGGTGCTGGGCAATTAGAACGCCCGCAATCGGCGGAAAGTAGTGCACCAAGGGACGTGCCTACAACACCTCCTTCAGCAGAAACCATCAGATTGGTGGCTGAAGCAGTCTTTGCTATGATAAATGCCCAACCTGCAGGGCAAGAGCATCACGCACCACCTTTTAATAAGCAAGAACCGATTAGGGCGGCAGAGCCGGGAGTGGTAGAACGCGCGGCAGTTGATCAAGTAGCACCAAGTAGAGCTACGAAAAGGTAGCTCAAACATGTAATGGGCTTTAAACCTCCGACGTTCAATGGGATTGGAACGCCAACTCAAGCTGAGGATTGGCTCCCTACGATAAAGAGGGTCTTGACGGCCACGTTAACGGAAGAGTGGTAGAAGACCACCATAGCGACCTTTCTTTTGGCTGGTGAGGCGAGGTTGTGGTGGGACGAGTTGGAGGGTCACCTCTTAGTGGGATGGCAACTTGTTGATGTGCCTATGGAGGAATTCTCAAGGTTGTTCTTGGCCATATATCTACCCTCTAATTAGAAGCTGGAGATGGAGAATCAGTACCTTGGTCTGACTCAGGGAGACAGAAGTGTGGATGAGTATCTCCACGAGTTTACGCGGTTGGGTCGTTATGCTGGTGCTATGTTTACTGAAGAGGAGTAGAAGACCAACCGATTTTATGAGGGTCTACGTGGCGACCTACAGCTACTCCTTACTGGGCCTAAGGCGCAGGGCTTCCTAGCCTTGGTCAATTCGGCCCGGTCATTGGAAAGGATCGTGAAGAAAGTGCAAGAGAAGAAGGACCCAGGGGAAAAGAAGACTGAGTTCAAAGTGCCAAATTCAAAGTCGGGTTTCCGCAGATGGAACAAGATGCTGAAGACTTCGAGCTCAGACCATTCATCTGGTGCAGCGGGGGCAACCAAAAGTCGAGTCCCAGAAGCATGCTACAACTGTGGAAAGGTGGGGCATTTTGCTCGTGAGTGTTGGAGCGGACGCGCAAAGTCCGAGAGAAAGCCTGGAGCAACATATGAAGAAAAAGCGAAGGAGGTGGAGTCAACCGCTTCCCACCATGCTGCAGCCCAGCGTAGAGTTTATTACCTTGCTTTGTAAGAGGCCATAAAACAAGCTGACGTGGTGACAGGTATGAGTTAAATTATAGCAGTTTAACTTTATGTAGTTGTTACCTTTTTATATGTTAGCTTATATTAGTTGGTGCTATGCTTCGTGTTGATTTTTGATTGTCCGGTGAGAGCCCTGTTTGATACGGGAGCTTCACATTCCTTCTTGTCCGAACGATTCGTATCGCGCATCAGACTCCCTTCCTCGATGGTTAAAGACAAGTTGGATGTATTGTTGCCCAATGGGTGCACAATGCGTGCGGATAGAGTCTGTGTGTTTAAGATTCAGATTGGGGATCAGGAATTTGTCTTGCACGCGTCGGTACTACCATTAGCAGAGTTTGATGTAATCTTTGGTATGGACTGGCTCTCGATGCAGCGAGCATGCATTGATTGCAACCAAAAGGAGGTTAAGTTGGGACTGAACACTGATCGGGAGACTACGTTTGCGGGCATTAAGGGGTCGGGTAAAATTTTGATGTCGGCCCTTCAGGTGATCGAGGCAGTTCGGTCTGGGGCGGAGCTGTTCGTCACATTAGTGCAGGCTTTAACGCCTAAGCCGAGTCTGGGCAGTATTCCAGTTGTGTCCGAGTATCATGATGTGTTTCCAGATGATCTCCCTGGAGCCCCTTCACAACGGGAGATTAATTTTACTATTGAGCTGGTGCCGGGTGCCAAACTGGTGTCATGCTCTCCGTATCGGATAGCGCCAAGAGAGATGGCAGAGCTAAAGGTGCAACTAGAAGAGTTGTTGGAGCAAGGGTATGTGCGTCCAAGTTCGTCGCCTTGGAGTGCACCGGTCCTTTTCGCTAAGAAGATGGATGAGAGCTTGCGACTCTGTATTGACTATCGGGAGTTGAACAAGCTTACGGAAAAGAATAAGTATCTGATCCCAAGGATTGACGATCGATTTGATCAGTTGGTTGGGTCTACAATATATTCAAAGTTAGATCTGAAATCTGGTTACTAGCAATTAAGGATAAGGGAAAGCAACATCCCAAAGACAGTGTTCAGCACGCGGTTTGGGCATTACGAGTTCACGGTCATGCCATTTAAGTTGACCAATGCGTCATCCGTGTTTATGGATCCGATGAATAGGACGTTCAAAGAGTACCTGGACCGTTTCATGATAGTATTTATTGACGATATCTTGGTGTACTCGCAGTGTGAGGAGGATCACTACAAGCATCTGCATATGGTGTTGGAGACATTGAGAAGAAATTAGTTGTATGCTAAGTTCTCCATGTGTGAGTTCTGGTTATCCTCGGTAGGGTTCCTTGGTCATGTTGTTAGTGGAGATAGGATAGCGGTGGATCCGGCGAAGGTAGTGGCGATACGGGAGTGGCATGTATTGACTTTAGTGGAGGAAGTCCGAAGCTTTCTGGGGCTTGCCGGCTACTACAGGCGCTTCGTAGAGAACTTCTCGCACATAGCGCTATGACTCATGATGTTGACAAGGAAGGATCAAAAGTTTGTGTGGTCGCTGGAGTGCGAGAAGGCTTTTGAGGAATTGAAGAGGCGGTTGACCACGGTGCCTATTTTATGTTCGCCGAGTGAGACTGAAGGTTTTGAAATCTATAGTGATGCTTCGGGCAGTGGTTTGGACTGTGTTCTGCTACAACATAGGAGTGTGATAGCCTATGGTTCACGACAATTGAAGGTTCATGAGCGGAATTATCCTGTCCATAACTTAGAGTTAGCGACCTTTATATTTGCTCTAAAGCTTTGGAGGCACTATTTGTACGGTGTGAAGGTCGATATCTACACCGATCATAAGAGCCTAAAGTACCTGTTAGATCAGAAGGACCTGAACATGAAGCAGCAGAGGTGGATGGAGTTCCTGGGGACTACACCTTCGAGATACAATATGTGTCGGGGAAAGGAAATGCAGTGGCAGATGCATTGAGTTGCAGGGTTCCTACGCGAGCCAGCTGTTTGTCGGTACATGATGAGAGTTTGGTCCGTGATTTTGAGGAATTAGAGATAACTTGTGTCGACAAGAAGTCTAGTACCGAGGCGAAATTGTTTTGGATAGAGGTGCAGTATGACCTAGCTGATAGAGTTAGGCGGGCTTTGTTTCAAGATAGCAGCATGAAGCAGATCTTAGATGAATCTTTGGATGGGTCAAATTCCCAATTTGTTATCGAGGATGGACTACTAAAGAGGGACGGTCGCCTATGCATTCCTAGTGCGGATAATCTTTGGGAGGAGTTGATGTACGAGGTTCATCATACAAAGTACTCAATACAGCTGGGGAGCACGAAGATGTATAAGGATATGAATAAGTTGTTCTGGTGGCCAGGATTAAAGAAGGATGTAGCACTTTATGTGGCCAAGTGCCAAACTTGTGCCTTGGTGAAGGCGGAGTGCCAGAAGCTCGGAGGTTTCTTGAAGTCCTTACCTATCCCGGAGTGGAAATTTGACGACATTTCTATGGATTTTGTGCATGGTTTGCCAAAGTCGTAGATGGGAAACGACGCCATCTGGGTGGTCGTGAATAGATTGACAAAGGTGTCGCATTTCATTCCGAATAGGAAGGAAGATCCGGTGGAAAGGTTATTCAAACTCTATGTGGATAATATTGTTCGATTGCATGGTGTGCCCCGTAGCATTGTTAGTGACCGAGATGGATGCTTCACGTCGAAGGATGGGAGGCTGGTGCATAGTCTGTTGGGAACTAAGCTGAGTTTCAGCACAACCTTTCACCCACAAACGGATGGTCAAACTAAGAGGGTCAACAGGATGATGGAGGACATGCTTCGCATGTGTGTCCTGGATTTCGGAAAGCGGTGGGAAGATCACCTATAGATGGTGGAGTTTGCATATAACAACAGCATTCAAGCGATTATTGGTATGATGCCCTTCGAGGCCTTATATGGGAGAAAGTGTCGCACGTCGTTGTCTTGGTTGGAGACTGGCGAGTCGAAGTAATACAAACGTCAAGCGGTGGAAGACGCCACTTTAATGATACGTACAATTCAGGAAAGCTTGAAGATCGCTCAGGACAGGCAGGCAAAATACTATAACGCCAAGCATAGGAACGTGGAGTTCGGTGTTGGCGACTGGGTGTATTTGAAAATCAAGCTGTTCAAGGGTGTCTCGCGGGTTCGACGCTTGAATAAGTTGAGTCTGAGATACCTTGTACAATTTGAAATCCTGGAGCTTTTTGGCGAATCAGCGTATCGATTGAGGCTGTCAATGGAGTTGAGTGGGCTACACGATGTGTTCCACGTTTCGCTGTTACGAAAGGCGGTGCAAGAGCCTTCGCAGGTCATTGCGGTCGATCAAGCGCCTGTTGATTATGGGTTGACGTCAAAGGTCAAGCCAGTATGCATTGAAGACTTTGAGGTCAAACGACTCCGCAATAAGGAAATCCGGATGGTTAAAGTCCGTTGGGATAACTGCGGATGTGAGGAGCTTTCTTGGGAGCGAGAGCATACTACGATGGAAGAATACCCCGAGTTATTCCACTCAGGTAACATTTAAATTTTTCTGTACCTTTACATAATTTCGGGACGAAATTCTTTAAGTGGAGGATATTTGGAATGCCTCGAGAATCATAATCGAGCTGCTCCCGTCCTGAGAATATTTTTTTGGTGCCTGTATAGGGGTACACGGCCTAGGACATGGGCGTGTCCAAGGCTGTGTCGTTCTCTGTGTTGGCCAGCTGTGTCTAGAAAAGGAAACGACAAGGAACACGGCTTTGAGCTTTGGTGACACGGGCGTGTCAGGGGTGATACGGGCGTGTGCGTACCCGTATCCCTACTGTGTTCACCAAGGGTCGTGACGGATGGCGTGGCGGTTACTGGTAACACGCCCTTAGGTCATAGGCATGTCGGGACCCGACACGACCATGTTAGGTTGAGACACGGGCGTGTCTTGGCCCGTGTCCTCTTTTGTGCTTGACGTTCGTGTCTGGATCGAGAAACACGGCCTGGGACACGGCCGCGTGCGGCCCAGGTTTGAGGAGTTTTGGGCAGATCTGAGCCATTCGTTTTCTTTAATTAAGATCTGACGGCCCAGATGTGTCCCTACTTTGTTAAGGCCAGGAAAGGAGGTTTAATTCCTCATTCTCTCTTAACCATTCTCTTCCTAAGGAGTTAGTGAGAGGAGAGAGCAAGGAGGAAGAAAGAGGAGGATTCCGGCCGTCGGCGGAGCATCGGAGCACCGATTTGAGAACCGAGATCGGATCCGCAGAGGAAATTCCATTTCGAAGCTTTCTATCCGTATAGATTTTCATGGTGCAAATGCGTACTACAAGGGTAACGATTCTCTACTTGAGCATGTGAATGGAATTTCCTTCTTTTGCATAAGGAAACCCTCTCCCACGAGGGTGCGGTGAGTGTGCGGTGTTCCTTGGGGTTGACGGGAATAGTCCCCCTTATGTTCATATAGAGTCCGGAATCAAAGTACGGATATAGGCATTGTGTGTGAAGCCTACCCGGACGTGTTGGTCTGGATCAGTGATGTTGCATTTTGTATGGTTTGCCGAAGAAGACTCAGTGTTTTGTGTTTTCGGGTTTTTACGCAGTAGGTTACACAAGGGATCCTTGGGGATTAACCCCAAGGCGCACCCGAAAAACTGAGCGGAAATGTAATTCTGCTAACTTGGCAGCCGGGGAGCCAACCTTGAACATAACTGGGTTATGTGTTGTTTGAAATGTTTGCGATCCTAGAGAAGCTTGGCCCGCGGGAACGTCTTAAAGTGACTAGGCGGAGTGAGCAATGGGCAAGTGGAATCGGACCTGGGCTATGCCATTCAGTGCGAGAGATCCAAAAGAGGGACTGGCCGTTGGCATAGTCGGGAGCCTTAGACGGTGGTCATAAAGGCTAAAATGCTCACGATGTTACCATACCGGGGATGGTGGTGAAGCCACTTAATTGTCAGGATTCACCGATAATGTGCCCTGAGTGCACAAGGTGTTTGGCCGTGCGAGCCTACACCTGTGGCGAAGTATGTTTGTACTCTATTGTTTAGCTGGGCAAATGAAATGCAGGGAAGGAGCACCGTCGTCCCGAGTAAGGGGCGGGGTCGTTATAATTTGGTCGGCTTTGGCTGACCGTTACTTTGTTTGCCACCGTGCGGTGGAAAGTTTCTTGCAGGTGCTGCGGAGCCAAGTATCAAATAGCGGGCTGAAGCACATATTGCTGAGCTGGACCTCGAAGGCCAAAGAGAATTATTGTTTTACGTTTGTCATGTGTGGCCGGCCTGCGAGCCGATGTATGTAAAACATTACTTTGTTAAGTGAAACTCTTGTAAGGCCATAAGGCCAAGTACGTTCAGTGTATTTGTTGTTTCATTCCTATAGTAGTTTGTGGACATTCTTGATAGTTGGTATTCAATTATGGGTTCTTGACAACTGTTTAAAAGCTTCCACTAGAATGCTCTGTGTTAGGGCGAGTTATCGTAGTTGGAATGTTTTTATATTCTTAAGTAACCCTTCCGACTATCCGTAGTATATGGCGTCGGGTTCCAGTTGGACCTTCTTTTATATGCCATACGACGGATGGGGGTGTTACACCCAGTACTTATCGAGGTGTAGGTATAGTTAGTTATTTTTACTGTTGCATAGCTTAGATTTAATTTGATATTGCCACTATGTATATAATTTTTGCTGGATCTTATTTGCAGGTTAGCGATTCAATTGCGCGGAGGAGTTATGGAAATTTTTGCAGGTTTAGCTTCAAGCTTTCTCCCGTCTTCTGGTATGCTCATTTGCTAAGTATGGGGTAACCTCTCCCCCGATTTATATTTTATTATTTTTATTGCAAATCTTGTGATAGGTTTGATGGAATAAGTATGGTGGGGGAGAGACTCGAGTTGTTATCTGCTCACGTGCACATTCCATACGCATACTAGAAGCTTTTGTTGTTATATCTGTTGCATTTACTTTGCACTCCACGACACCCACTTGAGAGCGTGTACTTAAGCACTTGCACACACCGAGCTTGTTTATCACTTGTGCATAGAATAAAGAATGATGTGTTGACTTAGGATTGCATGATGGAGTAAAATGTTGACTCCAAGAGTGTTCCTAGGCGTGCACTCATGCTCACATAGAGTCTGTGTAGATTAAAATTCAATATATGCTTATAGTTTCTACTTTCTATTAGCGTAGATTTTGTTTACTGTACTCTAGTTGTGAATCCGATTATGAATCAAACGGTGGTGTAGGATTGTGTGGGGGAGTTCAATAGCCTCATATTGCTCGAGTCGGGAGGAAGGGTTGTCTTTCTCGGTGGCTAAGAACTTGTCACTAGCTACTCTCAAAGCATGAGTACATGGTTAGTCGATTGTGCGCGTTATGTAGACCGTCACATTGTCTAGTTTGAGCCTTGTACCATTCCCGACGTCTATCCGTTGTTATCCCCGTTTAGCCTGTCCCTTCCTTTAACATCCCTATGCCTTGCTACCAAAGCCATATAGCCTATCTTACTCGCACATCCGAATGTGGTTGTTCGATTAGTTTGTTTTGTTGTAGTTTGTATCTGTTATGTGGGTGTTTGTGCAGCTTATGGTGTTGGCCGTGTTTTCTAATTTTGATTTGGCTATTTGGATAAAAAGAAAAAAGAAAAAATATAATAGTAAATGAAATGAAAATTCCCAATGTGGAATAAAAGAGAAAAGAAAAAAAATTATTGTTGAGTTGTGAAATCTTGTTGTGTTGTGTTCGTTATGGGCATGCACGAACCGTCAAAAGTCCAAGTCCGCTGGTGCGCCGCACATGTTTGTTCGTTGAGTACAGCTGTGAGTGTTTTCGGGTGGTCTTATTTTGGGTGTGCATGTCCGTCTTGTTTATCTTTGCACACCCCGCATTCGCCTAAGCCTATATTATACTCCAAGTCTTACGGATTCGTGCTTGATTCAAACTAGTGCCATGGAGAGAGTGTGAACGGGCAAGAATATGGTTTCCGACATTGGTGGATTCCTTTAGAGATTCTCCTGAAGCCCGTTCTTTGGCAATGTTCACCTCATTGTCTGCCTGCTTTCGTTCTACGCGCAGCCGAATAATTCACCGTGATTCACTTTAGGAGTATTTGTAATATCTTCTCTACGTTTATAGGAATTAGAAATTATTATGCATGCATAGATGAGTTTTCTACTATTGCTTTTTGTACACATGAGGGTATGTTTTCGCATGGTACTCTATTTATGCAATTGCTTAGTCAACTAGCTTTCTTAAACTCCGCTTAGTGATGATTTTCTTGGGACGAGCAAATGTTTAAGTGTGGTGGTGTGATGAGTCCGATTTATATAGGGTTTTTCGGACTCATTTGTGGCTGTTTTATCACTCGTTCACTGCATTTTGACCGGTATTCAGTTATATTTGCTTCGATCGGTCAATGACCACACTGTGCCCCGCTTTGGACCGAGGGTGTGTAATTGTGCATTCTCCCATCAGGGGTAAGCACATGGTGCTCCCCATGGCTCCTTCCGACTATTCTTTGCTGTATATTTGGTGCTGGGAGCTTTTGATCCAGCTTTGGATCTTATGTGCAGGTAGTGCATTTTCCCCAAGGCAGGAATTCTAATTTGTGGAAAACGCACGATCGTGCGTTTTACTCGCGCACAGTTTGTGCCCGATCGTGCATTTTGTTGAGCTGGAGAAACGTCAAGTGGAGCTCGACGAATTTCGTCGAGCTGAGCTCGATGATCTTGGCGCACGGTTAATGCACGGTTTCTTCGCAACCATGCACGAAGTAAACACACGGTTTTTCTGTGGCTGCTTTGATTTGTTGTGCAATGTGGTTAATCTTGCGATTTGCTCACGCACGGGAGGAAGTGCCCGTGCCCGAGTAAAACGAATGGTTCCACCTGCTTGCCGGAAATTTCTTCTTTCTATTGTTACCCGTGTGTTTTCCTTCACGCACGGGGGGAGCGTAAGAAACGCAAGGTTCAATGATTCTTCCGCGCAGGTCAATTTTTGAGTGTTAATAACACACAGTTAATGCACGATCGTGCGCCAAACTGTGCGTGACCATTTTTCTGACCTGCTTTTATTTAAGTACAGGTTTTCATCCAAAAAGAGGGAAGATCTGCATTTCTGTCATTCCTGCCACCGTTTTAGGATAAAACTCTGCCCTTTCTCCTCTTCCCTTCATCTTCCTCGAAGCATAGAAGCTCTAGCCAAGCTCGCGAAGCTTAACTCTCGCCGGTGCTCGCTCTCGGCCTGCTCCTTCACTTCCTAGCTCTATTGCAAGTTTTGAAGTTGTATCCATCAAGCAAAGGGAAGCTTGCCACCTTCTTCCGGATCATGACACGAAGAGGACGGGTCCATTGGAGGGTAGTGACAACCTTCTCTACCCCATACGTAGTTGAGAACCGAGCTTGGATGCAGATTGACAACCCGGAGATTCCTTCAGCGACTCCTCGACGAGCCTTCGGATTCGGTCAATTTCTTGCCTTTTTCTTTCTTTATTGATGTGTATGCATGGATAAATTTTTATATGTAGTTGATGTGGCCTTTAGCTGTAGAATTATTAGTCTCATGTCTATGTGAATCTTTATCGTTTTACTGCTCTAGTTAATTGTGCAGTACCTATATTTCCGCTCACCGCCATAGTTGGTTCTGCCGCTCTAGAGATTGCTAGAGGCGCGCGTTGCGATGACGTGTTTGCGACCCTCAATCCGCCGTTCTATTAACTTCCTATGCATGTAACTCCCTCCTTCGACCCAGAGAAGCAGCGCATAGCGTCCTGCATAAGAGTAGATTTAGTTAGCTTTTATTTTCTTGCTAGAACCAATCCCATTTGTACTTCAATCTCAAGTCCTCCTTGTTAGACAACTCCACCTTGCGGTGTTCCTTGAGAGATTCGATAATTGGGAAAGCCTCCCCATTTTATATTACTTATACGAGCAGTACACTTGTTGTAAGCGCAACAATTTTCTGAGTGGATGAAGCGGCAACTGGTGGAGACACTCTTGAAGCACTCTTTGCTGCTACGGTAGATCGCCAACCAAATGCAGGAGAACCTAGAGTATGCCGAGAAGCGGCTTCTTAGTTTAGAGAAAAGTTACACACAATTGATCACCAACCTGGGGGGAGAAGCAGGAGATGGTTCAGACTACCCTGACCTTCATCGCGCGAGAGCCAAGGATCAATGTTGGATCCCTAGTTTGGATTTGGGCTAGGTTCACTAACTAGGATGAGTTTTTGACCCATATTATATAGCCAGGGTCAAGTCTTTGAGTCTTAGAGTTTAGGCTAAGTCATTAGGTTGAATCTTCTTGGACCAGCCAACAGAAGACTTCAGAAGACTCAAGACCTAGAATAATTCAAGTTCAAAATTATCAGTTCGAAATTCTTCGAACTCAGCTCGATGATCGTCGATCGCAGATCAACGAACTCAGAATCAATTCTCTGAGTTGAGCTCGACGATATTCGAGCTCAGGTCGATGAAGTCTGGTGTTCAACTTCAACAGATTCTTTCCTGTTTATTTTCGCTGAACTCAGCTCGACGAAGACAGATTATCTGCTCGACGAACTTCGACTGCAGAATTGGCAAAATATTCGCAGAACGCAGTTCACTGAGCTCAGGTCGACGAACAAGATTTCTCAGCTCGACGAACTTGGATCTCCGGTCGACGAAATCTATTCAGAGCTTGACGATTTCTGGCCAGTGCCAGACTTAGAGTTTTTCCTTATTTTCTGTCCTTATTCCATATATTATTTAGCAGTGATTTCCTGAGTAATTAATGCACATATTCTCTTGAATATAGTCGTTATTGGCAACATTAATTATGGTCTTCATTAAGGTTAATTACTTGCTTAATTTATTGGACAGTTTGGAAACTTATTAAAGACAATATTCTCCAGCCGTATTTCATTCTCCATGCAATCAACAATCAATGCTTGGTATTCAAATTTCAAAGGAGAATTCGACAGAGAATATAAAAAAAAGATTTTTTCTCTTTTCAGCATACAAGAGATACAAGTAATAATATAGAGAATATAGAAACATTCAGAACGATTCTCTGTGAAGAAAACAACCTGTTTTCTCCTTGGGCTTACTGAAGACTGAAGAAGAACAATAAACAAAGATCAAGACTCTTCTTCAACTTCTTCTAAAGAAACATTCAAGGACAACAACACTCAATCAGTCAGAAAGTTCCTGGACATTATTTCAAGACAAGGTTGAAGACTGACACCCTTAGCAAGGCTCCAAGTGATTTCAGAAGTAGTCTTGACAACAGCAATCCACAAGTCTTCTCTATTGATTAGAGAAAGAAAAGACATCATCACCTCTCTCACCTCCTGTATAAAGGGTTTATTTACTCCCTTCAAAAGTTTATTTTTGATTTTTGGGCACCTGATCAAAAGCTTAAAGGGTTGTGAGATCTCCTTGGAAATAGACCTTTTGGTGAAATTAACCTGATCAAAAACATGCTAGTGGATTCCTACCAGGGTGGTAGAAGAGTGGATGTACCCAGTTTGGGGAACCACTATAAAATTCTTTTGTCGTCTGGTTGATCTTTTTGTAACGACTCCATCCATTCACAGGTATATACTAGAAGGTCCGGCCGGGGCCCTACAACATATACCATAAAACAGGCGGGGAAGTCACGGAGTGATACCAGAGTTGCGCATCATAACTCATTGCATTCTAGTAGATGCGTATAACACGAAGCTGAACTCACACATATGAATGTCCGGTAGATATAGAAGCTCCACATTTATATACCTAGAATAAGAATGTCCAAATACTAAACAGTCGGCCTTATGGCCTTACAGGGCTTTACACAACAGTGGCCTCAAATATTGGCGCGCAGGCACGCCACGAATAAACAAACATAGCATTCTTAACGTAGCCTTCAAGGGCTAGCGGCGGCAGCAGGAACAGCAGCAGTAGGGCCTTCAGCCTTTATGTGTCCCGCTTGGCTCTCCAGCACCTGCACAGGGACAGCCCACCCAACGGTGGCAAATAAGGCAACGGTCAGCATTCAGCTGACCAATTTTATAACGACCCTACCCCTTTCCCGGGGCAGTGGTATTCCTTCCCTGCAAGCATAGCATTTCATAGGCAGATAGATATGTATATAATACATTGTGCTTTCACGTAAATACATTCCATCATAACCGTCAACCACACGACCCGACGATCCGTGCACTCAAGGCACATTCTTGGTGTACCGGCGAACCAGGGTCCCACCATCGTATCAGGGTCGCAACCCAACAATAATAATTGAGCATTTTACTCCATGGCGTGCAGCCGGAGATTCTAGTCTTAATGCACCGGGATTGGCCCGTATCCCCCAATTGTGTCATGGCGCGCAGGCCTAAGACTCTTGATATGCGCTCCAACAGACCGCACCTTCAGGTCTCAATTCGGACGGACATAGCGCAGGTCAGATCATCCACCTCCCGTTGCTCAAGTTGCCTTGCCATCACCGAGTACGGCGTACTCGCGGCTACATAAAAGGCGTGGGATAGTTTCACCTTACCTGCTTCCTTTAGGTGAGCCCATCATCTCACACATAGCCATCAGATCCTCGCAGGACTGGCTTCACATTCATCGTTTACCTAGGAGCCATGCCTCGCGTTAGCGGCTGAACTCAATTTCCATCCCTAGGCTTAACCATACAAGCATCGCATTCACTTGAGGGTATTTTCCTGGGCTGCAAGCCAGTACTTCCTGCTACTCCCCTTCACATGCACAACCCATCAAGTATTCCAAGCATCAAGGGTATTTTCCAGGCTTACCACGACAGTACTTCCTGCTAGTCCCCTTCATAGGGAAAACCCATGAATATCAAGCATTCCAAGGGTATTTCCTGGACTTCCAATCCAGTACTTCCTGCTATTGCCCTTCGCAGGTACATCCCAATAACACACGCATTATACAGGCATTTCCTAAACTACCACTCCAGTACTTCCTGCTAGTGCCCTTCACAGGTACAACCCGTCGACTCCTAAACTACTCATTTATCATGGAGTCTTCTCCGGTGCATATATGCAACATCACCAATCCAGACCAACCTGTCCAGATGGGCTTCACACAGCATGCCTATTCCGTACTTTATTTCCTAATCTATATGCCAAATGAGTGGGAATTCCATGAATAAACCTAACGGACTCCCATAATCAGCCACCCTCTGGTGGGAGAAACATATGCATATTCCAAAAAGGAAGCCTTCACATAGCTACGAAGAAAAGTCGTTACCCTTGAAGACCGCTTCGGCGCCATGAGCTTCTAGCTGGCTCTAAAGAACCACAACGGCTTTTCCTCCACAACGCTGGCCTCAGATCTCTCATCGGAACTTCGCAGCACCACCGGTGGCCGGCTCTCCTTCCTCCTCCTCCTCCTCCTTCTTCCTCTCTTTCTCTCTCTAGGGTTTAGAAAGATGAAGGCCAAAATGAATATGAGAACTTCCTTCTCATCCACAGCCTTAAGGAAGTAGGGAGGCACCTCAGCCCTTGGATCCCAGCTGAAGGAACGGATGACCACGATTTTGCCACAAAATCTCATTTTTTGCCTAACACGGCCTGTGACACGCTAGTGTCCCAGGCCATGTACCTCAAGTGGTGCTCAACCGACTTATACAGACCAGTATAGGCCCATGTGACACGCCCGTGTCACGGGCCGTGTCACCTGACAAGCCTTCAGACATGCCCGTGTCTGTTGCCATGTATATCAGGCTACACAAAAAACAACTTCAACCCAAGCGGGACACGGCTAGTGACACGCCCGTGTCACAAGCCGTGTACCAAATGACACACCTGTGTCATGCCCGTGTTCACCCGGCCTCAATGCCGTGGGCACATCTAGAAAAGGACACGGCCTGTGACATGCCCGTGTCACAAGCCGTGTGCCTATACACGGCCCCAGATACGCCCTAGCTTCACTTCATCGAGTTGAGTTCATCGACTCACAGAGGACACGGCCTCTGACACGCCCGTGTTAGAGGGCGTGTGCCCACAATTTTCGTCGATGAACTTTCGTCGAACACTCGCTGACTGCTCACCCGAGCAGGACACGCCCGGGGACACGCCCGTGTCCCAGGCTATGTCACTGATAATACAGTTTGCAGTCAATTTATTATGGTATTTTCAGGGTTTTAAAGCAAATCATGTCTTGTAAAGTGCTTATTTTGATTTCCCTTTGTATTTATTTTTGTCGCTAATGCGTTTTTCTGCTTTTTACAGGTTTTCACGGCTTTCAGCCGAATTTTGTTGTAACACGCCCCCGGGTCACGCCCTACCCGGGCGTGTACCTAGGGCGTGTAACCCAGAGGAATGAAGCAATTGGTCCGAAATTGCATTTCGTGGAAACTTAGTGTACACGCCCTCTGTCACGCCCGTGTCACATCCGACACTGGCGTGTTCTAGAGGCGTGTCCGCAGGTTCCGAGGAATCGCCGCAACGCGCTCGTTTTTCCCGCTCCAAAGTCGCACCGAATGTGTCACGGCCCCGGGTCACGCCCGACCTGTGCGTGACAGATGGGCGTGTACTTCAACAACCACGCCCGTCAACTCCATCAATTAATTTCAGCACTCCAAAGTTGCACCGACCGTGTCACGCCCCAGGTACACGCCTGACCAGGGCGTGTACCCATCCCGAAAAAAAGCTATAAATTGAGCCCTTCCCCAAGTGTTCAGGATCACTTTTGGCTGAGAGGGGGAGGTTCCGCCCCTTTGTTTAATGTTCCTTTTTATGTTCTTTCTCTCTCACTTACTTTGTATTTTTCTTAATCCTAGTTTAGTTAAGCTTTTGTAATAGCTTCTGTTAATTCTTTAGTTGCTAATGATAGGGCCATAATAGGATTTTCAATTCCATGCACTTGTAATCTCGTTCATTTTCATGGTGTAAGCTCGCTTTAATTTTAATAAAAGTGCTCTTGTTTTCTTCTCTTTACTACTTTGTGTCTTTATGCTTTACTACTCATCCCCCCTCTTCCACCTCACCATGATTAACTAATCCTCCATGTACTCGATCTTGATGATCCGAGGTTCGAGTGATTAGGTTATGATGCTTTGAATCTTACCTTTTCTTTTTAGGGTTTAGCCTGGAATTACTCTTGATTTATCACGGGTTGGAGGTATATCATCGATATATACTCTCCACCTTTGCTTTCATTCTGGGCTAGCCGAGAGGCCGAAAGTTTGAAATGAGCACTCAAGAGTAAATGGAGTTGTTCGCACCCTTCGAGAGAGGCAGACGTTCAATTCTCCCGGATTGGAGTAAAATCCAATATAGGGGTTCACGGCATAAACGGGTTTTAGGCCTCCTATTCGGACGAAAGTTCGGTCAGACCTTCCTAAACTCAGATGGGCATGACTTCGAGAGAAGCATGTTCTTGCTTTTAGAACCTCCGCGGTCAAGGTTCTTGCCTTATTAATTTAAAAAGTTTATTATTGCATCTTTTGATCAACTTAAGCCGAGGTGATTCTCGATCGAGTACTATAGCTTAATTATCATTTAGCTTTTCTCAAATTTGCAAGTAAAACATTCTCACTTCTCTAATTTAGTAAGCCACCCCAAAACAACTTTTAAATGATAGGATAATAGTAACTCCTTGAAGTAGAAGTACTCAATTCGCCCCGGGTAATATGACCTTGATATTGAACTTAATATCCTATACTATATGCGACAAGGTATACTTGCCTTCATCGAATATAGAATCGGAGAACATCTCACAACTACACTTCCACCTTCTGCTCCCTTAACTTTGTCTTCTCCACGCATAACCCCTTCTCTGTTTAATAATTTTATATCAAGTTTTTGGCGCCGTTGCCGGGGAGAAATGTTTTGATATTTTGAAAAAAGGATAGCTATTAATTTTATCGTTTTTCCTTTTCTCTCGCTCTCGTAACGGTTTTATCTCTCCCTCCTCATTCTCTCTTTTTAAGTGTATGACCTGAGAAAGCTCATCGATTATTCCTTTTGATCCTGAGATAGAGCACACCCTTTGCGTCGCCTCCGTTCTCATGACCAGGAATCGCATTTAGGAATCAAAGAGTCGATCGGGGACACTGCCACAGAAACGATGGATCCTAATCCGCCCAACCCAAATGAGGCCCAACAAAGGACTATGTCCTATTATGCGAGGCCGAACCTAGAGGGTACACAATCAAGTATTGTTAGCCCCACAGTGGCGAACAATAACTTTGAGATCAAGTCCAGCATCATCCAAATGGTGCAGCAGTCGGTAACCTTTGATGGTCTCCTGGACGAGGATCCAAATTTTCACATTGCAAATTTTCTCGAAATCTGTGATACTTTTAAAATTAATGGGGTCTCAGATGACGCCATTCGATTACGTCTCTTCCCTTTCTCTTTGCGGTCAAAGGCCAAGCAGTGGCTGAGCTCTCTTCCTAGAGGGTCCATCACCACGTAGGCCGAGATGGCAGGGAAATTTCTTACCAAGTATTTCCCGCCTGCGAAGACCGCCAAATTGCGCACGGATATTGCATCCTTCATGAAAATAGACTCGGAGACTCTCTACGATACATGTGAGTGCTTCAAGGAGCTATTGCGAAGGTGCCCACACCACGCGCTTCCAATTTGGAAACAAGTGCAAATATTTTATAACGGCTTAAATTCCTTAACAAGGCAAATGATCGACGCGGCCGCTGGCGGAACACTAAATAACAAAACCCCAGAGGCCGCTCAGGAACTTTTTGAGGAAATGGCTATGAATTCATATCAATGGAATGCGCCCCGTGTGCGGGCTAACAAACCAGCGGGAATCTTTGAAATTGACGCTACTTCGAATCTTGCCATCCAAGTTGAGCGGTTAACAAAGCAGGTGGCGGAGATGACTGCTTCCTCCGCCACTCATCCTTGGTTTAATAATTATAATAACTCTGCTTTTATAGAAGTGCATGTTGACTTCATGGGAAATGCTCCTCGACCCTCCTATAACCCGAACAACGCACCGTACAATAACACTTACAATGCGAGTTATATGAGCCATCCAAATTTCTCATGGAGCAACAAAGGAAATGCTCAACGCCCCCATAACCCCCCTCATAATCATAGCCAAACATTTAATCTAGCTCCACCCTTAAATTTAAATCCACCAGCTTTCCAACCGCAACAGGCAAAGCCCTCTTCACTTGAAGAGATCTTTGCCAAATACGTTGCTACAAATGAAACAAATATCAGGAATATTACCGGGTCCATCAAAAACTTGGAAAACCAAGTGGGACAGCTAGCCAAGATAATCTCTGATCGGCAACAAGGAGCTTTGCCAGGCAATACCGAGCAAAATCCAAGAGAAAGTGCAAACTCCCTTACCCTCCGCAGTGGAAAAGAAGTTGCTATACCAAGCGAACCTATGGTACCTCTCCCTTCTCCTCTCTCTCCTACTGTTATTTTAGCTTCAAATTTGCCTACTACGCCTACGCCACATGCGTCTAATTCAAAATTACCGTATCCGTCTAAACTTAAAAATGAACGCGCTGAAGAAAGTTACAAAACATTTTTAGAAATTCTAAAAAAAATTCATATAAACTTGTCGTTCTGCGAGGCTATCTCTCAAATGCCGAAATACGCGAAATATCTCAAGGAGCTCCTATCAAATAAGAAAAAGCTCGAGGATATTTCACATATTTCCTTAAATTCAGAATGCTCCGCGGTTGTGCTCAACAAATTACCCCGCAAAGTGAATGACCCGGGAAGGTTCTCCATCCCGTGCCTATTCGGTAATTCGTTGGTCAAACATGCATTGGCGGACTTGGGAGCAAGCATAAATCTCATGCCCTTTTCGCTTTTTAAAAAATTAGGTCTAGGATCTCCGAACCCCACTCGTATGAGCATACAACTAGCTGATCGTTCTGTGAAATATCCGATAGGGATTGTGGAGGATGTCTTGGTCAAGGTGGACAAATTCATCTTTCTGGTGGATTTTGTCATCCTAGACATCGAAGAGGATGCCGATGTACCCCTGATACTAGGCTGCCCCTTCCTTGCCACCTCCCGCGCTTTTATTGATGTTAGTGATGGAAAGCACCTCCTTCGGGTTGGAGATGATGAAATCACTTTCAGCATTAATCCCTCCATACGCAACACCTTAGAGCAAGATGATTCCTGCTTTTATCTAGAGGAATTCTTCGAAAATGAATTTTTTGTGCCTTTTGAATTAGTTTCTTCATCATTTGATGAATATCTTATCACTGAGCTCTTCTGCTTAGAGGAAGTCTCTCGCACTACCCTCCCCGAATCACTTCCCATGGGCACCACAAAATTCAAAACCTCTTACGAGGAACCACCCATATTGGAGCTTTGAAAGATATTGTACCTAAACACCTAGAGGGGGGGGGGGTGAATAGGTGACTTGAATCTTTTTAACTTTTTAAGGCAGCAATCAGATTTTATCTCAGAGTTATATCTATTTGTACACAGCAATCACACAGCAATCATAGAATATCACAGCACACAGTAGACATGCAGTTTTATAGTGGTTCCCTAAGGTTTGGGTACATCCACTTTCCCCCTTCGTCTATCTAGCAGTGTACTAGATTCGGCCAAACTCCTCCACTATCTCAGAACCCAAAACAGGTTCCTACACCTCAGAGCCAAGGCCCTACAACTCAGCTTCTTCACAAAGCCTACACTCAGCCACCAAGGCCTACACTCAGCCACCAAGGCCTACACTCAGCCACCAAGGCCTACACTCAGCCACAATAGGCCTACACTCAGAGA
Source organism: Platanthera guangdongensis (assembly GCA_039583875.1). Taxonomy (NCBI): domain Eukaryota; kingdom Viridiplantae; phylum Streptophyta; class Magnoliopsida; order Asparagales; family Orchidaceae; genus Platanthera; species Platanthera guangdongensis. The sequence continues at coordinate 63,664,926 of CM077159.1, forward strand.
TTCCAATCTCCTACACTCAAGCTCTCAAGCCCTACACTCAGCCTTTATAATTACAGGCGTACAACACTCAGATCCCTAAGGATCCTACAAGATAAAATGAATACAATAAGTGTAACTCAACAACTCAGAGAAAAGAGAGAAGAGTTGTGAGTTTCTTGAAGAGTTCTTGGAAGAACTCAGCTGAAATCAATCTGACTTGGCTTTCTTCAAAGTTTCTTGAATGTAGAACTCAATAAGATTGACCTCTTCTGCAGTTGATCCTTGATCTCTGCTACTTAAGATTCAGAATAAATCTGAACCCTTCTTCTCAGTCAGGTTCCAATGACTGATTTATTGGATGAAGCTCTCTCTCTCCAACTTCTTAGATCTTCACTAGATTCTTCAAGGAATAGCTAGATCTTCTTTGTATATTGATCACTTGTACTTGTGTTCAATCAACAACTTCAACAACCACTTCTGTAGACTGTATAAGCCTATTTATAGGCCTTCTTCATGGTAACCGGCTGGTCCGGTTCATAACTGAATTCTGACAACTCTGACAGGTGCAGTAGACCGGCTGGAATGGCAGCTGTCAAGTCATCCAGTCAGTTCTTGAAAATTCTGTAACTGTCTAAAGTGTTGAGACTGTCTGTCTTTAAGTGTCGACACTTATAGACCAAGTGTCGACACAAGTTGTTTAAGTGTCGACACTAGCCTACAAGGTGTCGACACAACTCCTTGTGTTGTAGATTTTATATCTCGACAATGCTTCTTCTTCCTGTGTCGACACTGATATTGAGTGTCGACACAACACTTTGTTCTTCAGCACTTTGTTGACTTCTTGTAAGTGTCGACACAACTCCTTTGTGTCGACACATCTTCATGTGTTGAATCTGTTAAGTGTCGACACTTCTTCTTGGTGTCGACACATGTCTCAGTGTTGATACTTGCTGAGTGTCGACACTGCTTCTTGGTGTCGACACATGTCTTCTTCTGTTGAAACTTTTGCTGAGTGTCGACACATCTCCTTTGTGTCGACACTTGTACTTAGAATTTTTCTGATCTTTGCTAAGTGTCGACACAGCTCCTTGTGTCGACACATTCTTCAAGTGTTGAGTCTTCAGCTGAGTGTCGACACATTCTTTCTTGTGTCGACACTTTCTTCAAGTGTTGACTCTTCTGCTGTGTGTCGACACATTGTTCTGGGTGTCGACACTTATACTTAGATTCTGCTAACTTTTGCTGAGTGTCGACACAGCCTCCAAGTGTCGACACTTTCTGATGTAGACACAGTTTCACTGGGTGTCGACACAACTGTTAAGTGTCGACACTGCTTCACTGCACCTTTCTTCACTGAGTGTCGACACAGCTCCTTGTGTCGACACTTTCTTTCTGGTGTCGACTCTGCATCCCTGGTGTCGACATAATGACTCTAAGTGTCGACACTGCTTGCCTGGGTGTCGACACAAGTGTTCTTAAGTGTCGACACTTTCCCTCTGGGTGTCGACACATGGACTTAGAAACTTTTTCTTATTTCCTGTAAATACTTAACCTGCACATGTAAACTCAAAACACATCAAATACATTTTGATGTATATCATTGAGTAGGATGAGGCTTCTTCAAATCAGGTACATTTGAACCAATGTACCCAACAATCTCCCCCTATTTGGAGAAGTCATAACCCTTAGTCAATGATATACACCATACAGAATAAAATCAATTATGATGTAAAACAGGATTATGTAATCAGGAAAGAACATCACATGTATTAAACAAACATGCATATACATAAAACATCTCAGAACAATTATGAAATAGATTTAAAAACACATCATATTGTTCTCACAACTTTGTAATATTCATTATACAAAAGTTCTACATAGTGTTTGAAAAACACAAGATTACAATTGTAAACTGAATAAGGTTCTATTCTATTTTTGTTCAGGCTCCTTGATCACTATTCTTTTTCCAGCTTGTACTTTGGCTTGAACAGGAGATTCAGCAGCTTCAGCATCAACAGACTTTTCCCTTTAAGATCTTTCTTCTTTAGCTCTTCAACTTTGATCTTTTGCCTCTCAAAATAATGATAAGGCTTGGGAAAGTACTTGCTAGGCTCCTGAGCAGTAGGAGGTAGCTTTCCCATCTTGGCCTTTCTTCTATATTGGACTATTGCTTCTTGCCTTGACTCATGTTTCCTCCATTCCAATTCAGAAAATCATTTATTTCTGTCTTGAATGTTATCTTTTGTAGCTTTCCAGGCAGTCAAAATAATGTTCCTAGAGGTGGGGCTCCACTGCTCAAAGTCTGGTCTTTGTTCAGCTTGTTCCCTGAACCTCTTCTTAGACAATCTGGTTTCTTCTTCTTTCTGCATAGCTTCTTGCATAGCTTCAGAGACTGGCTGAACAACTTTCTATAGGATAACCTTCTGAGTACCATCAGGTGGACTCTACATGGTCTGGATATCAGCATGTACCATGTCAAAATCTGGAGGAGGGTAGATAACTTGAGCTACTTCAGGTTGCTCCCCTCCTAGATATGTAGGGTTAATTCCAGATTCAGCCACATTATCATCATCACAAAGAGGAGGATAACCCAGAGTAGCTCTGATAGAATTAGATATCCACTTGGCATGATCAGAGCTGGCTTTGACTAATACTCTCTCCCCCTTTATGACTTCTCTGGCTATGTGATCTCTTACATCATCTTTCTAAAATCTAATTTGAGCATCCAAATAGTTGACTCCATCTTTAAAGTAAGGTTTCAACCTTTGGAGTTTGTCAGTTATGATCTTCTGAGAATCCTAAATTGCAGTTTTAACAGCAGTAATTTCCTCTTGGAATGCTTTATCAAAATTTGCTTTAGCTGTAGCAGTAGCTGGAGTCTGCCTTACAGCTAGATTCTTCATCTCTGTTACAATGGCATTGTGAGAAGCAGTCAGGTTATCATTCATCCTAATCTAATTCTCAAGTACATAACCTTGCTTGACTTCAAGTTCATCCACTTGAGCTTTTATTTTCTCCTGATGTGTAGCCAAGTACACCACTGCATTCCCTCCCTTATGGAAGTAGTCTGTCATCTCCTTCTTGTTAAGATTCATTTCAAATCTTATAGACTTGATATCCTGGGACATATCAAATTGTAATGATTTTTGCCCTTCATCCACATACTTCTCAATGGCTTGCCTGTGCTCATCCAGCTTGATCTGCATAGCAACCATAAGAGCACTGTAATCTACAGTTGGAGTTGGCTGTTGTGCTGGTTGTGGTGCTATGGTTTGCAAAGCCTTCTTATAATTTTGGCTCCTTCTCTTGAATACTTGAAATTTCTTTTTCTTTGCCCTTGCAATCTCCTCATCTTCAGAGGCAGATGTGCTGTCTATATCTACCCTCTCCTTAGGGCTTGGAGGTAACTCCTTCTGCACTTCTGGTGCCTTCTCAGGTTCTTGCCTTACAGGCTCTTCAACAAGTACAACTTGCTCCCCCTCAACTGGAGCAGTCTCCCCCCCAGTAGCAGTACATTCCTTCTTAAAGTCTTGTTGATCCAGATTAAGAAATAAATCTTCCATTGTAAATTCTTGTGGTGATTGGGCAGGAGAAATTCTTGGCTCATCTACCACTGGATCAGAAACTACTTGAACTTCAGCAGATGTGTCCTACATGACTACATCTGGGACTTGACTATCAATCTCTGGTTGCTGATAAACATCAGACAAATCAGTATCCTCTATAGGAAAATCTAAAGCATTAAGCTCAGTGATTACCTCAAGGATGATGTTTGTATCTTGCTCACTCTCAAGAGGAGTTGGCTCTTCCACAACTAGTGGCTCCCCCTGTATTTGATCCTGGTGTAAGGGGCTTGCTGAAGGTAGCTCCCCCTGCCTTTCAATAACTACTTGTTGAGCTGTAGTCTTCTCAACAGTCCCTTCTTCAAGCTCATCAGGTGTGAAGATAACTTGCTCTTCACTATCAGAGCTGCTAGATGAAACCTGAGCCACTGGGGCAGCTTTCTTCTTCTTCTTTAGTGGAATTTCCTTCTCAGAAGTTATTTTCTCAGGTGTTGGCATTTCCTTAGACAACACCCTGTCTCATCTAGAGAATATCCTCAAGTCCATTTTTCTCATGTGGTTGATTTTACTGCCAGCAGCTTGACTCATAACCTCTGGTATGCTACCAGCTAGGTATAAACTTAAGATCCTACCCAAGTTGGGTTTCTTCAGACTTTCCTTGATCTTTTCAAAGACTATAACAGACCAATCTGTTCTCAAAGTGAAGATGATCCTTGTCATAATACTGAACATATGGGCTGATACCCTATTATGCCCTCCAGGTTTGCTCAATATCACTTTGCCTACAATTTCTGACAGGAATTTCCCCGGGCTGTTCATGCCTTTCCTATTAAAAATAGATCCAATTTTCATTTTAGAATCTAGTCCACACTAAGTTAGAGCTTCTCTAGTCTTTAAAGCAGTAACTTCATCTTCTTCTTTAGTTCTTGGTAACTGTAGTACTTTCCTCAAACTTTTAGGTGACACCTTCACCTTTTCACCATGGACCCTGGACTTGATCTTGAATCCAGTGTCGTCTAGGGTTGCTCCATTAAGGAATTCCAGTACTTCCTTCTTCCAGATCTTTGTGGGTTCAGAAACAAGAAATTCCAACCCTGAGTCTGCAACTAGGGTTATCACGTTCTTGATCTCTGGGTCTGCATCCTCAAATGCTTGTCGCACCAGTTCGTATCCTTCATTGACGTTCTACTCGAGCTTTGGCGCCATTAGGGTTTGAAGAAATTGAACTGAGAGAAGAGAGGTGTCGACACACAAGTTTTGGTCTCGAAACTTTTGAAAGCGTGTCGACAGACTAAGGCAAAATCCTATTTATACCTTTCTAGGTTTGAAGATGAAAAGGCGGGAAGTTAACTTAAATTGTGTCGACACTGTCGATAAGTGTCGACACAGACTTATAATGTCTCGACACTTACGTGTCGACACAAGTTTAGTCAACAGATTATATGTGTCGACACTTGTTTATGTGTCGACACCACTTAACTCGACACATAGTCGAGTCTTTACTTAGATAATTCTGAGTAAACACTAAGTGTCGACACCACCTTGGATGTGTCGACACCTACTTGTCAAGTGTCGACACTAATTTTCTGAAGTGTCGACACCAACTTCCTAGATGTGTCGACACCTTTTCACTGAAGTGTCGACACCAACTTTCTGTGTCGACACAGATATCTCTGTGTCGACACCTTTTGACTTAGCCATTTCTATAAACTTATTCTAGGTTTATCATACCTAGTTCAATTTTAAACCTATTGAACTTAGTTTCTTCTAAGGGCTTAGCATACATATCAGCTAATTGATTATCTGTTCTAACATATTACAGTAAAATATCTTCTTTTTCTACATGCTCCCTAAGAAAATGATATTTTATTTCAATATGTTTAGTTCTACTATGGAAAACAGGATTATGTGCAATTGATATAGCACTAGTAGAATCACAGAAGAGTGGAGTTCTACTTACCTGAAATCCATAGTCCTCAAGCTGATGTTGTATCCATAGAAGTTGAGCACAGCAACTTCCTGCAGCCACATATTCTGATTCTGCAGTGGAGATAGCCACACTTGTTTGCTTTTTGCTACTCCATGAATTCAGTCTTCCACCTAGGAATTGACAGGTTCTAGTTGTGCTTTTTCTGTCTTCTTTTCATCCTGCAAAGTCTGCATCTGAATAACCTATTAGTTCAAAATCCCCATTCCTAGCGTACCAGAGGCATAGATAAGGAGTGCCCTTTAGATAACTCAATATTCTTTTGACTGCTGTCAAATGAGACTCTTTAGGGCAGGCTTGATACCTTGCACAGACACATGTAGCATACATGATATCTGGTCTACTTGCAGTAAAATATAATAGGGAGCCAACTATCCCTCTATACAAGATTTCATTTAAAGGTTTCCCTGCATCATCCTTGCTAAGAGACATACTTGACCCCATAGGAGTCTTCATGGTACTGGATGAATTCATATCATACTTCCTTATGAGTTCTATGGTGAACTTAGACTGGCATATGGATAATCCATTCTCAGTCTGTCTTTCTTGGAGACCCAAGAAGAACTTAAGTTCTCTCATACTACTCATCTCAAATTGTCCTTGCATTAGTTTTGCAAACTTTTTGCAAAGACTACTTTCAGTAGACCCAAATATTATGTCATCTACATATATTTGGACTAGTATTACTTTGCCTCTGGATTCCCTAAGGAATAGAGTCTTGTCTATTTTCCCCCTTGTGAACTTATTCTCAATAAGGAAACTAGACAGGGTTTCATACCAAGCTCTAGGGGCTTGCTTTAACCCATATAATGCTTTCCTAAGTCTATAGACATGATTAGGTAGAGTTGAATCAACCAAACCTGATGGCTGTTCCACATAGACTTCCTCTTTTAGATTACCATTTAGAAATGCTGACTTGACATCCATTTGGTAAACTTTAAATCCTTGGAAGGTTGCATAGGCCATTAACATCCTTATGGCTTCCAGTCTGGCTACTAGAGCAAACTTTTGATCAAAATCAATACCTTCTTCCTGTCTATATCCTTTAGCAACCAATCTTGCTTTGTTCTTAATGATGACTCCATGTTCATCCATCTTGTTCCTATAGATCCACTTGGTCCCAATTATGTTGTGGTCTTTAGGTTTAGGAATAAGCTCCCAGACCTTGCATCTCTTGAACTGATTTAACTCTTCCTGCATTGCCTCAATCCAATGAGGGTCTAGGATGGCTTCTTCAAACTTCTTTGGTTCAACTTGGGATAGAAAACCGGAGTAGATTGCTGCATTCAGATTTCTGCTCCTTGTTTGTACCCCTTGTCTTGGATCACCAATGATTTGTTCTGCTGGATGATCTATAAGATGCCTATTGGCTGGAGGCATCCTGACTTCAGGTTGAACTTCTTCAACTTCTTCATCTTGCTGCACTCCTTGTACTTTTTCTGCATTAGGTACATATAGTACTCCCCCTGGACAGCAGCCACTATCTTCTACTAGCTGTCTTGTAAAAGGTTCTTCTTCTATAGTGAGCTTGTCCATCTTCTTAGTTATACCTGAGGAGCTGCATACACTACTAGACAACTCATTGTTAATAAGTCTAGTTTCATCAAACACTACATGTACATACTCTTCTACAACTTGTGTAGACAAGTTGTAAACTCTATAAGCCTTACTGTTGTTGCTGTACCCAACAAAAATTCCCTCTTGCGACTTGGCAGCAAACTTAGTCAAGTAAAACTTTCCATTATTAAGTATGAAGCACTAACAACCAAAGATCCTGAAGTATGATAAGTTTGGTTTCCTGCCTTTCACAACCTCATAGGGGGTCTTGTTAAGGCTTTTAGTAATGGTAGCCCTATTAATAACATGACATGCAGTATTAACTGCTTCAGCCCAGAAATATTCTGGTAGTGATGTATCACTTAATAGGGTCCTACCAGCCTCAATCAATGTTCTATTCTTCCTCTCAGCAATGCCATTTTGTTGAGGTGTTCTTGGTGAAGAAAACTCTTGAAATATCTCAAATTCTTCACATAGTTTTGTCATGCTATCAGACTGAAATTCAGTACCATGGTCACTTCTAATCTTGACCACTGTACTGTCTAGTTCATTCTGAATTTGCTTGACAAAGCTATAGAAGACACTAGGTGTTTCAGATTTCTGTATTAGGAAGAACACTCAGGAAAACCTTGAGTAGTCATCTACAACTACAAAGGTATAGACCTTCCTACCTAGGCTGTGAACTGGCATTGGACCAAAGAGATCCATATGCAAAAGGTATAAACACCTCACAGCATCTTTGTTTTCAATGCTTCTAAAGGTGGATCTAGTCTGCTAGCCCTTTTGACAAGCTGAGCAAATACCATCTTTAATACACTTAACTTGAGGATCATTCCTCACTAACTCTTTGCTAAAGAGTTTGCCAATTGTCTTGTAGTTTAGATGGGCAAGCCTCTTGTGCCATTTGACACAATGGGAGACTGTCTCATCAGCTACAAGACACACTGGAGAACCATTGTTCTCAACCATAATGTCTAAGCAGTAGACATTTCTTTTACTATAGCCAGTCAAAATGATCTCCTGATCATTTGACCTCCTGATATGACAACCATTTTTAACAAATGAGATGTCATATCCCACATCACTCAATTGACTTATACTGATAAGGTTATATTTCAAACCTTTAACATAGGTCACTTGAGTAATTGTAATAAAGGAGTTAGAAATGTTACCAAAACCCTTGATGATCCCTTTTTCAGAACCACCAAAGGTGACTTTTGGACCATCCTTGATGGGTGTGTAGTCCTTTAGTAAACCCTTGTTCCAGTCATATGTCTGGAACATCCACTGTCCAAGTACCAAATTGGGGCATGGCCACTTGGACTTACCTGCAAAACAGATTAGTGAACCTTAGAACCCAAAGAATTCTTGGGTCCTTGGTACTGGTTAGTTTGCATCCTAACAAAGCTACCTGGAGGTTTTCCAACAGGCAGTTTGTTACTCACTTTGGCACTAGCATTGTGCCAACAGTCCATTGCAAAGTGGCCTACCTTGCCACAGCACCAACACTCAAACTTATTGTACCTTTGCTTAAGTACTATCTTTGCTGTTTTATCTACAGCTGACTTGTTGAGAGTTGGGGCTTTGCCCTTAGACTTGGACTTGGACTGAACAGTCCTAGCAGGTTTTGAAAACCCCAGTCCAGCTTTACCTTTTTGATGAACAAATTCATCAATTATGGGTAGAACAGACTTTGGTTTAGAAAACCTAGCAACTAAGTCTTTCTCCTTCTGAAGATTAATCTCCAGACTCTTGATTTGATCATTCTTAAATGATATAGTCCCCATCTGAATCACAGTTATGTGCTTCAGCCTGCCTATCTCATTAAGCTTTTGATCAAATAATTTCTCAAAATCAGTTGCAGTAGCTTTGAGATTAGCAATTTCCTTTGCCTGACTTTTGGCTAGGGACTTGCTCTTCTTATAAGCTTGCAACAGAACTTTATATTCATCTATCACTGATGAATATCCTCTTCAGACTCAGATGCACTATCATCACTTGATGATGATGAATCTGATTCTGTGCTGGCACAAGAAATTGAACTAAAAGAATAATGTTGTACCTTACTAGGTCCTGGCTGCGCCAGGATTTTGTCACTTTCTGTCAATGCCATTAGTCCTTGGCACTGACTGTCCTCTTGTTCATATATAGAGTTCATGATTTGAATGAACTTTTCTTCTTCTTCCTCAGCAAACAGTCCTATATATGCCTCAGCATCTGACTCAGTTTCTGATGAAGAAATATCTGATAGGCTCTTGTCCTTTTTGGCAATAAAAGACTTTTCCTTCTTGCCCTTGTATTGAGTCCTTTTCTTGTCACTAGACTACTTTCTTTTTTCTGGACAGTCTGCAACATGTCCTTGTCTATTACAGCAATAGCATACTATTTTTGAAAGAGTTGCTTTGTTAGACTTACTCTTTTTCCTGTCTTTCTTTTAAGACTTTTTATTCTGATAATAGTCTTCTTTACCCTGTGTAGTAGAAGGAGTTGTCCTCCACTATTTCTTCTTTAAGAACTTCTGGAAATGTCTTGTGAAGGCAGTAAAGTCCTCATCACTTTCACTGTTTTCAGACTTTCTACTTGCTGACTCACCTGACTCAGTTTTAGGTACTTTTGGTGGTGGAGTTGGTGACTTACTTCTGTACTTTCTGGGGGCTTCTGTTTTGAAGGCCACTGTCCTATCCTTATGTTCACCTCTTGTTGATTTCTCCTCTTCTTTCCTCACCATTAACTGCATTTCATAGGACAGTAGTTTGCCAAACAGTGTTGGTGGAGGAATTTCTGCCAACTTTGCCATTTCCCTAATGGCACAGATCTTGGTGTCCCAATCTTTTATAAGGGACCTTAGAAACTTATCATTGAGTTCATAATTACTAAACTCTCTGCCATAGGACATGAGTTCATTCACAATCCTGTAGAACTGCTTATAGCATTCAGTTATGCTATAAGCTTTTCCTTGTCTAAAACTTTCATATTCTTGATTTAGCAAGGATTTTCTATCTTGCCTAACTTCTTCAGAACCCTCCATGTACACAATAAGAGTATCCCACATCTCTTTAGCTTTCTTACAGTGTATCAAATTTTGAAAAGTTGCATCATTTATGGCACTCACTATTATGTTCTGAGCCCTCTTATTCATAGTGGCTAGAACAATTTCATCCTTTGTCATTTCAGAGAAATCCTTAGGTGTTCTCTGATTTGCATCTAAGACTGACACCTTCATGGGCCCATATGGCCCTTCTTTGACTGTGATATAAATCCTAGGGTCTGAGGCTTCCATAAACAGTCTCACCCTTTCCTTCCATATACCAAAGATCTCTTTTCTACATATGTGTAACTTCATGGATCCCAATTCCTTGTGATTCTCAGTGGAACCCATGGTTCTTGATTTTCTTGATTCTGTAATTTGACTTAGACTGAATCTGCCAACAGGATCTACTCAGACAGTTATGTCCTCTTTTGAGTAACCTGGCTCTAATACCACTTGAAAGATATTGTACCTAAACACCTAGAGGGAGGGGGGGGTGAATAGGTGACTTGAATCTTTTTAACTTTTTAAGGCAGCAATCAGATTTTATCTCAGAGTTATATCTATTTATACACAGCAATCACACAGCAATCACGGAATATCACAGCACACAGTTTTATAGTGGTTCCCCAAGGTTTGGGTACCTCCACTTTTCCCCTTCGCCTATCTAGCAGTGTACTAGATTCGGCCAAACGCCTCCACTATCTCAGAACCCAAAATAGGTTTCTACACCTCATGCCCAAGGCCCTACAACTCAGCTTCTTCACAAAGCCTACACTCAGCCACCAAGGCCTACACTCAGCCACCAAGGCCTACACTCAGCCACCAAGCCCTACACTCAGCCACCAAGGCCTACACTCAGCCACAATAGGCCTACACTCAGAGATTCCACTCTCCTACACTCAGGCTCTCAAGCCCTACACTCAGCCTTTATAATTACAGGCTTACAACACTCAGATCCCTAAGGATCCTACAAGATAAAATGAATACAATAAGTGTAACTCAACAACTCAGAGAAAAGAGAGAAGAGTTGTGAGTTTCTTGAAGAGTTCTTGGAAGAACTCAGCTGAAATCAATCTGACTTGGCTTTCTTCAAAGCTTCTTGAATGTAGAACTCAATAAGATTGACCTCTTTTGCAGTTGATCCTTGATCTCTGCTACTTAAGATTCAGAATAAATCTGAACCCTTCTTCTCAGTCTGGTTCCAATGACTGATTTCTTGGATGGAGCTCTCTCACTCCAACTTCTTAGATCTTCGCTAGATTCTTCAAGGAATAGCTAGATCTTCTTTGTATATTGATCACTTGTACTTGTGTTCAATCAACAACTTCAACAACCACTTCTGAGACTGTATAAGCCTATTTATAGGCCTTCTTCATGGTAACTGGCTGGTCCGGTTCATAACTGAATTCAGACAACTCTGACAGGTGCAGTAGACCGGCTGGAATGGCAGCTATCAAGTCATCCAGTCAGTTCTTGAAAATTTTGTAACTGTCTAAAGTGTTGAAACTATCTGTCTTTAAGTGTCGACACTTATAGACCAAGTGTCGACACAAGTTGTCTTAGTGTCGACACTAGCCTACAAGGTGTCGACACAACTCCTTGTGTTGTAGATTTTATATCTCGACATTGCTTCTTCTTCCTGTGTCGACACTGATATTGAGTGTCGACAAAACACTTTGTTCTTCAGCACTTTGTTGACTTCTTGTAAGTGTCGACACAACTCTTTTATGTCGACACATCTTCATGTGTTGATTCTGTTAAGTGTCGACACTTCTTCTTGGTGTCGACACATGTATTCAGTGTTGATACTTGCTGAGTGTCGACACTGCTTCTTGGTGTCGACACATGTCTTCTTCTATTGAAACTTTTGCTGAGTGTCGACACATCTCCTTTGTGTCGACACTTGTACTTAGAATTTTTCTGATCTTTGCTAAGTGTCGACACAGCTCCTTGTGTCGACACTTTCTTCAAGTGTTGAGTCTTCAGCTGAGTGTCGACACATTCTTTATTGTGTCGACACTTTCTTCAAGTGTTGACTCTTCTGCTGTGTGTCGACACATTGTTCTGGGTGTCGACACTTATACTTAGATTCTGCTGACTTTTGCTGAGTGTCGACACAGCCTCCAAGTATCGACACTTTTTGATGTAGACACAGTTTCACTGGGTGTCGACACAACTGTTAAGTGTCGACACTGCTTCACTGCACCTTTCTTCACTGAGTGTCGACACAGCTCCTTGTGTCGACACTTTCTTTCTGGTGTCGACTCTACATCCCTGGTGTCGACACAATGACTCCAAGTGTCGACACTGCTTGCCTGGGTGTCGACACAAGTCTTCTTAAGTGTCTACACTTTCCCTCTGGGTGTCGACACATGGACTTAGAAACTTTTTCTTCTTTCCTGTAAATACTTAACCTGCACATGTAAACTCAAAACACATCAAATACACTTTGATGTATATCATTGAGTAGGGTGAGGCTTCTTCAAATCAGGTACATTTGAACCAATGTACCCAACAAGCTTAAGAAACTTCCCCCTCATCTGCAGTATCTTTTCCTCGAAAATGACTCTAAGCTACCGGTTATTATCTCCTCGGATCTGAGCAACTCAGAAATTTCTGAGTTGACTCTAGTTTTGCAAAATCACCGCCATGCAATTGCGTGGCAGTTATCCGATATTAAGGGGATTAGCCCATCATTCTGTACACACAAGATTTTCTTAGATAATAACTTTCGTAGTACTATCCAGCCCCAACGATGTTTAAATCCAAACATGAAGGACGTCGTGAAGGCTGAGGTTATTAAACTTCTAGATGCGGGAATTATCTATCCCATCTCCGATAGTACTTGGGTAAGCCCAGTACAGGTCGTGCCAAAGAAAGCCGGGGTCACGGTAGTGGCCAATGAAAATAATGAATTAATTCCAACCCGTACTATTACGGGTTGGCGGATGTGCATTGATTACCGCAAACTCAATGATGCCACCCGAAAAGACCACTACCCGCTTCCCTTTATCGACCAAATTTTAAAACGACTTTCTGGTCACTCCTACTGCTTTCTCGACGGTCTCTCGGGGTACCTCCAAATCCCTATTTCACCTGAAGACTAGGAGAAGACTACCTTTACCTATCCCTTTGGCACCTTCGCTTATAGACGGATGCCATTTGGTTTATGTAATGCGCCGGCTACATTTCAGCGATGTATGCTGGCGATATTCGATGAATTGGTAGAAGAAGTGATGGAGGTTTTTATGTACGACTTCTCGGTGTTTGGTAATTCTTTTGCAAATTGTTTAAAAAATCTCGCGTGTGAGTTGATTCGTTGTGAGGAAACTAACTTACCCCTCAACTGGGAGAAATGCCATTTTATGGTCCGAGAGGGATTGGTCCTCGGCCATAAGATTTCCGGCAAGGGGATCGAGGTCTACCGGGCCAAGATCGAAATTATTGAAAAGCTCCCCCTCCACCGAATATTAAAGCCATTCGTAGTTTTCTTGGGCACGCGGGGTTTTATCGGCGTTTTATCCAAAATAACGAAGCCGATAACCCATCTTCTCGAGAAAGAGTCACCTTTCAATTTTAACAACGATTGTCTTCTTGCTTTCAATTTAATAAAAGAAAAATTAGTAAACTCTCAAATTCTAGTTGCTCCGAATTGGTCGCTCCCTTTTGAAATCATGTGTGATGCTAGTGATACTGCGGTGGGCGCGGTCTTAGGCCAGCGGGTGGATAAATTTTTCCACCTGATTTATTATGCAAGCAAGACACTCACGTCTGCACAGGCCAACTACACCACCACCGAGAAAGATCTCCTAGCAATTGTTTTTGCCTTTGATAAGTTTAGGTATTATATCACCCTCTCCAAAGTAATCGTCTTTACGGATCACCCAGCTCTTTGTTTTTTATTTAGCAAAGCGGACGCAAAGCCCCGCCTTTTGCGATGGATCCTCCTTTTGCAGGAGTTTGATTTAGAAATCCGGGACAAAAGAGTGGCCAAAAATTTGGCGGCCGACCATTTATCTCGTTTACAAAACCCTGCCAACGAAATATTAGTGGAAGCCGACATTAACGATAAATTCCCTAAAGAGCGCCTCTTCGCTCTCGAAAATTCAAAAGATTATCCCGTGCCCTGGTTCGCCGACTTTGCCAATTATTTAGTGGCTCGGGTCTTGCCAAAGGAATCTCAAGCCAGAAAAAGAAGAAATTCTTTTCTGATTTAAAGATTTACTTTTGGGAAGACCCTTTCTTATTCTGAATCTGTGCGGATCAGGTAATGCGGCGTTGCATTTCGAGTGAGGAAGGAGTGCAAATTTTGGGACATTGCCACGAAGGACCAACAGGTGGTCATTATCAAGCGAACCGCACCGCAAGAAAGGTGCTGGAGGCGGGTTTCTATTGGCCCATGTTATTCAAGGATGCTCACACCCTAGTGAGTACTTGCGATATTTGCCAGCGGGCAGGCAATATCTCACGGCGGGAGGAGATGCCTCAAAATTTTTTCTTCGAATGTGAAATCATCGATCTCTGGGGCATCGAATTCATTGGCCCCCTTCCCCCCTCTTATCAAAATAAATACATTCTCGTAGATGTCGACTATGTATCAAGGTGGACAGAAGCGCAATCTCTCCCCACCAACGATGCACGAGTCGTTGTAAAATTTCTAAAAAAATTATTCTCTCGATTTGGCACGCCGTGCGCTATAATTAGTGATATGGGAACCCATTTCTGCAAAAGCCAGTTTGCCAAAATTTTGGCAAAATATGGAGTAACGCACAAACATTCCACCTCCTATCACCCCCAGACGAGCGGTCAAGTCGAGGTTGTTAATCGAGAATTGAAACGTATTTTAGAGAAAACCGTATCCTTAAACAGGAAAGATTGGGCACTAAAACTAGATGATGCCCTATGGGCCTATCGAACGTCATATAAGACCGCCATCGGCTGCACGCCGTATCGATCGGTTTATGGTAAGGCTTGCCACCTTCCAGTTGAGTTAGAGCACCGTGCGTTTTGGGCCCTCAAAACATTAAATCTAGACCCCACCCTAACCACCGAACACTGTAAATTTCAGCTCAATGAACTCGACGAATGGCGGGCGAATGCTTACGAGAGTAATAGGCTTTATAAAGAGCGAACAAAGTTCTACCATGAAAAAAATATTAAATTTCCTAAATCTTTTTCGTCGGGCGACCTCGTCCTTCTTTATAACTCTCGGCTTCGCCTCTTTCCAGGTAAATTAAAATCGCGATGGTCCGGCCCCTTTATTGTTAAAGAGGCTTGGCCGTATGGGACGGTTCTCATTGCGCACCCGGATAAGAGTGAATTCAAGGTAAATGGTCAGCGATTAAAACTCTATTTGCCTAAAGATTTACTTTCTACTGCGAGGGAACAATTACTATTATCGAACTCATGAACTATTTCGTTTCTCCTTCATTTGGACTGTAATAATTTAAGACTTATTATTGTATGACAATATTCTTTTGGTCGAGCTCAAACGACCTTTATAAACAAAGGGCGCTCTTGGGAGGCAACCCAAATCTTTTTTCTATTTTCTTTATTTTACACTTTTTGCCCCGGACGGCTCCACAAGTTGCGGCTTCTAAAATCACTGCCGCCAATGCTGCTAAATCCATCACAAAGTACAACAGAAGACCTTTCCTGAAGATTCAAAACACAAGCATGGGGGAGCGCCATCACTCAGCTTTCGCTGCAAAATAAAACCGGGGAAGTACCTGTTTTTCAATTCTGTCTTTCATTTTTGTACTTTAATTTTCTCTCGTTCTCCAACCTCCTTCTCCATTGAGGACAATGTAGATTTTAGGCTTGGGGGAGGACTTCCTCCTTCTTTTGGCTTTTTGTAAATATCTTTTACTTTTTGTAAATATTCTTTAGAAATCTAAAAAATCCAAAAATCCAAAAAAATATATATAGCTGCAATTTGGTATTTCAATAGTACCCCATGTTTGTGTTTTGTTTTTCTCAAATTTTTTTATAAACAACGTAGTTAATTAAAATTTTTCTAATCATTTTTTTAATCATATTTCACAAGTAAAATGTTATCCATACTGTGTTTCTAATTCACGATAGCATGTTAAAGTGAAATATTCTCTAAAACGCGCATTTCTATTATGGTTTTTCGTTCTTTATTTTCTTTACTTTCTCTAAAATTCATCATCCACTATTTTCCTTTTCGTTTTTAGATAATTTCTGTAAGGACAACTTTTGAATAACGTAGTAGATATGAACGATCCAAGTCACATATTATTTCTATTTTCAAGATAATTTCATCAATCTTCTTTTATTATCTGGGACTTTCTTTTTGAAAATTTTCAATTCTATGTTTTAAATAAATTTAAAAAGCGTGAAAATGATTTAGGCCGTTTTTGTTTACGTTTGAGCTTTACTGCCAACCTAAAATCTTTTACCACTAGTTAGCCGCTTTTGAGCCTTTTTTTTCCAATTTCGTTTGATAACTCCACATAGCATTGCATTTCCACCAAAGCCAAAATTCCTACCTATCTAATCACGGTAATTTTTTTGAGTTTCATTCAAAAATTTTCATAATCATAATAGAAAATTTTGTGTTATCTTTGGAGAAATTGTTGAAAAAATGTACTCAAAAGCAATGTTTGATTTTATTTGGCCAATTCAAAATGAAAGAAAGAAAAAAAATTTTATGGCCTTGTTTTGGAAAAAAAATGAAAAAAAATTGAAGAAAAAATAATAAATAATAATAAAGAAGAAAAAGAAAGAAAAAATATATATATTTTGTTTAAAATAAAATTTTTTTTTGAAACTCTTTGTTTTGATTTAGTGTGATTTTAAGCCTCCATATTTATCTTTGAATTTTACTCCTATTCAAGATCCTAAACCAAACGTTTCGGTCCTATTAAGTCCTTTTGAATCACGCCTTTTTAAATCTTATTTAACAGCTACGAAAAGAAGAAAAGTAAATCAGTTTTAGTTCTAGATTTAAACTTAGATTTTTGTTATTTAATTAATATAATTATAATACGTTACTTGGATCTAGTAACAACTCAATACGTTCTTTTTATTTTTGTTGCCTTGCATAAATCTATTTAAAGAATCTTGTCAAAATTCTGGATGATTTATTTTCGTTAAGTAAAGTTTATAAAAGTTAAATCATACCAAAATAATTATTTTAGATTTACATTTTACATTCTCCCTACCTGGAATTTCGCATAGTACTTGTGTAAGCATGATTAAAACTTTTTGAATTAGTCACTTTTTATGATTAGCTACTTTTTATATCTTTGCTTGGGGATAAGCAAAACTTAAGCTTGGGGGAATTTGATAATAGAGTTTGTAGTCAATTTTATTAGGGTATTTTCAGGGTTTTAAAGCAAATCATGTCTTGTAAAGTGTTTATTTTGATTCCACTTTGTATATATTTTTGTCGCTAATGCGTTTTTCTGCTTTTTGCAGGTTTTCACGGCTTTCAGCCGAATTTTGCTGTGACACGCCCCCGGGTCACGCCCTACCCGGGCGTGTACCTAGGGCGTGTAACCCAGAGGAATGAAGCAATTGGTCCGAAACTGCATTCCGTGGAAACTTAGTGTACACGCCCTCTGTCACGCCCGTGTCACATCCGACACGGGCCTGTTCTAGAGGCGTGTCCCCAGGTTCCGAGGAATCGCTGCAACGCACTCGTTTTTCCCACTCCAAAGTCGCACCGAATGTGTCATGCCCCCGGGTCACGCCCGACCTGGGCGTGACATATGGGCGTGTACTTCAACAACCACGCCCATCAACTCCAGCAATTAATTTCAGCACTCCAAAGTCGCACCGACCTTGTCACGCCCCAGGTACACGCCCGACCAGGGCGTGTTAGGGGGCGTGACTCATCCCGATAAAATCTATAAATTGAGCGCTTCCCCAAGGGTTCAGGATCACTTTTTGGCTGAGAGGGGGAGGTTCTGCCCCTTTGTTTAATGTTCCTTTTTATGCTTTTCCCCTCTTTCTCTCTCTCTTACTTTGTATTTTTATATATCCTAGTTTAGTTAAGCTTTTGTAATAGCTTTTGTTAATGCTTTAGTCGCTAATGATAAGGCCAGAATAGGATTTTCAATTCCATGCACTTGTAATCTCGTTCATTTTCATGCTGTAAGCTCGCTTTAATTTTAACAAAAGTGCTCTTGTTTTCTTCTCTTTACTACTTTGTGTCTTTATGCTTTACTACTCATCCCCCCTCTTCCACCTCACCATGATTAACTAATCCTCCATGTACTCGATCTTGATGATCCGAGGTTCGAGTGATTAGGTTATGATGCTTTGAATCTTACCTTTTCTTTTTTAGGGTTTAGCCTTGAATTACTCTAGATTTATCACGGGTTGGAGGAATATCATCGATATATACTCTCCACCTTTGCTTTCATTCTGAGCTAGCCGAGAGGCCGAAAATTTGAAATGAGCACTCAAGAGTAAAGCGAGTTGCTCGCACCCCTCGAGAGAGGCAGACGTTCAAATCTCCCGGATTGGAGTAAAATCCAATAGAGGGGTTCGCATCATAAAGCGGGTTTTAGGCCTCCGATTCGGACGAAAGTTCGGTCAGACCTTCCTAAACTCAGATGGGCGTCACTTCGAGAGAAGCATGTTCTTGCTTTTAGAACCTCCGCGGTCAAGGTCTCTTGCCTTATTAGTTTAAAAAGTATATTATTGCATCTTTTGATCAACTTAAGCAGAGGTGATTCTCGATCGAGTACTATCGCTTAATTATCACTTAGCTTTTCTCAAATTTGCAAGTAAAACATTCTCACTTCTCTAATTTAGTAAGCAACCCCAAAACAACTTTTAATTGATAAGATAATAGTAACTCCTTGAAGTAGAAGTACTCAATTCGCCCCGGGTAATACGACCTTGATATTGAACTTAATATCCTATACTATATGCGACAAGGTATACTTGCCTTCATCGAATATAGAATCGGCGAACATTTCACAACTACACTTCCACCTTCTCCTCCCTTAACTTTGTCTTCTCCACGCATAACCCCTTCTCCGCTTAATAATTTTATATCAGTCACCCAAAATTTTCCCAACTCTGGAATTTGGGTGTTACAACCCTCCCCTCCTAACAAAAGTTTCGTCCCCGAAATTTGCACACTGGAAGGAGATCAAACACACGAATTTCAATCCATAAGCGTTTGTACAACGCAAGACACACTGCATAATAGTTACACAAAGAGCTCGGGAAATTCAGCAAGCATGGTCTGCTCTCGCTCCCATGTTAGCTCTTCGCAGCCGCAATTGTCCAACCGGACTTTGATTGTAACGTCCCTAGCCGATCCAACGTGACAGCGTCACGGCTCCGCTCTAGGCGACGCTACCGGGCTGCAGCCCAAGCACCCCAACCCCTCTCCATCCACATGCGGGTTGTTAGTGGCCACAACCTCCCTTTGATGAGGTAAACTCGATAGTCAAGCCTGCACTTTTTTTATTGTAACGCCCCTAGCCGATCCAACGTGACAGCGTCACGGCTCCGCTCTAGGCGACGCTACCGGGCTGCAGCCCAAGCACCCCAACCCCTCTCCATCCACAGGCGGGTTGTTGGTGGCCACAGCCTCCCTTTGATGAGGTAAACTCGATAGTCAAGCCCGCACTACGGGGACTTCCCAGGAGGTCACCCATCCCAGTACTACTCCAGCCCGAGCACGCTTAACTATGGAGTTCTTTCAACTCTCATCACCAATTGAGCTGCAGCTCAATTGGTGATGAGAGTTGAAAGAACTCCATAGTTAAGCGTGCTCGGGCTGGAGTAGTACTGGGATGGGTGACCTCCTGGGAAGTCCCCGTAGTGCGGGCTTGACTATCGAGTTTACCTCATCAAAGGGAGGCTGTGGCCACCAACAACCCGCCTGTGGATGGAGAGGGGTTGGGGTGCTTGGGCTGCAGCCCGGTAGCGTCGCCTAGAGCGGAGCCGTGACGCTGTCACGTTGTATCGGCTAGGGTCGTTACATTGACCTTCCCGATCGTCTTGTTCCACAACTATTTATCGGCACGATCCTCGATCCGAATGGGCCTAACCTTTGTCGTTAGCCCATACTCCACCGGCACACGATCAGTCTCGATCACTTGAGCTAGATCTTTAATGGCTTTCTGAAGAACCAAGATGTGAAACACATCATGTAATCCACCCAAGTGTGCCGAAAGAGCTACCTGATATGCAGCTTCCCTGATTCGCTCCACCACTTCAAAAGGACCAAGACACCTCGGGCTCAAATTTTTCAGTCGCTGAATCCTGGACACGCCTTTAAAGGGTTTGATCTTGAAATAGACCCAGTTGCCCACCGCGAACTCCACGTTCTGGTGCTTGGCGTTGTTATATTTCGCTTGACAATCCTGGGTTATTAGTAGCCTTTCTCGAATAGCGCGTTCGTCGACTTCGCTTCATCGACTTCGCTACGCTTATACACTTTGGATTCGCCTACTTCTGCCCAAGCCAACGCTGTACGACACTTCCGACCATACAAAGCTTCATACGGTGCCATACCGATGCTCGCTTGGTAGCTGTTATTGTAGGGAAACTCCACCATGTAGAGATGATCTTCCCATCTCTTCCCAAAGTCTAGGGCGCACATCCGGAGCTTATCCTCCATCGTTCTGTTGGTCCTCTCAGTTTGGCCATCTGTTTGGGGATGGAAGGCCATACTGAATGTCAACTTTGTAACCAACAGCTGGTGGACTAGCCTCCAGTCATTCGATATGAATCGCCCGTCTCGATCACTTACGATGATCCGAGGAACACCGTGTAGCCGCACAATCTGCTCCACATAGAGCTTTGCCAAACTCTCCACCGAATCGTCCCGTTTATTTGGAAGGAAGTGTGCTACTTTTGTCAGTCGGTCGACAATCACCCAGATTGAATCATTTTCGCTCTGAGATCTCGGCAACCCCTGCACAAAATTCATGGAAATATTGTCGAACTTCCACTTCGGAATCGGCAACGACTTTAAGAAACCGCCAGGCTTCTGGCATTCCGCCTTCACCTTATCACAAGTTTGGCATGTGGCCACATAATGAGCGACATCTTTCTTTAGCCCTGGCCACCAGAACAGCTTTTTCATGTCACTGAACATCTTCGTGCTCCCAGGGTTAATTGAGTACTTCTTATAATGCGCTTCATACATCAGTTCTTCGCTCAACTTACCCAAACACGGGACGCACAAACATCCCTCTTTCCGCAAAAGGCCGTCATCCCCGGAGAACTTCC
Organism: Platanthera guangdongensis; assembly: GCA_039583875.1. Lineage (NCBI taxonomy): Eukaryota > Viridiplantae > Streptophyta > Magnoliopsida > Asparagales > Orchidaceae > Platanthera > Platanthera guangdongensis. Next base: position 63,686,272 of record CM077159.1, read on the forward strand.
CCTCTGGCCCCTCTTTCGCATAGCGTTGGAGACTTTCATCCAGCTCCGTTGCTCATCGAACCCGGTCCGCAAGGTCACACTACACCTCCATCCAGTTCAAACATGCATCGGCTGTAGCATTCTTGTCAACACAAGAAATCTCTAACGCTTCCAACTCCTGGATAAGATGTTCATCGTGCTTCTGCAACCAACTCGCCCTTGTCGGAGCTCCCCGACTCAAGGCATCAGCGACGACATTTCCCTTCCCGGGATTATAATGAATCACAAAGGTGTAGTCCCCAAGGAACTCCAACCACCTTCGTTGTCGCATATTCAGGTCCTTTTGCTCCAACAAATACTTTAGGCTCTTGTGGTCGGTATAGATCTCCACTTTCACTCCATACAGATAATGCTGCCATAACTTCAGTACAAAGATCACCGCCGCCATAACTTCAGTGCAAAGATCACCGCCGCCAACTTTAAGTCATGGAAGGGATAATTTCTCTCATGCACCTTCAGTTAGAGAGAGCCATAAGCAATCACTTTCCCATTTTGCAGAAGAACGCAGCCTAAGTTGCTTCCTGAAGCATCACTATTGATTTCAAATCCATCAGTACCACATGGCGCCGTCAACACAGGCGTCGTGGTCAGCCGACATTTCAGCTCTTCAAAAGATCGCGCGCACTCCGGCGTCCAAATGAACTTCTGATCCTTTCTCGTCAGTGTGGTTAGAGGCAAAGCGATCCGCAAAAAGTTTACAACAAATCTTCGATAGTAGCCCGCTAATCCAAGGAAGCTTCTGACTTCGGCCACCAAAGACAACACTGGCCACTCCTGTATGACCCTTATCTTTGTTGGGTCCACTGCGATGCCCTCTCTGCTTACCACATGGCCCAGAAACGCCACCGACGAAAGCCAAAACTTGCACTTCGAGAACTTGGCGTAGATCTTATTCTTCCTCAACATCTGCAACACCAACCGCAAGTGGTTCTCATGATCGGCTTTCGATTTCGAGTACACTAGGATATCATCTATGAAAACAATCATGCACAGATCCAGGTACTCTCAGAATATTTGGTTCATCAAGTCCATAAACACCGAGGGTGCATTACACAGCTCAAACGGCATGACCGTGAACTCATAATGCCCGTACCGTATTCCAAATGCGGTCTTGGAAATGTCACCTTCCCGAATCCTCAACTGGTAATAAAAACACTTCAAATCCAACTTGGAGTAGACGGTTGAACCCACCAGCTGATCGAACAACTCATCAATTTATGGAATCAGATATTTGTTCTTCTCGGTCAGCTTATTTAGTTCGCGGTAGTCACCGTCTTTCTTTTTCACAAATAGAACAGGCGCGCTCCAAGGTGACATACTTGGGCGTATATAACCCTGCTCCAACAACTCCTGCAGTTGGACTTTCAACTCCACCATTTCCTTTGGCGCGACGCGATATGGCGAGCGGGCCACAGGTTTCGCACCTGACACCAACTCGATCGTGAAGTCAATCTCTCGCTGGGGTGGTAGCCCAGGGAGATCCTTGGGAAACACATCTGTAAATTCCGATACAACCCGAACATTGCTCATACCGGCCTTGGGCTCAACAGCCTGAATCAGCGTGAATTAGCACTCTGTGCCTTTCCGAACAGCCTTGACTACTTGGAGTGCAGACATCAACGTCCCGCCCACTCCTTGCATCCCCACGAACTTAGTCTCCTGCTCGGTATTCTGGCCCAACGTGATGTCTTTGGCATTACAATCAATCAAGGCATAATGCTCCGCGAGCCAATCCATATCAAATATTACGTCGAATTCCGATATCGGCAATACAGATGCAGTAAAACAGAAATCCCGACTTCCTATTTGAACCTCCACATCGCAAGCTCGATCCGCGAACATCAAACAACCATTCGGCAACACCACCCTGACGCTATCTATCTTTACATGACCAGGTATCCCAAGCCATGCTATAAACTCTTTAGACAGAAAAGAATGCGAAGCACCTGTATCAAATAGTGCTTGCGCCAGCGTGCTCCGAATCATCACAAAGCCTGTGACAATCATGTCACACACACAAGCCTCATACAAGTAGGCGCTAAACAAGGCATGCGATAAACAAAGAAATGCAATAACTTAACTCGTACATGTGACGAGGTCACTCCGCTTAATGGCCTCCTGCAGGCCAAGATTGTAGACTCGGGGCTGCGCCTGGGGGGCAGAGGACTCCACGACCGCCATTCCCTTCTCCACATAAGACGCTCCTGCCTTTTTTTCACTCATTGGCGGCACCCGACAATCACGGGTTATATGCCCCACCCATCCACACGTAAAGCACATAAGAGTCTCTGGCCTTGACTTGGTCCCCGACGTTGCTCCCGATGCAACCGAAGAAGGAGCTTGTCCAGCCGATTTGGACTTCTTGCCCCATCTCTTCTTATAATACGCTTTCCCAGGTCGGGGCACATTAAACTCCAGCTTTGTCAAGCTCCCTTCCCTTGTACCCTCTTTATATCCTTTTCCAGCGCGCACGCAGTGTCAACCAATGTCTGAAAGCCTTGCTTCACAGAACTAGAGAGCTTGAATCGCTGCTCATCCCGCAATCCTTCAAAGAACTTATTCGTCTTCATCTGCTCATCAGCAAAGATCGAACACGCATACCATCTCAACCTCATGAACTCATGCAGGTAAGCTTCAACACTGCCTTCACCTTGCGTTAGCCTTTGGAATTCATTCTCCATGGCAATACGCTGTGCCGCCATGAGGTGCTTATCCAGAAAGAGTCGGGAGAATTCCTCCATCGACACTTGTATTAACGGCCTTCCCTCTAAGTGATGAAACTCAATCTCGTCCCACCACAACCGCGCCTCGCCTTCCAGCAAGAAGGTGGCCAAGGTGACCTTCTGATGTTCCTTCGTCCCAATCACCGTCATTATCCGCTTGACGCGCGACAACCAATCTTCAGCCTGCATAGGAGATCGCACTCCCGAAAACGTAGGCGGGATAAAGCTCATAAACTGCTTCAACTGCTTCTCAGCTGATCGAGGATCCACAGCCGCTACAGGTTCTGGCCTCACCGCAACCTATTTTGGCCTCAATGCCGGCTGCACCTGCCCAATTGGCTGTGCTTGAATCATGGCAAACAAAGCCTCAACAACTAATCTCATAGTTTCCGCAGAAGGTAGAGTCATAGGCACCTCAGCTGGTGTCGTACTCTCATCAGAACACTGGGGCTCCGACTGCCCCGCAACACTTCGCGTCACCTATAGGTGAACAAGACATGCACATTAGCAACCGCACAGAAGCAAAACAACCAAACTAGGAACGCGCAGGTTCCTCAAACACATGTATTTGCATTCCTAAAGTGAATATTCAAAAGTTCATTAGTATTAAGTTGGTTCGCACGGACACGTGCTCACCACCCCACAAAAGAATTCGACCACGAATTCGATAGGGAAAGACCGAGAGAGCCGATACCAAAAATGTAATGACTCAATCCGTTCATAGGTATATACTAGAAGGTCCGGCTGGGGCCCCACAACATATACCATAAAACAGTCGAGGAAGTCACGAAGTGATACCAGAGTTGCACATCCTAACTCATTGCATTCTAGCGGAAGCCTATAACACGAAGCTGACATCACACATATGAATGTCCACCAGATATAGAAGCTCCACATTTATATACCTAGCATAGGAATGTTCAAATACAAAACAGTCGGCCTTGTGGCCTTACAGGGCTTTACATAATAGTGGCCTCACACATTGGCGCGCAGGCCGGCCACGTATAAACAAATATTGCATTATTCATGTAGCCTTCAAGGGCTAGTGGCGGCAGCAGGAACAGCAGCAGTAGGGCCTTCAGCCTTTATATATCCCGCTTGGCTCTCCAGCACCTGCACAAGGACAGCCCACCCAATGGTGGAAAACAAGGCAACAGTCAGCATTCAGCTGACCAATTTTATAACGACCTTACCCCTTTCCCAGGGCAGTGGTATTCCTTACCTGTAGGCATAGCATTTCACAGGCAGATATGTATATCATACATTGTGCTTTCACGCACATACATTCCATCACAACCATCAGCCACGCGACCCAATGATCCGTGCACTCAGGGCACATTCTTGGTGTACCGGTGTACCATGGTCCCACCACCGTATCAGGGTCGCAACAAAACGGTAATAATTGAGCATTTTACTACATGGCGTGCAGCCGGAGATTCTAGTCTTAATGCACCGGGATTGGCCCGTAGCCCCCCATTATGTCATGACGCGCAGGCCTAAGACTCTTGCTATGTGCTCCAATAGACATGACCTTCAAGTCTCACATCGGATAGACATAGCGCAGGTCGGATCATCCACCCCCCATTTCTCAAGTCGCCTTGCCATCACCGAGTACGGCGTACTCGCGGTTACATAAAAGGCGCAGGTCAGTTTCACCTTACCTGTTTCCTTATGGTGAGCCCATCAGCTCAAACATATCCATCAGATCCTCGCAAGACTGGCTTCACATTCATCGGTTACTTAGGAGCCACGCCTCGCGTTAGCGACAGAACTCAATTTCCATCCCTAGGCTTAACCGTACATGCATCGCATTCACTTGAGGGTATTTTCCCGGGCTGCTAAGCCAGTACTTCCTGCTACTCACCTTCACAGGCACAACCCATCAAGTATTCCAAGCATCAATGGTATTTTCCTAGCTTACCACGCCAGTACTTCCTGCTACTCCCCTTCACAGGCACAACCCATGAACATCAAGCATTCCAATGGAATTTCCTGGACTTCCAATCCAGTACTTCCTACTACTACCCTTCGCAGGTACAACCCAATAGCATAAGCATTATACAAGCATTACCTAGACTACCACTCCAGTACTTTCTGCTACTGCCCTTCCCAGGTACAACCCGTTGACTCCTAAACTACACGTTTTTCATGGAGTCTTCTCCGATTCGTATATGCAACATCACCAATCCAGACCAACCTGTCCAGATGGGCTTCACATAGCATTCCTATTCTATACTCCATTTCCGGATCTATATGCCAAATGAGTGGGGATTCCATGAATCAACCCAACGGACTCCCGTAATCAGCCACCCTCTGGTGGGGGAATCATATGCATATGCCAAAAAGGAAGCCTTCACATGGCTAGGAAGAAAAGTCGTTACCCTTGATGACCGCTTTGGCACCATGAGCTCCTAGCTGGCTGTAAAGAACCGCAGCGCCTTTTCCTCCACAACGATGGCCTCAGATCTCTGGTCGGAACTTCGCAGCACCATCGGTGGCCGACTCTCCTTCCTCCTCCTCCTTCTTCCTCTCTTTCTTTCTCTAGGAGTTTAGAATGATGAAGGCCAAAATGAATATGAGAGCTTCCTTCTCATCCACGACCTTAAGGAAGTAGGGAGGCACCTCAGCACTTGGATTCCAGCTGAAGTAACAGACGGCCACGATTTTGCCACAAAATCTCATTTTTTTCCTGACATGACCTGTGACACTCCCGTGTCCCAGGCCGTGTACCTTATACGGTGCTCAACTGACTTATCTAGACCAGTACACCTCCATATTACATGCCCGTGTCACTAGCGGTGTCACCTGACACGCCTTCAGACATGCCCGTATCTGTGGCCGTGTACATCATGCTGCACAAAAATCATCTTCAACCCGAGCGGGATACGGCTAGTGACATGCCCGTATCACAAGCCGTGTACCCCATGACACACCCGTGTTGTGCCCGTGTTCACCTGGCCTTAATGCCTTGGGTACTTCCATAAAAGGACACGACCTGTGACATGCCCATGTCACAGGCCGTGTGCCCATACACGACACCAGACATGCCCCAGCTCAACTTTGTTGAGCTGAGTTCATCGACCCGCAGAGGACACAGCCTCTGACACGCCCGTGTCAAAGGGCGTGTGCCCTGAATTTTCGTCGACGAACTTTCGTCGAACACTCGCCGACTGCTCACCCGAGCAGGATATGCCCTTGGACACGACCGTGTCCCAGGATGTGTCACCCAAACTTTTCCCAACTCTGGAATTTGGGGTGTTACACATTTTCTGTGTTGTTCTTGCTTTGTTGCGTTAGATTAGTTTGCCGTGATAGATTGATGTGCTGTGATAGTTTAGTTTAGTTTATATTTCCTATTAAACTACTATAGTATCACCTATTTTATTACTCTGATATAATTAAAAACAGTCATAATTTTTAATTACTTTATTCACCCCCCCCCCCCCTCTAGAGTAAATCAGATTTATCCCCTTTCTTTCAATTGGTATCAAAGCAGGTTCCTTTGGTTGTACAAGCTAATACTTAAACCAAAAGATCCTTGATAGATCTGATTTCGGTTTCCTTAGGATTTCTATTAAGTTCACAGCATGACATAAAACAAAGATTATGCAAGCACCAGAACTCTAGTTTGCAACTTAAATAAGTTTGTCATCTGGAAGGCAAGAATTAGGCTTTACATGAATTCCATTGATGAAGACATATAAAATGCTATTTTGACAGGTCCTCAACTTACAGCTGCTACTACGTCTACCTCTACTTCAAGCATACATGTTATTCCTCCACCTGAGTGGACATATGCTCAAAAGAAGGCAAAGATAGCAGATGCCAAAGCCACGAATATTTTGGCTCAAACTATGTCAGATGAAAAATTACAGAAAGTAGCTGAGTGCACATATGCCAAGGCTATCTGGGACTCTCTCAACCAAATGGTTGCTAGATCAGTAGATGAGAGAAAGGATAGGAGATCTAACCTCATCTCCCAATACGAAAACTTCAAGAAAGAAGAATCTGAGTCTGTGAGTGATATGTATAACATACTAAGTTCAATCATCAATGAGCTGAAGACTCTGGACAAGGACATCACTCTTACAGAATTAAATGACAAAATCCTCATGTGCTTCCCTAGGTCATGGGATTCCAGAATATGGCGAATCAAGGAGGCCAGAAGCTTGAATGAGATTTCCACTGAATCTTTTCTGGGAAAGCTCAAGTCATATGAGCAACTCATAGAGTCAAGAGAAGCTGCAGAGTAGAAGACTCCTCCAGCAGCAAGAAAAGAACAAAATATAGCCTTCAAAGCCTCAGAAGAATCAGAAGCTCCAACAGCAAGTGAAGAACTTCCGAGTCTCTTAGCCAAGAGATTCTACAAGATGGCAAAGAAAGACTTCAGAAGAAAGTCATCTAGGAAAGATGACAAACCCAGGTATGACAAGACACCCACTAAAGAAGTTGTTTGTTTTAGGTGCAGGAAAGCAGGACAATTTATTTCATAGTGTCCAGAAAATCAAAAGAATGAGAGATGAAGAGAAAAGGACTCCAAAAAATAGCACTACAACAAGCCTTCCTCCAACAAGCATAGAAGGAAGGTGAAAGGTTTCATTGCGGAAATCTAGTGTGATACAGATGAAGAATCCTCATCTTCCTGCTCTAGTGAAGATGAAGAGGACGCAAAGGAATGGGAAGTTTGCCTTATGGCTATCAATGCCTCCTGCAGTAAATCTGAAGTAGAGGAATAACAAGAAGAGTTAGACAATGAAGAGACATCTGTGTCTGAGGCAGATCAGGTATTATCATCTTTTGATTATAATTCAGATATTTTTAAAACTGAATTTAAATCTCTATGTATTGATTTAATAAATTCGGAAAATGTGATTAAAACACTTAGAGAAAAACTGTCTGTGCAAGAAAACTTTATTTCTGTAAACATTAAGTTAAAAGATGAATTAACTTTAGCCAATGAACAAATCATATCATTAAAATATGAATTGGCTGAGGCAAGGCAACTTGAAGAATCCATAAATGGGAGAAGTATCATGTTGATGGACATCACAAGCACAGTGAATGTCAGGCTAAATGGCAAGCTGGACTTAGGTGCTTTATCAAGCCAACCCCCACTAATTCAGAAGAATATCTTAAGAACACCTATAAAATTTATTTCAGGAAAAAAAAAAGAAAAAATTGATAATAACAATAATGTCAAACAAACAGAAGTAAAACCAAAGAATAAGAAAAAGAGAAAGAATAAGAAAAATCCTAATCATAATAATGTTCAATAGATTTCCTCGAACTAAGATCGATGAAATGTGTACAGTTTGTCAAACCCAAGTCGACGAACTCTGAACGCAAATTTCCATTATAATTCGTTGAACTACGATCGACGAAACCAGTATGGTTCGTTAACACGAGATCGACGATATCGGGGCCCAAAGAATCAATACTCTCATTCTCTGAGTGGAGTTCGACGAACTCATCCCCATTCGTCGAACTCCGATCGACGAACTTACCTGAATTCATCGAACGCAGTTCATCTTAACATAAACTTTAATTCTTTCAGAACAAATAATCAACCAAGATCTTCCATTAATCAATTTAATCAATGGATAATTCCTCCAAGAAGATATAATCCCTTAGCTTATAAAAGTGAACCTGAATATTCTTACATTTCCAGTTTTAATTATGTAAAGAAAGGACCCAAGATAACCTGGGTCAAGAATAGCTAATCTGTTTTATTGCAGGTAAAAGACTATCCCACTACATAGCAACATTGGTATTTGGATAGTGGCTGTTCAAAATATATGACTGGAAACAAGGACAACCTAATCAACTACAAGTCAAAGTTAGGACCCAAAGTAATATTTGGTGATTCCAATTGTGGCCAGACTGAAGGATATGAAAAGGTCAAAATTAGAGCAGTCACCTTCAGGAATGTTGCTTATGTTAGTGGATTGAAGCACAACCTTATCTCCATAAGTCAGTTATGTGATGAAAGATTTCAGGTATCATTTAATAAAACTTCTTGTATTTTTATTACTTCAGTACATAACCAAGTAGTGTTAACAGAAACTAGAGTAGGAAACATTTATGTAGTTTACTTTAAGTCTGTTAAATCAGAAATATGCTTATTTAAACAAACTAGTAATAATAATGAACTTTGGCATAGGAGATTAGGACAAGTAAACATGAAAAATATTGCTAAACTCTCCAAGGACAACCTTGTTAGAGGATTGCCTTCTTGCCCCTACAAGAAGGAAAGCCTTTGAAGGACTTGTCAATTAGGCAAGCAAACTAAAAATAGTTTTAAATATGTAAATAAAAGTGACTCACCTAGAATATTGTACTTGCTACAAATGGACCTTTTTGGCCCTATTGTTGTACAAAGCCTAGGACGGAAATCTTATACTTTAGAGATTGTAGATGACTTCTCAAGATTCACTTGTGTATTCTTTCTAAGTTCTAAGTCAGATAGCTTCAAGGTTCTTACATATTTTCTCAAGAACATACAGATTGAGTACTCTACTCCAGTTATATTGATCAGAAGTGATCATGGTACTGAGTTTGAGTCTCTTCTTATGTAAGAGTTCTGTGAGAAGGAAGGTATCAGGCACTGCTTCTCAGCTCCTAGACTCCTCAACAAAATGAGATTGCTGAAAGGAAAAATAGAACCTAATTGAATCTGCAGGCACACTACTTGCAGAATCTCATTTGCCCCTATCCTTTTGGGTAGAGGCTGTGAGAACAATAAATTATGTTCTGAACAGAAGTCTGATACACATGCTCAAAAATAAGACTCCTTATGAGTTGCTTAAAGGAAAGAAACGTAAAGTAGATTATTTTAAAATTTTTGGTTGTATTTGTTACATTCACAACAATAATAAGAAACACATTAGAAAGTTTGAACACAAGGCTAAAATGAGAATTTTTCTAGGATATTCCCCGATAAGCAAGGCTTATAGCATATATATAATAAATCAACTATGAAAATAGAAGAATCTATTCATGTTTCATTTGATGAGACTAACATGTTTTATAATGAGAAAAAAGTTTCTACCAATGACATATTGCAGGTACCTCACTTGTGTAAGAGATTGGATGATCTAAACCTCACCCAAGAGGCTCCATCACATCCTTCTCCACAAGTTGAAGAAGAGAGTGAAGAAGAAATTTGGAAGTGGATGAACTTCCTCCAACAGTTATTATAATTCAACAAGAGCAATTAATTTCCCAAGCTGTTACTCAACCAACTCCTCCTACTGAATTTGTCATACTTAGAGATCACCCTGTATCTCAAGTTATTGGAGACATGTTAGTTGGTGTGCAGACAAGGCATCAACTCCACCAGGACATGATGCATGTCTGCATCATATTATAAACTGAGCCCCATTTCATTAAATATGTTGAGCAAGATCCACACTGTATTATTGCAATGCAAGTGGAGCTCAACCAATTTGAGAGATGTTGAGTTTGGTATTTAGTTCCAAGACCCCAAGACTACCCAGTCATTGGAACTAAATGGGTATTTAGAAACAAGCTACGTGCTCAAGGTCTTATCATAAGGAACACGACCAGACTAGTTGCTCAAGGATACAAACAAGAGAAAGACATAGACTATGACCAGACATTTGCATCTGTTGCAAGGCTGGAAGCAATTAGGATATTTCTAGCATATGCAGCCTACAAGAAGTTCACTGTATACCAGATGGATGTCAAGAGTGTATTCCTTAATGGTGAACTTAAAGAAGAGGTTTATGTAGAACAACCACCAGGTTTTATTCTCCTACTCATCCCTCTTATGTTTTCAAATTGCATAAGACTATCTATGGTCTAAAGCAAGCTCCAAGAGCTTGATATGAAACCTTAGGTAGCTTTTTTTAGAGTATAAATTTTCTAGAGGCATAGTAGATAGGACTTTATTTATTAAGCATCATCATGATAAAATATTATTAGTACAAATATATGTAGATGATATTATATTTGGTTTTACAGATTCCAAACTATGCAAAAGGTTTTCCAACGTTATGCATTCAAAGTTTGAAATAAATAGCATGGGTGAGCTCTCCTACTTCCTTGGTCTCCAAGTGAAGCTGTCACCTGATGGTATCTTCATATCCCAATCCAAATATGCTAAGGAGCTGATTAAAAGGTTTGGGATGCCTGATGCTTCAGCAAAGTAAACACCTATGGCTACCAATATTGTAATTGATTCTGATGCACATGTGAAATATGTAGATCAGAAATTATATAGGGGCATTGTTGGGTCCCTGTTATATCTTATAGCAAGTAGACCAGACATTATATTTGCTACATGCCTTTGTGCTAGGTTCCAGTTAGCCCTAATGAATCTCACCATATTTTCTTTAAAAGGATTTTGAGATATATAAAGAGCTGACCTAATTTAGGACTCTGGTATCCAACTGTTTCAGAATTTGAGTTAACTGGATACTCTGATGCTGACTTTACTGGATGTAGAGTAGACAGAAAGAGAACATCAAGGATATGTTAGTTCCTTGGTGATAGGCTAGTGTCATGGTTTTGCAAGAATCAAACATTTGTGTCTATCTCAACAACAGAAGCTGAATATATAGCTGCTGGAAGTTGTTATTCACAGATGCTGGGGATTCAGAACCAACTCCTAGATTATGGTGTCAACTTAAATAATTCAACTCTACTATGTGATAATACAAGTGCAATTTCTATTGCACAGAATCCAGTGCATCATAGTAGAACTAAGCATATAGATGTAAGACATCATTTCATTAGAGAGTGTGTAGACAAAAAGAAAATTAATATCACCTTTGTCTCTACTGATTTTCAAAAGGCATCATATCTTCACTAAACCCTTGGATAAGAAGAAACATCTGTTCTTTATGAATCTGCTAGGTGTGATCAATGAAGATGCATTAATTTAATTTTCGGTCTGTGGTCGAATAATTTGCCACAGTTCGTCGAACGGAGATCGACGAACTGAGAAAACTTCTTGAGAAATTCATCGACTTGAGATCGACGAACTCTCTGTGTGTGAAGTCTTATTCGTCAAACAAAGATTGATGATTACTTCAGAAAATGTTTCGTCGACCTAAGAATGATGATTTGTTTTCCCTTATTCTGACTGAGATCGACGAACACTTTTGTCAGTAAAATATTTCGTCGAACCCAAATCAAAGAATTTTTTATTTTTCATCGGACGGAGTCTGCCGCTTCATATTCTGAAAACCATATATCTAGGTATTTTTCGAGCTCCATCCGGCGCTTTCTGTTCCCTTTGCACTTGATCACTCTGTTTTCTTTTGCAGGCGAACAAATGGTGATTCCGGCGAACTCCCTTGCAACGATGAAATTTGACATCGGTTTTGACATCGATTTTGACTCTTTCCAACATTCCAATCAAGTTTTTTTAGACATACTGAAACTGTTTGAGGACCCAACAACTGAAGAACTTCATGAGAACAAGAATAAAGATTTCTGCAACAAAGTTAAGAGAATGGGTATTTGCCTCTTCAACTCCAGATGCAGACACAATGACCGGGACTATATCTGGTTACCAGTTTTCTCTCCCCCCTCCACCGTGTTAACTGAAAATTTTGATTTGATGAATGGTGCTGAAGATATAGAAATGGATAGTATTGAATATGATAACATGCTAATTAAAATGGGTCATGTTGGAGAAAACCCTAATAAATTACTAAAAAAGAATTTGTCGTCTGAATACAAATTAGTTGCTGATGTTGTCGGGAAAGTTCTTCTAGGCAAGCACACAGCCCAGGACTATATTAGCAGGCACCAGTTTCTAGTGATGTGTGCTCTAGTTGAGAAGAAATCTGTTAATTGGGGAAAACTACTGTTTGATTTGATAAAGAAGAAGAATAATAAGAAAGATGTTTGTTTTGGAAGTGTACTGTGCATTTTCCTACAGGAAAAAACTTCTCAATCCATGGTCTTACAGACCATATTCATCAATGCTTCCAGAAGGCTTACTTATGCCTTGTTTGGAAGGTGGGAGAGGACCATCTCAAAGCCATCTAAGGCTTCAACCTCTTCCAGAGGTTCTGAGGGTACAAGAGGTGCAACAACTGATCCCCCACCCCCAAAATTTGTCCCCTCCACCAGCATTTCATCCTCCCAGATACCTACACCTCCATCTCAACAACCATCCTCTTCTCCAACTCATCTTCCCACACTAATTCAATCCTGTACACATACTCCAACTCCACCAACTCAATCTCATGCTTATACAACAACACCAATTCCATCTCCTGAGCATCAACCCACACACATTCACCAACTACCAACACCAGTTCCATCTCCAAAATATCCTACACCACCTCCATCCCTACTTCCTCCTCATTTGGATGACATTTCCCTCCGTAATCTCACATCTATTCCATCTTTTAATCTACTCTCATCTCTCATAAATTTTCCATCATCTCATGATGAGCAAATGCCAGACATCACCACTTTTCATTCATCATCTGTCCTCCATGTATCAACTCAGACACCCTTTGAGTTCATGAAAATGGATTCCCCTTCAATTCCATCTCTTCTGGAACTCCTCACTAACCTCATCTCAACTCTTATAACAGAGGCCATTAAACCTCTTGCTGACTCTATTGCATCCCTTTCTGCCATCATCTCCACTGCCTCCACTGTCCCTTTTCTGGAGGACTGGCTTCAGGATCCTCTGAAACCAGGCAGGGGGAGATACTCAATGAAGAAGCTCCAATTTCCTCTCCTTCAACAGCAGCAGATATAACAGTTTTGTAGACAGATGCAGATGTACAGATGACTACAAAAGTTGAGACGGATGCTAACTTTGATTCTGATTTTGATTTTGATATGTTGAGTACAGATGCATCAGTAGAAACTATAGACATTATAATTGTTAGTGATTGTATTATCAATCCCACAGTTGATTTATTTAATTTGTTACATTCCTTTGATACAACTTATCTAAATTATCTTCCAGAAGTTTGCACACAGCAATCCAAATCTATTATAGCTTATACTGCCCCAATAAACCCTGCAGTTGCTAAGCAACTTAAGGAAAATTTTACAGTAACAAAGCGTCTAATAGTATCAGCCCCCAAGGCTATTTATCCTCCTAAGGCTATTTATCCTCCCAAGGCTATCTCCCCTCCTACTTATAAGATGGATGATAGTCCTTTACCCAATTTAGATGATATTATTCTGGCTGATATAGAAGAAGAGAATAAATTAGTCTCTGAAAGTGCTGTTGAACAAGAAGTTGCAGAAATAGAAATTCCAGTACAGCCTCAGGCTGAGAAGCAGATATCCAAAGATGTTATGAAAGTAATTGATGACTTGTATGCAAATCCTCCAGGATCTGATGATGATGATGATGATGATGATGATGACAACTCTAACGAGTCTGATGATTCAAAAGCAAAGAAGAAAGTTGTCAAGAAAAGAAAAGCTCCGGCTAAAGCTATTCCAAAGCCAAATCCTAATGCAGACACTACCTACTACATCTTACAGAAGATCACTCCTTACCTAGGGATGCCTAATTGGATTTGGCTGTCTAAGAATGACCAGAAACTAGGAAGAAAAGCAGATGGTACTCTCCTCCTCCTCCATCTCAAAGGAATTGGAGAGATCCTCCTCCTCCAGCTGGTGCTTCAGGAAATATTTCTCAGCGATCTACTTCATATACTCAGACTTATCAAACGCAATAGGGCAGATCTTCAAGATCTCAATTTCAAGGAAGCAGTCAGCACAAACATTCAAGAAGCAGCAAACAGCAATAACAATAACAGAAGCAAGAAATGCAATTGACAGTATCTGAAATTGAAAAATCTGAAAAGAATAATAGTCCAAAAAGGCAAGAATATCCTCCAATCTCTTTTATAGATCCTGAACAACATACAATTTCAAGAATGGCCAGATTTCAAGAGTTAGTTGGACTCTCCATGATTAACAAAGCTATAGCTGAAGGTAGAGATCCTTCTCAATACTCTACCATGTCATCCTACAGAAAAGAAGAACTGAAAAGGTATGACAAGGCTAATAAGTTTTTCAATGTAGACGCTTATATGAATTTGCATCCAGAGGCAGTAGTTCCCAGAGGAACTTCTCTCAATGTAGACGCTTATATGAATTTGCCAAGGCCTAGCTTCATTATCCGCGTACTCAGTTTGGCCGTCCGCCGAGCTCGGCAGAGTAGCAGCATTCATCAAGTCCCAAGGATGACCCCCTCAGCGACGGACTTAGTGCGTTGTCCGCCTAGTTCGACGTACATTTGGAGCTCTGGATTGATCCCTCTTTGACGGACGCAGTGCCCTATCCACCCAGGCCGCCATCCTCCCGCGGGATCGCGCCTAGCAACAGTAGATGGAATCTCCAGCCCGCGAGCCCAGTCCGCCCCTTTTGCGCGGACTGGAGTGTTCTTTCTTTTTGCTTCCCGTCACCGCTGCCTGGTTCTCTTATACCCCGGGCAGTCGGTTTTTTTAGCCGTGCCAGTTTGGGCAGGCCCCCCATCCTATAAATAGGGGGGAGGTGGTGCACCCAAGGCACGCTGACTCGTGCCCAGGAGCCTACTTGTTAAAGGCTGCGGACTCGAATTTCGTTCTTTGCGGACTCCAGCTTGCTCAGCTCTTGCCTCTTCCTCTTTTCCTTGTAATCAAACCCTTCTTCAGTAAAAGGAAAGCCCATCGCAAGAGTGGCATTCAGGCCGCGACGGGCGATGTCTGTTGTTGTCATGGCTCACGACCCTGCTATTCTTCTTGCTCTCGTCTGCTTAGTAGATTACTACTCGCAGTCTCTCTTTTCCCTTCTATTCCCCTGTGCTCCAACCGTTAGCTGGTGGTGCTCGACCCCCTTTGCATTTTCGTGCATCAACAGTTAACACGCGGCCTTCAGATTCGAGTAGTATTTTGAATACAGTGGACAGACATGTCAGACCGCCGAGCTCGCTACTCAGACCGCTCCAGTTCTTCGGAGGATTCTCTCTGGGATGCAATCGAGCAAGCTCGCTTTGAGGCCGAGCAATCCCGCAGGCAGACTGACCAGCGTCTCGACACGATCAGCCAAGCCCTGCTTGCATTAACCCAGCGACTTGCTCCCCAGGCAGCATCAGAACCTGCGGACTCGCCAGTCCGCCAGACTCCAGCCTGCCGAACTCCTCTTCGGCAATCGCCAGTCACTCCTCGATATCCTGTCCAGTCCTCCACCCCTCTGCGACCTCAGGAGGAGCAGTTTGCCTCATTCATGAATTTTTTCAGAGAAGAGGCCAGGGGCACTCCTGCCCGCAAACTCCATTTTGTTGATCGCCAGTCCGCCATATTCACCCTGCTGAATTTGAGATGCCGTCTCCCTTCGTTGATCGAATCCGATGGGAGTCGGCTCCAAACAACTTCAGAGAACCTCACCTTCCATTCTACTCAGGGGAGACTGGTCCAATCGCCCACCTCCAAGCGTTTGAAGGGGCAGTTGCACTGAGATGCCTCTCCGATGCCATCAAGTGCAAACTCTTGGCTACCACTTTCGAAGGACAGGCGAGAGAGTGGTTCTATGAGCAGCCTTCGGGCACAATCTTTTCCTTCTTCGAGCTTCGCAGCGAATTGTTGCTAAGGTTCGCTACCTCAAGGAAGAGAAAAGATGGACCAGCCGCTCTCTTTGAAATCAAGCAAAGGGACAATGAATCAGTTACACGATTAGTTGATCGCTTCCAAAAGGAGATTCAAGGGGTATGGAATGTGAACCCCGACTACTACAAGGTTGCCTTAATTCATGGCCTCCGGGAAGGCCCCTTGAAATTTAAAGCAACAACAAAGGCACCAAAAACATATCAGGAGTTAATCGCCATGGCCAACCGCTTCATTGAAGGCGAAAATGCCAACCCCACGTATGTTTCATCCCTGACAGCTATGGCTGAAGGAAGGGATGCATCTGGCTCTTCTTCTCACAGCAAGCCCCCTCGCCCAGATTTCTAGCCTCCTTCACAAAGAGGCAGGAATTTCCGCCATAAGAAACCTTTTCTCGGCCATGAACAGTTTCAAGAGCAGAGACTGCCATTGGCCGCCACTCCCGCCATTCCGCTCCAAGCGCTTCCCATCCTCCAGCAAGCAGCCCTGCCTGCACCGAGCCGATGTGATACTAACTCTATGGAGGAAATTGCAGGTCTGGATCTTGACGAAGTCTTCCAGATTTTGCAAAAGAAATCGGAAGAGAAGAAGCTCGGGCCTCAAAGAGAGTGGAGGTCAAGAAAAAATGCGCATTTCTGCCAGTTCCACAAGGAGAAGGGCCACTTGACCGAAGATTGCAAAGCCCTTCGTATGCTAATAGAGAAACTGCTTGTCGGGGGGAAGTTTGAATTGAGTAAGAAAGACTCTTCTTCAAAGCCGTCCACCTCCAAAGGCAAGGAAGTAGCTGAAACTTATCAAGAATGTGTGGAGGTAGAGGACGAAGGCCGTCTGGGGCCAATCAACATTCCAGTTGAATGCTTTGATGCAGATGATGAAGGAGTCCAGGGACGACTCTTCTTTATCCACGGTGGGTCAGGAACTGAGTCTACTCTGAAGTCCTCAATCTCAAGGGTCACTCGAGCAGAGGTGGCCTCTTCCCATTCCATTGCTCCACCGAGCGAGGTCATCACTTTTAGCCAAGCTGATCTGCCCCAAACAACAAATCCATTCGATGATGCAGTTGTGATTAAGGCTATTATTGGGGATTTCATAGTTGACAGGATTCTCGTTGACACTGGAAGCTCAGTCAACCTGCTGTTTAAATCAACTTTTGAGGCCCTGAAGACTGCAAAGCCTCTGCTTTCCACCAAAGGGCAACTCTATGGCATCTCTGGGGAGAGGAAAGAAGTTGAAGGAAACATAATCCTGCCAGTAAAGCTTGGAGGGGCACCCAAGCAAGTTCAATTCATAGTAGTTGATGCTCCTAGTAGCTATCACGCCTTCTTCGGCAGGCCTTTGTTGAATAAGTATCAAGCGGTGGTCTTAACTTACCACCTCACAATCAAGTTCTTCGCCGATGGACGGATATGCCGGGTCAGGTGCGACCTGATGACTCCACATTTTACACTGATTTTTGGACTCATCTGGGCTAGTTTTATCGTCTTAGCACTACACTTGAGACCCTTTATTGCTTATTTGTGCTTATGTACCTATTTCACGATTAAGTGCACTGTAGGCCCACTTCTGTGTGCTTTCTGCGTTTCTATTATGTTGTTATTCTTTAGCCCTATCTCGGGGATGTGGTGTGCACGTTCTGGTGGCCTATCTGCCCCTTCTACTGTTATAGTGGTCGTGTGCGTGCTCCGGAACTGCTCGGGAGACTCCGACGATGCAGGAATACTACGCACGACCACTGGACTTACTGTGCACGACCACTAGTCGTGCGCCCCTGATCGTGCGCATTACACCCCCTTTTTCTTAATCCTGTCTCGGTAATCGCACGAGCACTGGCCGTAGTGCGCACGACCACTGGTCGTGCGCCACTACTCGTGCGCATATATGCTGATGCTTCTTTTCCAGGTTGCAGGTTTATTTGGAAAAGCCGCACGATCGTCGACCTACAGTGCGCACGACCACTGGTCGTGCGCCACTGATCGTGCGCACTGCTTCTGCTGCCTCCGTATATAAGGCGCTGCTCCGCGTTTTAGGTCAACGCCTGTCATTTGCTGCGATCGGAGATTGTGTGGGAATCGTCATTTCACCTCTCCAGCTGCTCCATCACTTCCACCTTCGTCGGGAAGCCATTGCCAACCACTTCGAAGCTTTTCAACTCTCCGGCGAAGCCCTCGGCCATTGATGACTTCAACTCCAAGCTTTCCTGCGGAGTTGGTGAAGTAGATAACCTAGAGAACGGACTTAAAGGCCTTCGAGGGGACAAATCGTTGGTACCGGAAGCCTCCTTGGACTGAGCCCGGAAGCGGATTGACAACTCGCTACTCCAGCCACGACCCGCGGTGGATCTTCATTCTCTTTTGGTTTACTCCTCTTCCCCTTCCTCTGTGTTATGAATGTTTTGAGCAGTGTAATGAACACTTCCATCCCTGAACATCAAGTTTATTTTATAGTTAATGGAATGTTAGTATCTTCTTATGCTTGTGAGTTTTGTCTGTGAATGTGCCTCGCTCACCCCACATCCCCTTCATTCCCGTGTCTTGTCCGATTGCAATCCACACAAGAACACTGCAATCCATTAGCTTCCCTTCCACTCGCCCAACTGAAGTTTGGCATCGCGGCCGACAAACCCACTTCACCTTGTGAAGCGGTGCCTTCGACTCGCATAGCTTTTACTAGTTCAGTAAATCAAACATCCACACTCTCCCTAGTCCGCTATTTCCTTTTTGTTATATTTCTAACTCTCATAACGATATTCTCGGTACTGTTGCCGTTCTACGCTAATTGCATTCCTCAAGAGACCGACACTCGGGGATATATTCCCAAAACTTTATTACTTCAGGACCGGTGCGCTTGCCGAATTACACGCATCACGACCCAAGGAGAGAAAGGGAGTGCTATGTCCGCACTGTTAACATGGTTGATGCCACTCCTACCGTTGCTCCAGTAGCAGCTACAGAAACCTCTCCAAGTTTAGAAACTGCTGCTGAAGGAGGAGCTCACCTGGAACCTGCCCAGGTGACGCAAGGAGTCCCCATTGCTGAGGTGGAGGAGATAAAGCTCATCATCAACTTGGAGTTGCCTGAAGATCAAAAGGCCAAGCAGATCTCTTGCTTGTTTAAGAACCTGGATGTCTTCGCCTGGTCAACAGAAGACATGCCGGGTGTGGATCCGTATGTTGCTTGCCACCACCCTAATGTTGATCCCAACTACAAGCCTGTGCAGCAGAAGAAAAGAGACGTAGTAACGAAGCTTGCTGAACCAATAAGAGAGGAGGTCGCGAAGCTCCTCAAGGCAAATTTCATTAGTGAAATTCAATACCCAACCTAGATATCCAATGTTGTAATGGTTAAAAAACCAGGAGGGAAGTGGCGCATGTGTGTAGACTTTACAAAACTTTATAAAGCTTGCCCCAAAGATTGTTACCCCTTGCCTCAGATAGATTATTTAGTTGATTCTGCGGTAGGGTACTCCTTTATGAGTTTTTTAGATGCATTTTCTGATTATCACCAAATAAGAATGCATAAACCTGACGTTCCTCATACGTCAATCATTACCAATGATGGTTGCTACTGTTACCTTGTGATGCCCTTTGGGCTTAAAAATGCTGGTGCAACCTAACAACGCATGATGGACCGTGTATTTAAGCAACAGAAGGGAAGGAACCTAGAAGTGTATGTAGACGACCTCTTGATTAAGAGTAAGTCTTTTTCGCTGTACTTGCAAGATCTAGCAGAGACGTTCGCTACTCTGCGTAGATATAAAATGAAGCTCAACACGTTGAAGTGCACCTTTGGGGTGAGTAAGGGGAAGTTCCTTGGGCATCTCCTTACTCCAGAGTCACAAGTCCTTGGTAACTTCCGAACTCTTCCGCCCGACAGTAGAGGAATGAGAGTTGATGCAGGTTGATCAACGTACCTTCTGGATGGACCCATTCATTCTATATCTGTCAACCGGGGACTTTCATAATTCAATCAAAGATCAGAAAAGGTTCAGAATAAAAGCAGCTCACTATTACTTAGTGGCAGGAATCCTCTACAGAAAAATATTCCTCTCTACCATTGTCAGGTGTGTTTCAGAAGAAGAAGCTCCCGTTGTTTTGCAAGAGGGTCATTCAGGTGAGTGCGGGAGTCACTCAGGAGCAAGAAATTTAGAAAGACGGATCGTGCGGCAGGGATATTTCTGGCCCACCATGAAGAGAGACTCTTATGCTTATGCCAGGAAGTGTGTTCAATACCAGAAGTTTGCTCCACTTCAACACCAGGCTGCTCAGTCACTCAGATCGATTGTAACTCCTTGGCCCTTCGCAGTTTGGGAGATGGATCTCATTGGTCCTTTTCCCATGGCAAGCGGACAACGACATTTCATCATAGTGATGATTGACTACTTCAGCAAGTGGATTGAAGCAAAGTCATTGGCAAAGACAACAACTTAGGTCATCAGGAATTTCATTTGGGGAGAAATTGTCTGCCGACATGGAGTACCAATGGCTATAGTCACTGACAACGGGCCACAGTTCAACAACGCAGAGATGATTGATTTTTGCAAGAAGATCGAAACAGAACTGCGGTTCACATCAGTCCATCATCCCAGGAGCAATGGCCAAGTTGAAGCAGCCAACAAGCAGGTCCTTAATTTACTTAAGAAGAAAGTGCAGAATCTCAAAGGCAGCTGGGATGATCAACTTCCATCAGTCCTCTGGTCCCTAAGAATGACACCTTCATCCGCAACTGGCGAAACCCCGTTTAAACTTTCTTATGGCCCAGAAGCCCTCATTCCAGTTGAGTTTGAAGTACCATCACCCAGGGTTCTGCTTGTAAGGTAAGGTTTCGAGGACTGGCTTGAGCTGAACAATGAAGAGATGAAATTCAGCCTGGAACACATTGAGGAAATTAGAGACAAAGCAGCAATAAGGCAGGAAGAGGTCAAGAGAAGGATGGCCCATTACTTTGACCAGAACGTAAGGATCAAACACTTCCAAGTGGGAGATCTAGTTCTTAAAAAAGTTGGCGCTGCTGCAAGAGCTAGCTCAGTTGGAAAACTTAATCTGAATTGGGCCGGCCTCTTCATTTTCAAAGAAGCGTTAAAGAACGGCGCTTATCGCTTGCAAACATACGAGGTAGAGGATATGCCACATACATGGAGCGGAGATGATCTCAAACGGTTTTATTCCTCAACCTTCTCTTTTTCATTCTTTGTATCCTCTTCAAGAATCATTATGAGTAAAATCTGCTTGCTAATGCTTCTTCAAGTGTTTTATCTATTCAAACTTAACTGTTAGCATGCTTGGACAAGCGAGATTCCAAAATGGTTCCATCCTTGAACTCGTTTTAATTTCTTATGCTAGCTTTGCAAAAGCCTCTCATTAATGAAAGGATTCGTACTAACACTTTTCCTAATGTTTTCTCTTTCTCTCCCGAACATCAATAACGGTTGCCTGATACCAGGAGACATCGCCGAGTTCAGCAAACCTCGCCTATAGCCGTTGTCATTAGTGTAACACCACAAAGACCACGTGTTGCGGGGAGATTTCACACCGTGTAGTGGGAGCTTGCGGGCTATAGCGCGGTAGGATTCTGAACTTCGGATCCCGGGTAGTACCTGACCCCGCCTCTGCATTATGGAGGGACAAGGTGGGAGTTAAGCTCTACCATGCCAATTTAGGGATATCGTTACAACTTCGATGATCGTGTGAGGAAAGCTATGCCGCTCCGGCCGCACCTGCCCACGGGTCATCTTAGTTGGTAACCCTCGAACACTTCATGGTACCCTCAAGCAGTGCCTGCAGGAGACCCACAACTTGGTTGATCTTGGAGGAAAGTTATGTCGCTCCGGCCGCAACTGCCAAAAAGATCAATTTAGACTGTACTCCAGGCAAGAGTGTAGAGGAGCGTTCCGTTAAGTCTGCATCTTACTCTTCACTGGAATATTTATTGCAGACTGCATTTATGGTATCCGCTCAGTCCGCCATTTTTCCTTGGGTTGGTTATATAGCTTGTGGCCTAGTGAGAAAAGCTATGTCGCTCCGGCCGCACCTGCCCGCTTGGTCGCAAGCTATAGAACATTTCTCTATTTATTGCGGACTGCAGTTATGGTATCCGCTCAGTCCGCCATTTTTCCTTGGGTTGGTTATATATCTTGTGGCCCAGTGAGAAAAGCTATGCCGCTACGGCCGCACCTGCTCGCTTGGTCGCAAGCTATAGATCATTTCTATATTTATTGCAGACTACATTTATGGTATCCGCTCAGTCCGCCATTTTTCCTTGGGTTAGTTATATAGCTTGTGGCCCAGTGAGAAAAGCTATGCCGCTCCGGCCGCACCTGCCTGCTTGGTCGCAAGCTATAGATCATTTCTCTATTTATTGCGAACTGCATTTATGATATCCGCTAAGTCCGCCATTTTTCCTTGGGTTGATCATATAGCTTGTAGCCCAGTGAGAAAAGCTATACCGCTCCGGCCGCACCTTCCCTCTTGGTCACAAGCTATTGATCATTTCTATTAGAATATGTGCGAACTGTGAAGGTATATCCCCCAGTCCGCAGAATTGGTTCCCGGTTGGTCTTTTCAGCTCGCAGTGAGACAAGTAAATATAAGGCCGCCATGCTTATATCGTCATTAAGCTTAAAAGATTGACAAAGAGAATCGCGGTCTACTATTGGAACTCGTCAGAGTCTGCCTGATCTTTTCGTCAACCGATTAAACTTCTCATTCTTCTTACGGCGGACAATGGTCGGATTATTAAATGAAATTTTCTAGTTAGCAAGTCGAAAACTCATACGGTATGGATGATCTTTGCATCACGCGGACTGCTACATGGGGAGATCGAACTTAATCACGTCAACACAAAAAATAAAGAACATTGCAGGAGACACACTGATACCAGAATATCCTTTTCTATTGATAAAAAAATTAAGTTACATCTTTCATGTTTTTGGCGGACTATAAACTTGAGTTCGCTCTATTTACAAAAAGAAAACAAAAATACATTAGTCAGCCTCAGCGGTCTTTTGTTTCTTCTCGGCAGGGGGTGCAGAGCTTAGGCCTTCGACATCAATCTTCGGAGAATAGCCCCCCGAGCCGCTTCCACTGCTGCCATGAGAACCAGTGCTTGTCGCGGACTTGCTATGAGAGCTCTTGCCAGCAGAGTAGGATGCAGAGGTGTCGGACTCGACGGACTGTTCTCCGCCTCGCTGGCTTGAACCAGTGTCGTCGGCTATTACCTTGACGCCTTCTTCTTCGCCTTCCCCTTCTTCTTCTTCTTCTTCCTCCTCGACAATGACGTCCTTCCCTTTGCAGCCCGCTCCATTGCCGCAATCTGCTCTTTCAACTGTGGGAAGAGCTGCAAGAAGGGAACACCGTCCACTCCTTCCTTTGCGAAACCGCCGCGGACAAATCGCTCGATGGCGATTTCAACGGTTTCCTTCACAAAGGGGAGCATAGCGGCCTGGAAGTTGTTATTTTCCAAGTCGTAGGCGACCTGCGCGAAACAAAGGAACAAACATCAGATCGCGGCGGACTTCAAATAGATACCGCTGCAAACATAACTCACCCCCAGCTCTTCCTTTTGCCGAGCGACCTTCTGTCCTTACCGCACATTTCTTTCTTTGAGAACTCGTTTTTCTTCTTGGAGCTGATTGTTTTGTCTAAGCAGGTCTCTGGCCAGGGAACGGACAAAGTGGTTGGTCACCATGCTGTTCGCACTTGCCTGGGAAGCCAGCAGAGTGAGATCGGCAGCGGCATCCTTCTTCAAATCTCTCAAGTTGCGCTTCCCATAAAGTGCGGAGATCGCAACATGAGCATGGCGAGTTATTCTCGAACTTCTCCACGAAGGAAGCGCTGTCGACAAGCGGACATGCTTGTTCTTATTGTGCTAATGGATCATCAGGTTGCCCCTCAGATCCTTCTGGTGGTTTCCGAAGCCTTGCATTATAAACTTTCAAAAGAGGAGTAGTCCGCCGCGGGATCCCCCTCTTCTTTCCTCTTCCTCGCGACCTCTTGTTTCTTTTCTCTTTGAGTAGGCGTGAATCCGCTGGGCGTCTGTGGCAGGTTGGCGGGCACAGCTAAGGTCACTGCAAAAACAGAACAAGAGTCAACACATAGGTCGTTGTGGATAAAAACATTAAGTCCGCAAAAGCTTACTTTCTTTGCGTGAAACGTCCGCCAAGCTCGCCAACAGCGGGATATAGTACTCAATGTCGAGCCTGGCATCCGCTAAGAATTTGACAATGGCGGACTCCATTGCGTCCAGCTGGACACTCTTGAAAACGAAGTCTGCGTGATCTTGTGGATAAGTGTGAGCGAACCCAAGGTCGCCTTCAAAGATCAAGAGCCTTGAGGTCCAGTTATGGATATTGTTAGGAAGACCCACAACCTTCATTCCTCTGCAGTAGAAGTAGATAACTCCCTTATAAGGGCGGCCTCCGGATGACGTTATAGAGCGGACTGAGAACATTTTTTGGAAGATGTTCATTGAGAAAGCAATCTTTTCGGACCGCAGGTAAGAGATAAAGATGCAAATAGCAGTAAGGGTGTTGGGTGCGAGCTGGCCCGGCACCATCCTGTAATGTTCAAATATTTCGGCGATCTCCCATAATAGCGGAAATTTGAAGCCGCTGTCAAAGTGATCGATGTGTATGGCGATCTGAGTCGCCGTTGAAAAATTTAGTCTTTCCTCATGGGCGGTAAGGCGGACAAGCAAGTTAGAGTCCGCCATTTTATTCTCAATAAAAGCCTCAAGGTCGGGCTTTGTTAGAGTGCATTTTCGGTGGTCGGCGGCATGGAAAGCAACCGCAACATCAGTTCTGCCGGACACCATCTTGGCAGGCCGCAGGGTCCTCAGCTACACCAGTTTCCCTGCATAGAAGAAGCAACAGGGCTATATTTATAGTAGTGGGGCCTGACAGCCTTTTTGGCCAGGCCGCGCAGCTCGCTTTTTCAGTTCGCATAGTCCGCCATATTCCAATTCACGCAGCAAAAAATTAAAAACAACGCAGACATAAACTTAAATCCGCACTGCTACTTCCCATCGAGTACCTGCCAAGCATGGTTCATAGCACAAAATAAGACGGACACAGTTTCAGTCCGCCTAGTTCGCAACACTTCCCACATGCAGACAAGTTAAAATTATGAGAAGCGGACACAGCATTAGTCAGCACAGTTCGTCATAGATCACAGCACAAAAATTAGCAACAGAATGTGCAGATATTTTATTTAGTCCGCATAAAGCACTGCAATGTTCATCGCAAGCCACAACGTAGAGGATTGTTTAAAACACAAATAATTATACATCAAACAAATCAAATCAAGTTCGTGGTTTTGCGGATTCAACGGTCTTTGGTTTCAGTCCGTGTGGATCTCTCCGTCCTATCTCTACATAAATGCGCCGCCTGGTCGCTTATTTGTAGAACCTTGCTGTACAAGCGACAGATGTGATGGTGGATGGAGTTAATAGTTCGGTGCATGTGAGCGACCTCCCGATCTACCCAACTAAGGGGAACCATCGCCTCCATTGCCGGCCTTAGCTCCTCATCCTCAGCCTGTTGGCCACCACCTGCCGTGCTGCGACCTCTGGAGCAACGCGATCTAGCAATCGCGACCTTTGCTCAGCAACCTCAGCAGCCAGCTTCCCTTTCTCTTCCCGAGCCGAAGCCAAGTGCTTGCCCTAGTAGAAGAGGAAATCATCAGTGAGCCTTTTCTTCTCCCTATCGGACCTCTCCAGCGACCTCGAGATGCTGGCGATCTGGTCCTTTAGGGCTTTCTTGCGCTCCGCGGATGCCTTCTCGCGCTCTTCCGCCTTCTTTAACTCCGCTCTGATTTCTTGAATTTCAATTTGAAACCTCTTTTCTAACTCTTTGATAATATTCAAGCGGGGCTGCTCATCTCCTGCGGACTCATCATGTGAGCCCGCATCAACACCGGTATTCGGTGTAACCATGATCTCGCCACTCTCGATAGAGCCCGGTAGCGACTTTCTACCTACAACAAAGAAGGTCAATTTCATCATTCAAATACAGTCCGCAGCGGACTCAAAGAATCAGGATAAAGGATCACTTTTAGAAAAAGCAACAGCGAGTTGCCGGCTATCGAAGATAAGCCCCCTTGCCCGCTCCGGGTCAAAGGCGCTTAACCGTTTCTTCCATTCGCGGTGGACTTTGACTCTTTTTTCAGCAGCAGAACTTTTTGAAACAGCAATATCAATGGTCTCGGTGATGATCTTAATCGGCCTCGACTTCCACTGCGGCGACCTGTAAAGCCACTGACGCTTAAAATATTTAGGCGCCGGTTGAAGGTTACCTGACTGCAACAGCTCTGCGGCAGTCGGCAGATCTTCAGCATTCTTGTCCGCCGCAGCCTGCTTCGAGGCCGCCTCGACAGTAGCTACATGGGCAATGATTTGCTTCTTCTGCTCCGCTATCTTCTCTTTCAGTCTTTCCCTCTCTTTTTCCTCAGTAGTGGATAAAGAGGGGAGTTCGCCGCCCTTGACCCCAAGGATTTCCACCTCGGGCTGCAGTGCACCCAGCAGGGATTCGTTGATAATGACAAATTGATCGACATCTATGGAATCTAGTATCTCATCCGTAGATAAACTGATCGTGGAGAGGGAATTATCTCCCTGGATTTGGGCCTCCGGAGTAACTAACTCGCTTTTAGGAACTTCTTTCTCGCACGGCCTGTGCTGCAAGTCCGCGTCTCCAGTCCGTACGAAGATATTATTCTCTTTCATCGCTCGCAACTTCTTTTCAACCGGCTCAGCTACGGTCGACCCATCCCTCTTCCTCTTCTTTCCAGAAGGACCTCTTTTCTCGGCAGAGTCTGCGGCAGCCTTTCCTAAGTTAGGCTGGCTCTCGCGGAGCGTTTCAAGGTCTGCAACGACCAATGCCTGTGAAGGCGCGTCTTTTCCAACCTCTTCTCTGACAGTCTGCATGTCTTCATCAAGGTTCACGATGGGCTCTTGGGCATAGGGGGATGATATTTCGGCCTCATTGTGTTCGCCAACTGTGTCTGCCGAGTTCACGGTTTTTTTGAGTAGGGGCGGTGTCCGACATATTTAGTGACCTCTCACTTCTCAATGGCTGTTCAGCATGGGGGACCGCGACATCCTTCTTCTCGCGCACATATATATCAGCACCGCGAACTGCTTTCTCAGCAGGCTTCTGGCTATGGGAACTCTCTCCAGTAGAGCGGACAAGCTCTTGTCTCGTTGTTCTCTTTATTATTTTCTTAGTCTTCATTGGTGTTATTGTCTTCTCGCTTTTTGTAGTAAGACTAGTGAAGAAAGCACCAAGCCTTGCCATGCCGGACTACAAAGTAGAGACCGCAAGCGTTGAATAGCGCCCCGTGTCGATCGGAATTTTTAACAGTTCCAGGCCCTCCGGCAATATTTATAGCACTGACGGCATTAATGGGGCGTGCGGGCTCGGCGGTTAAGAAAACATTTTCGAAGTATTCTGGAAACTTAAAAATGTGCGGGGATTATGTTAACCCCTCAGTCCGCAACACCCACAAGATGCCAAGGCCCTGCTTCATTATCCGCGGACTCGGTTTGGCCGTCCGCCGAGCTCGGCAGAGTAGCAGCATTCATCAAGTCCCAAGGGTGACCCCCTCAGCGGCGGACTTAGTGCGTTGCCCGCCCAGTTCGGCATACCTTTGGAGCTCTGGATTGATCCCTCTTTGGCGGATGCAGTACCCAGTCCGCCCAGGCCGCCGTCCTCCCGCAGGATCGCGCCTAGCAGCAGTAGATGGAAGCTCCAGCCCGCGAGCCCAGTCCGGCCCTTTTGCGTGGACTGGCGTGTTCTTTCTTTTTGCTTCCCGTCACTGCTGCCCGGTTCTCCTGTACCCCGGGAAGTCGGTTATTTTTGCCCTGCCCGTTTGAGTAGGCCCCCATCCTATAAATAGGGGGGAAGTGATGCTCCCAAGGCATGCTGACTCGTGCCCAGGAGCCTACTTGTTTAAGGCCGCGGACTCGAAATTCGTGCTTTGCGGACTCCAGCTTGCTCAGCTCTTGCCTCTTCCTCTTTTCCTTGTAATCAAACCCTTCTTTAGTAAAAGGAAAGCCCGTCGCAAGAGAGGTATTCAGGCCGCGACGGGCGAAGTCTGTTGTTGCCGTGGCTCCCGGCCCTGCTGTTCTTCTTGCTCTCGTCTGCTTAGTAGATTACTACTCGCAGTCTCTCTTTTCCCTTCTATTCCCCTGTGCTCAAAACCTTAGCTGGTGGTGCTCGACCCCCTTTGCATTTTCGTGCATCAACAAAAGAAAAGGCAAAGAAGATCCAGTGAATATTTTGTTTAGTTTTGTACTTATGAACTCTATTTGTTATAGTTGTCACAAAGCTAATGTTATGTACATATCTGCTAGATACATTTAAATTTTCTGCAAGATATATTATTTTTGCTTTGTGATTATTTTCTTTTTATTAATGACCTCAACCAAATAGGGGGAGATTGTTGGATCCTTAGTTTGGATGTGTGCTAGGTTCACTAACTAGGATGAGTTTTTGACCCATATTGTATAGCTAGGGTCAAGTCTTTGAGTCTTAGAGTTTAGGCTAAGTCATTAGGTTCAATCTTCTCGGACAAGCCAGTAGAAGAATCCAGAAGACTTGAGACTTAGAAGAATTCAAGTTCAAAATTATCAGTTCAAAATTTTTCAAACACAGCTCGACGATCGTCGATCGCAGATCGACGAACTCAGAATCAATTCTCTAAGTTGAACTCGACGATATTCGAGCTCAGGTCGACGAAGTCTGGTGTTTAGCTTCAACAAATTCTTTCCAGTTTATTTGTGCTGAACTCAGCTCGACAAAGATAGATTCTCTTCTCGAAGAAATTGGACCGCATAATTGGCAAGATATTCACAGAACGCAGTTCGCTGAGCTCAGGTTGACGAACAGGATATCTCAGCTCGACGAACTTGGATCTCCGGTCGTTGAAATCTGTTCAGAGCTCGACGATTTCTGTCCAGTGTTAGAGTTAGAGTTTTTCCATATTTTCTGTCCTTATTCCATATATTATTTAGCAGTAATTTCCTGAGTAATTAATGCACATATTCTCTTGAATATAGCTGTTATTGGCCACATTAATTATGGTCTTCTTCAGGGTTAATTACTTGCTTAATTTATTGAGACAGTTGTGAAAATAATTAAAGACAATATTCTCCAGTCGTATTTCATTCTCCAGGTAATCAACAATCATTGTTTGGTACTCAAATTTCAAAGGAGAGCGAATTCGACAGAGAATATATAAAAAAGAGATTTTTCTCTTTTCAGCAAACAAGAGATACAAGCAATAATATAGAGAATACAAAAACATTCAGAACGATTCTCTTTGTAGAAAATAACCTGTTTTCTCCTTGTGCTTACTAAAGACTAAAGAAGAACAACAAACAAAGATCAAGAGTCTTCTTCAACTTCTTCTCCAAGAACATTCAAGGACAACAACTGTCAATCAGTCAGAAAGTTCT
This sequence comes from Platanthera guangdongensis, assembly GCA_039583875.1. Lineage (NCBI taxonomy): Eukaryota > Viridiplantae > Streptophyta > Magnoliopsida > Asparagales > Orchidaceae > Platanthera > Platanthera guangdongensis. The sequence continues at coordinate 63,716,077 of CM077159.1, forward strand.
TGGACATTATTTCAAGACAAGGCTGAAGACCTACACCTTGAGAAAGGCTCCAAGTGATTTCAGAAGTAGTCTTGACTTCAATAATCCACTAGTGTTCTCTGTTAATTAGAGAAAGAGAAGACACCACCACCTCTCTCACCTCCTGTATAAAGGGTTTATTAACTCCCTTCAAACGTTATTCATGATTTTTGGGCACCTGATCAAAAGCTCAAAGGGTTGTGAGATCTCCCTGGAAATAGATCTTGTGGTGGCAATCACTTGATCAAAAAACCTGCTAGTGGATTCCTACCAGGGTGATAGAAGAGTGGATGTACCCAGTTTGGGCAACCACTATAAAATTCTTGTGTCGTCTGGTTGATCATTTTTATGTTCTTCTTTCTTTGTTGTGTTAGATTAGTTTGCTATGATAGATTATTGTGGTGTGATAGTTTAGTTTAGTTTATATTTCTTGTTATACTACTATAGTATTACCTATTTTATTACTCTGATATAATTAAAAACAGCCATAAATTTTAATTTCTCTATTCACCCCTGTCACAACCCGCATTTCCTCAACGAGTACATCATATTAGAGTAAGAGGAAATGCGGGTTGTGACAGTTGGTATCAGAGGGAGGTTTGCTTGACAATTGGTCGGGCAAACTTGCCTTTTAAGCATTATATCATACACACACCGAGGTGCCATCAGTATGTCTTGGCCGAAGCACGCGCAATACACTACTGGCATGAACAGAAGTATACAGGGCATATTATGTAGTATGGGATGCATAATATGTGGTTGTATACGGATCCCCCATAGGGGCAACATGTGCGGGTTATGTAGTATGGGATGCATAAACTTACCACATGGATGCGACTAGCACGTTTTCTTTTATTCGTGGCATGCAATGTTATGTAGTATGGGATGCATAGCATTGTGATGCGTACGACCGCTCATGGCATGCATTAAGGCCGTTTCTAGAATGCATAACACAGCACGCATAACATAACATTGCATGAGCACAACGTGCCAAGCTAAAGATCTACATGATGACACCTGTACGCACATGGTTTTAGGTCAAAGACAGTCATGTATTCATTGGTTAGGCACAAGTTAGTGGGATGACGGTGAGTCATCTAGGCTAGGCATAACATCATTCTCAAACTTCCAGAGCAAGTTAGTAGTTGATGTTCATATCTATACATGTATTGTCTGTACATAGCAGTTGTGTGTCTTGTTGGGTTTGAGCTTGATGAGGGTGAACGTGTTTATAGGATGTCGAAGCGTCCAGTGACAAGGTAGACTGCCCAATCCGAGGGCGAGTCTTCGGGCGCGCAAAATAATGCCCTGATGGATAGCCTATGACAAAGTAATGAGGCTCTGACTAGGCAGGTGCAGGATGTGCAGTCCCAGCTCCAAGCTATGTCATCAGCGATGTTTGGGCTAGCACCAAGAGTGCAAGAGACTGTCAGAGGCCCCACTGTTTCTACTCCTTCCGTGGCGTTGATACCCCCAGTTGTGGTTCCTCATGCGATGACTTTTATCTCACAGTTTCAACGACTTGGACCACCTACCTATGATGGAAAAGCGGACTTTGTGATCTTGGATGATTGGGTGATCACGTTGGAAGAGATGTTTGTCTATTCTGGCGTTACCGAGGGCCAGAAGGTGATGCTTGCCGCTTATCAACTAAAAGGGTTAGCTAAAGGTTGGTGGTTGCGAGAAAAGGAAAGCCTAGTGGCGGGATGCTCGTGGGAAGCCTTCAAAGAAATGTTACGACGCAAGTTTCTGCCGTCAGTGGAAAGGGACCGCCTGATGAATGACTTTTTGTACCTGAAGCAGAGGAAACTCACAGTTAGTGAGTATGAAATTGAGTTTAGCAAGCTAAGTCGGTTTGCTCCGAGCTTGGTGACTACGGAAGCTGACCGAGTAAAGAGATTTCTTGGCGGACTCCGGAGCGATGTTCAGCAGTTCGCAAGCGCTTATGGAGCGACGAGTTACACCATTGTGGTTGAGGCTGCTTTGAAGGTTGAAGCTATAGAAAATGCAAAACAAAGAGGGCAGCTGATGAGGAAGGATAAGAGAAAGCTGGTGGAAGGGAAAAGCTGCAAAGAAGCTGGGAGAAAGAAGAGTAAGGAGACGTGTAGCTTCTGTGGCCGGTCAGGCCACCCATTTGAGAAATGTTTCAAGCGGTTGGGGATGCAGAACAAGGAGCAGGTGCACGCTATTCAGGGTGCGCCAACCAGAGACTTGGAGTGTACAAGTTGTGGGGGGAAGAGGTCATGATGTGGGCCACTGCTGGGTTAAAGACAAGGTGTGCTTTCAGTGTGGCAAACAGGGACATATCAAGGCAAGGTGCCCACAAAACCAGCCCGTGCTGCAGCCAATGCCACTCCAGGCTTTGCCTCCGCCTCCGTATTTGGACAAAGGAAAGGGGAAGTTAAATGTGATCTCTTCAGAGGAAGCTCAGATGTCACCGCAGGTTATCTCAGGTTCGCTTCCTTCCTCTGGTTCCAGTTTTGTTTATTACTTTTACACGTAGTTCTTAGCGACATATGTACCCTTATAGGAAACCTTAAGGTAAAGAACCGTTGGGCGCGTGTTCTCTTCGATTCTGGCACGACCCATTCATTTGTGGCTCGAACCTTTCTGGATCGGTATCATTTGACACCAGATCGAGTGGGGAATGCCTTTTTGGTGAAGTTTCCTTCCGGTGCTTCTGTGGTTGCAGATTGGGGTCTTCTTGATTGTCCCATTTTGTTGGACGATTTCTTAGCGAAGGCTGATTTCAAGGTGATCGATTTGGAAGATTTTGACGTCATCCTGCGCATGGACTGGTTATCCCGCTATGACGCCGTTATCTAGTGCAAAGGAAAGCGCTTGGATTTTATCAAGGACAATGGTCAGCCGGGAAGTGTTTATGGTGATTCATGCCAGGATTCTCCAGGGATTTCGGCGGTATGTGTTCGGACGTTGTTTGTTTCTGACTGTTTTGCTTGTCTAGTCTCAGTTGTGGGGACTAGTGTTGTTTTGCCACGTTTGGAGGAGATTCCTGTTGTGCGTGAATTTCCAGATGTTTTTCCTACTGATCTTCCTGGTCTTCCACCTGATCGTGATGTCGAGTTCATCATTGATTTGGAGCCGGGTACGCGGCCTATTGCGAAAGCACCGTACAGAATGACCCGCGTGAGCTAGCAGAGTTGCGTACCCAGCTGGATGACCTATTGGCAAAGGGGTTTATCAGGCCAAGTTCATCACCTTGGGGTGCACCGGTGTTGTTTGTGAAGAAGAAAGATGGGTCGATGCGGCTTTGCATCGATTACCGGGAGTTGAACAAGGTGACGATTAAAAACAAGTAACCACTGCCAAGAATTGATGATTTGTTTGATCAACTGCGTGGTAGTTCAGTATTCTCGAAGATTGATCTCCGCTCGGGCTATCATCAGCTCAAGGTCCGGGAGTCTGATATTCCGCGGACTGCATTTCGATCAAGACATGGCCATTTTGAATTTCTTGTGATGTCGTTTGGTTTGACCAACGCACCATCAGCCTTCATGGATATGATGAACCGAGTGTTCAAGGACTACTTGGATAGCTTTGTGGTGGTTTTTATTGACGACGTTCTCGTCTACTCCCGTAGTGCTGAGGAGCATGAACAGCATCTACGATTGGTATTGGCCACTTTGCGAGACCAAAAGTTATTCGCCAAGCTAAGCAAATGCGAGTTTTGGTTGCCTCAGGTTGCATTTCTGGGTCATGTAATTAATCAACATGGAATTTCAGTGGATCCCGAAAAGATTGCTGCAGTCATGGAGTGGAGGAGACCAGAGACAACCAAGGAGATTCGGAGCTTCTTGGGATTGGCAGGCTATTATCGCCGATTTGTCGAAGGTTTTGCTACGTTGGCTGCACCGTTGACTCGCTTAACCCAGAATAATGTGGCGTTTGATTGGAATGACAAGTGTGAGGCATCATTCCTTGAACTCAAGAACAGGTTATGTACCGCTCCTGTGTTGATATTACCGACAGAAGGGATAGATTATGATGTTTTTGTGGATGCGTCGCACGTTGGACTTGGATGTGTTTTAATGCAAGACAAAAAGGTGATTGCGTATGGGTCTCGGCAGTTGAAAAGTCAAGAAAAGAACTACCCGACGCATGATTTGGAGTTCGCAGCGGTGATATTTGCATTGAAGTTGTGGAGACACTTACTTTACGGCGCGCAGTGTAAAATCTTTACGGATCATAAAAGTTTGAAGTACGTCTTCACGCAAAAGGAACTTAATCTGCGCCAACGGCGATGGCTTGAATATGTAGCTGATTATGATGTGGACATTCAGTATCATCCCGGGAAAGCTAATGTTGTGGCCGATGCTTTGAGTCGGAAAACAGGTAAATTATTTCATCTTTCAGCCGACCGTCTAGTGGACGAATTTCTATTAATGGATATTGCCGTGGGAAGATATGAACCACAAAGTCATTCGGCAGTAGAAGAACCTTCATGGATGGTGCTTGCAAGATAACTTCAAAAGGATGATCCTGATCTTTTACATTTATTTTTTCGGACTGAAAAGGGTGAATTACCGGATTTTGCTATTGATGATGGGGGCACGTTAAATTATCGCGGTCGATTTTGTATCCCCGCAGTTGGAGACATTCGCGAGATGGTGTGTCGGGAAGCACATGGCTCAAGTATGGCCTACCATCCCGGCTCAACTAAAATGTACAGTGATTTGAAACAAATTGTCTGGTGGTATGGAATGAAAAGAGATATAGCGCAATTTGTATCTGAATGTCTTACCTGCAAGCGGGTGAAAGCTGAGCATGGGAGGCCTGGTGGCAAGTTGACACCATTGGAGATTCCAACATGGAAGTGGGAAAGTATTTCAATGGATTTTATTACAGGCTTACCAAGATCTCCACGAGAACATGACTCCGTATGGGTGATCGTGGATAGGTTGACCAAGTGTGCTCACTTCATACCATTTAAGGTCAACTACCCGATGAAGACAATAGCGGAGCTATATTTGAACGAGATCATCTGACTGCATGGTGTGTCTGTCAATATCATTTTCGACCGGGATTCCCGATTTACTTCTCGTTTCTAGAAGAGTCTACAAGAGGGTTTGGGGACGGATTTGAGGTATTCCACTGCTTACCACCCTCAGACGAATGGCCAAACTGAACGAGTAAACCAAATCGTGGAAGATATGATTCGATGCTATATTCTTGAGTATGGCGGAGCATGGGATGAACGTTTGTGGCTTATGGAATTCGCATATAATAACAGCTATCAAGAAAGCTTGCAAATGGCTCCGTTCGAAGCTTTATATGGGCGACGATGTCGGACTCCCCTATTTTGGGCTGAGGTTTGCGAGCGGCCTTTGTTTGGCCCAGAGGCGCTCGAGGACATGGAAGTTGTCGTACGACTTATTCGGGAGAAGCTCCGGATCGCCCAAGAGTGATATGAAAAGTATGCCAACCTGCGAAGGTCAGAGTTAGAGTTTGCAGTGGGGGATTTCGTCTTCCTGAAAGTCTCCACAATGGTTGGAATTAAAAGGTTTGGAAAAGAGCGCAAGTTGGACCCAAGATTTGTGGGTCCCTTTAAGATTCTTGCGCGGGTTGGTGCTTCCGCTTACAAAGTAGAATTACCCGTGAACTTTTCTGGTGTTCACGACGTGTTTCATGTCAGCCAACTTCGCAAGTGTGTGCGGAATGATAAGCAAGTTTTGGATATTGTGGCGCAGTTGGCGCCGAACCTTTCTTATGCGGAGATGCCCATCCGTATTTTGGACTCCCAAGATCGCGTGTTGCGGAAAAAAAAGATTCCTATGGTCAAGGTTCTATGGAAAAATCAGAATGTGGAAAGCGCGACGTGGGAGCTCGAGTCAACGATGAGGGCGGCTCACCCTCAGTTGTTTCCGTAAATAAGCTGGTATGTGAATTGGTGTTTTTGTTTGATTACTCATTTGATGTCTATAAGCTTTATTGAAAAGTTTCGAGGCGAAACTTTTGTTAGGGGGAGTGACTGTAACGCCCCGTATTTGTTCGTTGAATGATTGTATACGCTTGATGGGCGTTACGTTGGCTTTGACCGTTGTTCGAGCATGGTTTTCACCCGGGCTTTCGAGTGGCTGTTTTGGTAGCCTAGTTGCACGATTCCCCAGCAAGCCGGAGTCCAATTTGGGGACTCAGAGAGGCATCTTAGGGAATGCTTGCACTTTTTCGAGCCCGGGTAAGGTTGCTCAAAACGGGTTGCTTGTATGGAAGATGTGGTGTGGGGTAAAAAGTCCTTAAGGAAGAAATGGTCTAGGACGAAATAGAAACACTTTTCAAAACAGTGAAAAATGGTCATTTTTTTTAGTGACACGGCCTGGGACACGGGCGTGTCCCAGGGCGTGTCTAGCTCGCGATGTGGTTTGGCTTTGTGGTTGTCGAACTTCATTCGACGAAGTTGCGGGAGGAACATGCCCCCCGACACGGGCGTGCCGGGGCGTGACCCAGGGCGTGACCTGGGGCGTGACCTCCTTGACTCGACAAATTGTCTTGCGGCGAGTTGAGCTCGACGAATGGGGTATACGCCCCGTGACACGGGCATGTCACGGGCCGTGTCCTGCTATGTCGAGTGTCGAGTGTCGGGTGTCGAGAGAGGGGACACGGCCTGTGACACGGGCGTGTCACATGGCGTGTCCAGCTTTGTCGAAGTGTCGACACTTTTGGTCGACGAGATGTCGAGACACGGGTTACACGCCCTAGGTCACGGGCGTGTACCCGACCGTGTACCTTGTGGATAAACTGGAAATTGTCGGAGTCTGCGCTGCTTAAGGTACACGCCCTGTGACACGGGCGTGTCAGGGCCAAAAATCGACTTTTTCAGTTTTTTTTTGTGCTTTTCATTTCTCTGATTCTGGATCAAGCGGTCCAGCTCTGTCCTGGAAGCAGTAAAGCCGAGAAGAGAGTTTATTTTCTCCTCACTTCATATTTCTCCACCCTCTTCATCATCTTCTTCCTCATTCCAAAGGGCACTCAAGGGAGCAAAGCTTAGACAAGGGAAAGAAAGAGAGGAGCAGCCGTCGCGGTGTTGTATCGGTTCAGGCAAGCGGTGTTCTCCACCCTTGCCAATCTTATTTTTGTTCTTTGATTCTTGCAAGTGTAGCTAGTTTTCTTGCCACTCCTTTTCTTGATTAAATTGCACTTTGTCTAAGATGCTAGCTTTGTTCATCTTGTCTTGACTCTCACCTATTAGACACTCATGAATAATCTTGTCTTTCACGAATTTCCCAATCTTTGTGCTTACCTCTTGTTCATCTAATTTTGCCATGTTTTACTTTGTATTCCTCCATTATTTACCTTTCGTGTACATACAATTCGAGATCTTGTCGTGTTTAACCGGCATTGTTACTTGTGGGGTTCGCTTATGGAGAAGTAGAGACCCAAATTCTATCAAGTTTGACATAACTTGGGCAATTTGTAGTCATGAGAGAGGACGATGAAATGAAACGGGTTGAGCTTGGACTCTGGTGAGTTTGGCTAGGGGAATTGTGAAACATGGCAGGAGCGTTGGTGTGAGGATTCAGTAAGGGGTGGTGTGGTTTCAGGCTTGGTTGCCACCGGGTTTTGATTTGTGGTGTAGAGCACCATTTTGGCCCCGATTTGGGCTGGCTTTTTTTGGTGCGTTCCACTTTAGGGCCGCCAGCAAAAGACCGTTGCGGAATCGAACTTAACCGCTGCTTATAATTCACTAGTATAGTTGTTTCTTGTTCGAAAGATGATGGAATGGGCACGTGTATGCCATTTTGCTCCTGCGGGTTGACTAGGACTTGATGAGAATGTCATGCACTTGAAGCGTTACATGTTGGGTTGGCAGTGTTTAACACTTATTTTCCATCCTGTTCTTTTCACGCGTTTACATGAAATTTCTACGGGGTCAGTAAGCCCCTTCGTTATATTTTATGAACGTAATGCTCTATTTTTGTAGCTTTGATGATTGCTGAGGTGTTCTTTCTTGAATGCCTCAGGTGCAGGCTGTAGCCGGTTCAGCGGCTAGTGCTTGGGTAGAGTCTCTTTGGAGCTAGCCGAGCGTACCTAGCGAGGTAGTTCTTTACTTTGTTATACAGACATATTCACCCCAATGGGTTCGTGTCAGCTTGTTGGCGCCCATTGGTGGTTTTTCTTTACTTGCTACATATGAATGCTAGACTGCTACTATGAATCATTTGAATGAGATGATGTCTACTTGCTTTTGAGAAGGGTTTATGGTAGGTTGCATTAGGTATTTTTAAGCTACACAAAACCTAATATTGTATAACATTCATAACATGTTTTGGTCACCTAACAAGTATTTTCCAAACAACGTAAAAAGGATGATTTCTTATCTTATTATAAATCTAGAATGCATATAGGAGATCGTCATAAGTAAACTAAAGTATTTTCCGCCGCGTACAAACACACGTTTTGATCCCTAATGCCGAGGGATACGGCCATCAAACTAAACGGTTTTTCTTGCATATAACTGATGATTTTCAACTACTAAGCGTCGAGGTTTTTCCTGAGCGTGTGCAGTTATCCCCTGCATGACGTGGCATCATAACACGTAGTTCCTCTTACTCTGATACGATGTACTCATTGAGGAAATGCGGGTTGTGACAACCCCCCCCCCACCCTCTAGAGTAAATCAGATCTATCCCCTTTCTTTCAATCAACAACACCTTGCTTATCCAGAACTTCAAAACATGCGCTCACTTTTTTATACTCACACGATGCCTGGGGTTGGAAGGAGAGGTCGGGGACGACAGTAACGGTCACCTTCTGGGCCTACGTTCACTCACCCTCCTTCTTGAACTTCTATTTTATTTTAGCTATGTAATAATGACTGTCGGCCCGTATGCTGTGTACGAATGATAAGCGGTGGATGTATATTCTTTCAATCTCGCTTTATTTTTTGGCTACTTATTCTTCTTGCTGTCGCGTGCCTCTGCTATCGACACCATTTCATGCCTGGGCCCTTTCTCGCCCAAAATTTCTATAAATTGGCCATCACCTACCATGTTAATTATCACATTCAATAGCCTCCAACTACGGCGCCAAATTTCTTTCTATTGTAATCATCTCTTTTCTCTCTTTCTCCTTCTTAGTGAGACGACAGGGGAAGCTGAAGGACGAACCAAGTGCGTGGTTGCATTCGCTGATTATCCTTTTGTGAACTGCAGCTTGTCCAAAGAAGAGTATCAGTCGCTTGTCAACCTCTACATCCCGCCAGAATTCACTGCGCGACACCCAGGGAGAGATGAAGTGATCAACTGCTTCTCTCCCTGTGAGCTTGGCATCCCTGCCGAGCACTTCGAAGTAGGGTTGTACCTCCCCATCTGGTCTAAGATCCACCAAGCCCCCACTACTTTTGGATGGTTCTGCGCAGCTCATCCCTAACTCCATAACGCTACTGGTCTCATTCGCCTGCTACCGGTGGTCATAGAGAATGGAATATAGCCTCCCTATTTTCTGTAAACTATTTAACTTCTGCGCCAAGAGGGACGGGGTTTCCTTCTTCTCCGACAATAATTTTAAGGAGAAAGGTCTCGCCAACAAAAATCATAATTGTGTCCAGAAATTTATCTTTGTATCTGGAGATTTCGGCAACCTCCCGCTCTCGCCGATCCAACAGGAAGAATCTACATACCCCCTCCCAATCTCGGCGGTCTTGAGGCCAAGCTTCACCAATTCCTCTCCGGGAAGAATTTCGACGTTCATTTCCTGAGGAGGAACGTCGACACGCTGCTTCCAGTTCTAGCTGGGGAAGGCAATTCTCGCATTCACCCATCTTGAAAGATTACATGCTTTAGAATCTTCCTAATTTATGATACCTATGCAGGGACGCGACATCTCAACTTAAACCCCACCAATGCTGCACTCTCTTTCGCGATGTCACGCGTTGAGGCTGCCGCTGCAGCCTACAAAAGCCCGGCAAAATCGCTGTCGGGATCAAGAGGCCAGAAGCAAAAGCCCGACTCCTCCCTTCCTCCTCCTCCTAAGAAGCAACAAACAACAACTCTCGCCAAAGGCAAGGAGAATATCTCATATTTCCCTATTAGTGCTGTTGGCGAGACCATGGAGGAAGTGGAGGTGATTGGCAGGACTTCGACAGCAAAAAATGGACCCATGCCCAAGGACTACAGGAACTTTTGCCTGGGTGAGAAGGTGTTGGATGGTGTCGGCGAGCTTTTGCTGGTATGGGACCGGGAAGCCAACAGTCATTCCATCTCCACCGTACTCCCCTCCTGGCAAGAGGGCGAGATGGTCTTAGGCCAGGCCTATGAACTCGTATTTGGACTGTATGGCCGGAATAGTGTCACTTCCTATGACGAGGCGCTTGTTAACACGGAATTCGAGACTAATTCCCATGGCTTTCAAGACCGGGCGGCCTGTATTTTATAACAGTCGTCCACAACAAGTCGGTTAGTTCTCAGAGAAGCCATGCGGTCTCCTTATCGGGCCGCAGTCCGAGACGGCCCATCTCAATGCCAAGTTCTAGGGGCCAAGCCGGTCAGCTCGCCAGGTGGAATCTGCCAGGCCGCGCGGTTTTCCACCTTTTTCCTTTTTGTTTATTTGTTTCCCGTCACCTCTGCCCGGTTCTCCTGTACACCGGGCCTCCGGTAATTTTAGCCCTACCCATTTGGGCAGTCCCCTGAGCCTATAAATCGGGGGTAGCACTCCCCATAGCACTCTGACTCGAATCCAGTAGCTCGCTTGTCAATAGTTGCAATCTCGTGACTTGTGCCTTGCGGCCTGCTAACCAGCCTGCTTCTCCTCTTTCTTTTCTTTCCTCTCTATGTGTAACCGCTACATTTTAAATCAAAGGAAATCCTGTCAATGGAGTGGCATTTAGCTGCGGCGGGCAAAATCTGCTGTCGCCGCTTCCAGCGGCCCCTCTCACTTTTTCTCCTTTCTCCCCTCTCGACCTTATCCTCTAGTCCAAACTGCTAGTAACCGGCAGGTCGACAGCCTCGTTTTTCCCTTATTTTCCCCCGTGATCAAACCTTTATCTGGTGGTTCCTTTTCCCACATCAATAGTTAACACGCGACCTTCAAATCTCGAGTAGTTGGTGAATTCAATGGATTCAAAGTGCCAGACCGCTATAGCCGCAATTAGTCGGCAGCCAGTTAAGCAAACCACAATATTGCAGGTTACCACTGTCAAACCGGCACCTGTATTGGAGAACCTATGTGTCTACCAACTGGCATGTCCTGTAATCTATCGACATGCTCAAGCCGCAGGTACTTAGCGGCCTTAAAATACAAGTTGGTCATCATATTCCCCTATTCGCAATGGATCTCCTAAATGGACGAGATGAATATAATTTCCTGTCAGCCGCTATAGATCTCTTAAAAGGCAAGGTGGTTCTCATCTTTATGATGTGGCACTTGACGGTAATAATGGGCCTTCAATCGATCGGGTTGAGCATGTGTTGCAACCTGAAGTGGAAGAGGTCTTCAACCCTCCTCATGAACATCGTAATGAAAACATGACTGATCCTAATCAAGCTTATGTAGAGCAAACGCCTCCTTTCGAAGAAGAGGAAGAATCTATTCCGTTTGTTGACCAAATTCATCGGGATACTGTTGTTGATGATTTCAGAGAGCCTCATTTGCCATACTATTCTGGAATTAGCAATCCAGTCTCTCGTTTACAAGCATTTGACGCGGCTGTCTCATTAAGAATCGTGTCTGATGGGATCAGGTGTAAACGTTTTATAATATCCTTTGGCGGCCATGCTCGAGAGTGGTTCTATGATTTACCATCTTGGTCGATCACTTGCTTTTGGGATCTTCGAAGGCAATTCCTCTTAATGTATGATACCTTCAGGAAGAGGAATGTTGATGCACGAAAATGCAAAGGGGGTCGAGCACCACCAGCTAACGGTTCGAGCACAGGGGAATAGAAGGGAAAAGAAAGACTGCGAGTAGTAATCTACTAAGCAGACGAGAGCAAGAAGAACAGCAGGGTCGTGAGCCACGGCAACAACAGACTTCGCCCGTCGCAGCCTGAATGCCTCTCTTGCGATGGTCTTTTCTTTAACTGAAGAAGGGTTTGAGTACAAGTGAAGGAAGCGAGGAAGAGGCAAGAGCTGAGCAAGCTGGAGTCCGCAAAGTACGATATTCGAGTCCGCAGCCTTTAACAAGTAGGCTCCTGGGCATGAGTCAGCATGCCTTGAGTGCACCACCTCCCCCTATTTATAGGATGGCGGCCTGCCCAAATGGGCAGTGCTAAAATAACCGACTGCCCAGAGTACAGGAGAACCAGGAAGCGGTGATGGGAAGCAAAAAGAAAGAACACGCCAGTCCGCGCAAAAGGGGCGGACTGGGCTCGCGGGCTGGAGCTTCCATCTGCTGCTACTAGGCGCGATCCTGCTGGAGGACGGCGGCCTGGGCGGACTGGACACTGCATCCGTCGAAGTAGAAAATCCAGGGATCTAAAGGCATGGCGAACCGGGCAAACAGAGCGTTGAGTCCGCTGCTGGGGGACCATCCTTGGTGGCCGATTGCTGCTGCTTTGCCGAGCTGGGCGGACTGCCGAACAGTATCCACCCGTGATAGGTCAGGAAACTTAGAATTATGCGGAGTCGCCGGGCCATGTGGACTGCCAAATTGAGTGCTCGGATAATGAAGCAGGGCCTTGGCATCTTGTGGGTGTTGCGGACTGAGGGGTTAACATATTCCCCGCACATTTTTAGGTTTCCAGAAAACTTCGAAAATATTTTCTTAACCGCCGAGTCCGCAAGCCTCATTAATGTCGTCAGTGCTATAAATATTGTCGGAGGACCTGGAACTGTTAAAAATTCCGATCGACACGGGGCGCTATTCACCGCTTGCGGTCTCCACTTTGCAGTCCGGCATGGCAAGGCTTGGTGCTTTCTTCACTAGTCTTACTGCAAAAAGCGAGAAGACAATAACACAAATGAAGACTAAGAAAATAATAAAAAGAACGATGAGAGGGTAGCTTGTCCGCTCTACTGGAGAGAGTTCCCATAGCCAGAAGCCTGCTGAGAAAGCAGTCCGCGGTGCTGATATATCTGTGCGCGAGAAGGAGGATGCCGCGGTCCCCCATGCTGAACAGCCATTGAGAAGTGAGAGGTCACTAAATTTGTCGGACATGGCCCCTACTCAAAAAACCGCGAACTCGACGGACACAGTTGGCGAACACAATGAGACCAAAATATCATCCCCCAACGCCCAGGAGCCCATCGTGAACCTTGATGAAGACAGGCGGACTGTGGGAGAAGAGGTTGGGAAAGACGTGCCTTCACAGGCATTGGTCGCTGCGAACCTTGAGACTGTCCGCGAGAGCCAGCCCGACTTAGGAAAGGCTACCGCGAACTCTGCCGAGAAAAGAGGTCCTTCTGGAAAGAAGAGGAAGAGGGATGGGTCGACCGTGGCTGAGCGGGTTGAAAAGAAGTTGCGAGCGATGAAAGAGAAGAATATCTCTGTGCGGACTGGAGACGCGGACTTGCAGAACAGGCCGCGCGAGAAAGAAGTTCCTGAAAGCGAGTTAGTTACTCCGGAGGCCCAAATCCAGGGAGATAATTCCCTCTCCACGGTCAGTTTATCCATGGATGAGATACTAGACTCCATAGTCATCGATCAATTTGATCTCATCAACGAATCCTTGCTGGGTGTACTACAGCAACCTGAGGTGGAAATCCTTGGGATCAAGGGCGGCGAACTCCCCTGTTTATCCGCTGCTGAGGAAAAAGAGAGGGAAAGATTGAAAGAGAAGATAACGGAGCAGAAGAAACAAATCACTGCTCATGTAGCTACGGTCGAGGCGGCCTAGAAGCAGGCCGCGACGGCCAAGAATGCTGAAGATCTTCGGACTGCCGCAGAGCTATTGCAGTCAGGTAACCTTCAACCAGCGCCTAAATATTTTAAGCGTCAGTGGCTTTACAGGTCGCCGTAGCGGAAGTCGAGGCCGATTAAGATCATCACCGAGACCGATGATATTGTTGTTTCAAAAAGTTCTTATACTGAAAAAAGAGTCAAAGTCCATCGCGAATGGAAGAAATGGTTAAGCGCCTTTGACCCAGAGCGGGCAAGGCGGCCTATCTTCGATAGCCGGCAACTCGCTGTTGCTTTTTCTAAAAGTGATCCTTTATCCTGATTCTTTGAGTCCGCTGCGGACTGTATTTGAATGATGAAATTGACCTTCTTTGTTGCAGGTAGAAAGTCGCCACCGGGCTCTATCGAGAGTGGGGAGATTGTGGTTACGCCAAGTACTGGAGTTGACGCGGTCTCGCATGATGAGTCCGCAAGAGGTGAGCAGCCCAACCTGAATGGCATCAGAGAGTTAGAAGGAAGTTCCAAGCTAAAATTCAGAACATTAAAGAGGAATTAAAGAAGGCGGAAGAGCGCGAGAAGGCATCGGCAGAGCGCGAGAAGGCCTTGAAGGACCAGATCGCCAGCATCTCGAGGGTGCTAGAGAGGTCCAATAGGGAGAAGAAAAGGCTTGCTGATGATGTCCGCTTCTACAAGGGTAAGCACTTGGCGTCGGAGCGGGAAGAGAAAGGGAAGCGGGCTGCTGAGGTTGCTGAGCAAAGGTCGCGATTGCCAGATCGCGTTGCTCCCGAGGTCGCAACACCGGAAGGTGGTGGCCAATAGGCCGTGGATGAGGAGCTAAGGCCGGCAATGGAGGCGATGGTTCCCCTGAGTCGGGTAGATCGGGAGGCCGCTCACATGCACCGGACCATTAACTCCATCCACCACCACATCTGTCGCTTGTACAGCAAGGTTCTCCAAATAAGCGACCAGGCGGTGCACTTGTGTAGAGATAGGACGTAGAGACCAACGCGGACTGAAACTAAGGACCGCTGAGTCTGCAGAACCACGAACTTATTCGATTTGTTTGATGTATAATTATGTGTGTTTTTAAACAATGCTCTATGCTATGGATTGCAATGAACTCTACTGCGCTTTATGCGAACTGAATAAGATATCCGCACATTCTGTTGCTAATTTGTGATGTGATCTGTGACAAACTGTGCGTACTAATGCTGTGTGCGCTTCTCAAAATTTAAACTTGTCTACAGGTGGGAAGTGGTGCGAACTGGGCGAACTGAAACTGTGTCCGCCTTATTTTGTGCTTTGAATTTTGATTGGCAGGTACCCGACTGGAAGCAGCAGTGTGAATTTAAGTTTGTGTCCGCGTTGTTTTTTATTTTTTGCTGCGTGAATTATCGCGGACTGTGCGGACTGAATAAGAGATCTGCGCGGCCTGGCCAAAAAAGCTGTCAGGCCCCACTACTATAAATATAGCCCTGTTGCTTCTTCTATGCAGGGAAATAAGTGTAGCTGAGGACCCTGCGACCTACCAAGATGGTGTCCGCTAGGACTAATGCTGCGGTTGCTTTCCATGCCATCAACCACCGAAAATGCACTTTAACGGAGGCCGACCTTGAGTCTTTTGTTGAAAATAAAATGGCGGACTCTAACATGCTTGTCCTCCTTCCTGCCCATGAGGAAAGACTAAATTTTTCAACGGCGACTCAAATCTCCATACCCATCGATCACATTGACAACGGCTTCAAATTTCCGTTATTATGGGAGATCGCCGAAATATTTGAACATTACGGAATGGTGCCGGGCCAGCTCGCGCCCAACACTTGCTGCCATTTGCAGCTTTATCTCTTACCTGCGCTCTGAGAAGATCTCTTTCTCAATGAACAACTTCCGCAAAATGTTCTCAGTCCGCTCAATAATGTCATTCGGTGGCCGCCATTATAAGGGAGTTATCTACTTCTACTGCAGAGGAATGAAGGTTGTGGGTCTTCTAAACAAGATCCATAACTGGACCTCAAGGTTCTTGATCTTCGAAGGAGACCTTGGGTTCGCTCACACTTATCCACAAGAGCGCGCAGACTCCATTTTCAAGAGTGTCCAGCTGGACGCAATGGAGTCCGCCATTGTCAAATTCCTAGTTGATGCCAGGCTCAACATCGAGTACTATATCCCGCTGTTGGCGAGCTTGGCGGACATTTCGGGCGAAGAAAGTAAGCTTTTGCGGACTTATGGTTTGTATCCGCAGCGACCTATGTTTTAACCCTTTTTCTGCTTTTGCAGCGAACTTGGCTGTGCCCGCAAACCCACCACAGACGCCCAGCGGATTCACGCCTACTCAAAGAGAAATGAAACAAGAGGTTGCGAGGAAGAGGAAAGAAGAGGGGGATCCCGCGGCGGACTACTCCTCTTCTGAAAGTTTTACAATGTAACGCTTCGGCAACCGCCAAAAGGATCTGAGGGGGAACCTAATGATCAACTGTCATAATAAGAACAAGCATGTCCGCTTGTCAACATCACTTCCTTCGTGGAAAAGTTCGAGAATAACTCGCCATGCTCATGTTGAGATCTCCGCACTTTATGGGAAGCGCAACTTGAGCGATTTGAAGAAGGTTGCCGCTGCCGATCTCCCTATGTTGGCCTCCCAGGCAAGTGCGAACAACGTGGTGACGAACCACTTTGTCTGTCCACTGGCCAGATACCTGCTCAGGCAAAATGATCAGCTTCAAGAAGAAAAAGGAGTGCTCAAAGAAAGAAATGTGCGGTTAGGGAAGAAGGTCGCTCGGCAGAAGGAAGAGCTGGGGGTGAGTTGTATTTTGCAGCGGTCTCTATTTGAAGTCCGCCGCGATTTGATGTTTGTTCCTTTGCTTTGCGCAGGTCGCCTATGACTTGGAAAATAACAACTTCCAGGCCGTTATGCTCCCCTTTGTGAAGGAAACCGTTGAAATCGCTATAGAGCGATTTGTCCGCGGCGGCTTCGCAAAGGAAGGAGTGGACGATGTTGCCTTCTTGCAGCTCTTCCCGGAGTTGAAAGAGCAGGTTGCGGCAATGGAGCGGGCTGCCAAGGGAAAGATGTCATCGTCGAAGAGGAAGAAGAAGGCGAAGAAGAAGCCAAGGTAGAAGAAGAAGAAGAAGGAGAAGGCGAAGAAGAAGGCGTCAAGGCAATAGCCGACGACACTCGCTCAAGCCAGCAAGGAGGAGATCAGTCCGCCGAGTCTGGCACCTCTGCATCTTCCTCTGCTGGCAAGAGCTCGCATAGCGAGTCCGCGACAAGCACTGGTTCTGATGGCAGTAGTGGAAGCGGCTCGGGGGGCTATTCTCCGGAGATTGACGTCGAAGGCCTAAGCCCTGCACCCCCACCCAAGAAGAAACAAAAGACCGCTGAGGCTAACTAATGTATTTTTGTTTCCTTTTTGTAAATTGAGCGGACTCAAGTTTGTAGTCCACTGAAAACATGAAAGATGTAAATTTTTTGATCAAATAGAAAAGGATATTCTGGTATCAGTGTGTCTCCTGCAATATTCTTTATTTTAGGTATTGTCGTGATTAAGTTCGATCTCACCATGTAGCAGTCCTCGTGATGCAAAGATCATCCATACTGTAAGATTTTTTGACTTGTGAACTAGGAAATTTCATTTAACAATCTGACCACTGTCCGCCGTAAGAAGAATGAGAAGTTTAATTGGTTGACGAAGAGATCAGGCGAACTCTGACGAGTTCCAATAACAGTCCGCGATTCTCTTTGTCAATCTTTCAAGCTTAATGACAATATAAGCATGATGGCCTTATATTTACTGTCAAACTGCGAGCTGAAAAGACCAACCGGGAAACAATTCTGCAAACTGGGAGGATATAGTTTCGCAGTTTGCACCTATTTAAATAGAAATGATCTATAGCTTGCGACCAAGCGGGCAGGTGCGGCAGGAGTGGCATAGCTTTTCTCACCGGGCCACAAGCTATATGATCAACCCAAGGAAACCTGGTGGACTGAGCGGATAGAAGAAATGCAGTCCATAATAAATAGAATGAAATGATCTATACCTTGCGACCAAGCCGCCAGGTGCGGCCGGAGCGGCATAGCTTTTCTCACCAGGCCATAAGCTATACGATCAACCCAAGGAAAACCGGCGGACAGAGCGGATAACAGAAATGAATTCCGCACTAAATAGTGAAATGATCTATAGCTTGCGACCAAGCGGGTAGGTGCGGCCGGAGCGGCCTAGCTTTTCTCACCGGGCCACAAGCTATATGATCAACCCAAGGAAAATGGGCGGACTGAGCGGATAGAAGAAATGCAGTCCGCGATAAATAGAATGAAATGATCTATAGCTTGCGACCAAGCGGGCAGGTGCGGCCGGAGCGGCATAGCTTTTCTCATCGGGCCATAAGTTATACGATCAACCCAAGGAAAACGGTCAGACTGAGCGGATAGAAGAAATGCAGTCCGCAATAAATATTCCTGTGAAGAGTAAGATGTAGACTTAACGGAACGGTCCTCTACCCTCTTTCCTAGAGTACAGTCTAAGTTGATCTTTTTGGCAGTTGCGGCCGGAGCGGCATAACTTTCCTCCAAGATCAACCAAGCTGTGGGTCTCCTGCAAGCACTGCTTGAGGGTACCATGGAGTGTTCGAGGGTTACAAACTAAGATGACCCGTGGGCAGGTGCGGCCGGAGCGGCATAACTTTCCTCACGCGATCATCGAAGTTGTAACGATATCCCTAAAGTGGCATGGTAGAGCTTAACTCCCACCCTATCCCTCCATAATGCAGAGGCGAGGTCAGGTACTAGCCGGGATCCGAAGTTCAGAATCCTACCGCACTAGAGCCTGCAAGCTCCCACTACACGGTGCGAAATCTCCTCGCAACACGTGGTCTTTGTGGTGTTACACTAATGACAACGGCTCTAGGGGAGGTTTGCTAAACTCGGCAATGTCTCCTGGTATCAGGTAACCGTTATTGGTGTTCGGGAGAGAAAGAGAAAATATTAGGAAAAGTGTTAGTACGAATCCTTTGATTAAGGAGAGGCTTTTGCAAAGCTAGCATAAGAAATAAAAAAGAGTTCAAGGATGGAACCGTTTTGGAATCTCCCTTGTCCAAGCGTGCTAACTGTTATGTTTGAATAGATAAAACAGTTGAAGAAGCGTTAGCAAACAGCTTTTACTCATAATGATTCTTGAAGAGGATACAAAGAATGGAAAAGAGAAGGTTCAGGAATAGAACCGTTTGAGATCATCTCTGCTCCATGTATGTGGCATATCCTCTCTGATGAATTGTAAATATCACTATTTTGATGTACATTAAAAAATGGTTTTAGTTTTTTTTGTTATTTTTTACTTCATTTTCTGTAATAAATTGCTTCTATTTTGTAAATATTTTTTAACTTAGTTTATTTTTGATTTTCTGAAAAATTTGCAGAAATTTGCCAAAATTGCCTAGTACACGCCCGTGTTCCTTGGGTCACGCCCGTGACCAGGGCGTGACACGTCAACCACCAGTGATTCAGCAATTTTTTGAAGAGAAAGGCCTGACACGCCCGACCACACTCCCGTGTCCATATGACACGGGGTGTGACCAAGCCCGTGTCCATCCCGCTCGACGATTTCAACTCGACGTTCGTCGACCCAAGAGGAACACGCCCGTGTCCGATGAGCGCCACGCCCGTGTCAGCCCGGCACGCCCCGTGCCGAAGCCCGTGACCATCTCTCGATAATTTCTGCTCGACGTTTGTCGAGTGTCGACTCACCCGACACGCCCACCGTCACGCCCGTGACCTGGGGCATGACTTTCTCCACCGGGCCCGACAAACTGCAGCCGGCGAATCCCGAAGTCAACAATGCCTTTAATCGTCGAACGACACGCCCACCGTCACGCCCGTGACCTAGGGCGTGACCGCCGCGCTTTCGGGCGCAAAGTCAAAAGGCCGTCAAATCTGTCACTTCACCGAATTCTGCTGTTTAATAGTGCTGACACGCCCACCGACACGCCCGTGTCGGAGCGTGTGTACTTGGAAATTTTTGCCTATAAAAAGGCAGCTGCTGTATGAGTTCAGGGTTCCAAATTTTTGAACCGTTTTGATGCTAAGGGCTGCCGTTTGGAGCTAGCTTTGGGGCTATGCAAGGATCTTTCCCCCTCCTTTTCAAGTTTGTTTAAGCATTGTAATCAACCTTTTTTGTTAATAAAAACTTTTCTTTACATCCTTATAATGCTTTGAAAAATCTCTGAAGACCTCCTTTTCATCAATCCTAAGTACTTTTAATTTCATTTCCATATTACGTGTGTGTGTGTATGAGTTAAAAATTGCAAAATTTATGTTTTAAAATGAAAAACAATTTGTTTTACTATCATAATAACAAAATTTATAGCCGTTATTATGGCCGATTTCATTCTTAAACTCTTAAAAATTGGTTTGACTTAGGATTTTTATGCTTTAAAATACGTTCTTATGAACTTGTAAAACGTTAAAAAGGTGGTTTTCATCCCTTTTAACTTAGCTTTTACTTTGTTTTAATTATAAAACTATTGCTTCTTTTTAGCTTACTCCCACTTTTTAAACCATTTTACAAGGCTATAAGAATGTATAAATTGTCATTTTTATTTTTCATCAACTTTCATTTTAAGTAATTATAAAAAATATTTTCGCTCGAACAATTTTTATTTTCACTTTTTATGCATTTCTATCAAAATCTAACGGTAAAAATGTAAACGTTTTAATTTTTCGGGCACTTGCCTTTCTCACTTTAATTTGAAAACTTTTTGCTCAAACTGTACAACCTTGGGCTCGCGAGAGGTGACCCAAGAAAGCAAGGAAGGAGGATTGGCGAGAGGGGAGGAGGCCCACCTACAAGATGCGAGAGGTGTGGACAGCCCACAGAGGTAGGCGAGACCTCTTTTTAGGAGAGACCTCTGAGGGGGCGAGATGGCCGACCGGGCGAGAGGCCGATGAGACGGACGGGGTGGTCGTCTCGCCTGACAGTTCTTTCCCCACTCGCCACATGTGAAAAGAGATGTCTTTACCTTTTTAACCCCAAGGGGGATTTTACCTTTATGCCCCAGGTAATTTTACATGTCTACCCCGGGAGGTCTGCATATAGCTCTCCAAAACAGCGGAGTTTGGCTGTTTGCAGACCTGGTCCAGGGTGTTTTAGTCATTTCAGGTTAATTCAGAAGTGTTATTTGCAGAACAGATTCAGAGACCTATAAATAGACCGGTAAAGGTGCCTGAGAAGAGATTGTTGAACCTTTCCACTATCTTCCTCACAGTCACCTAGTTCAGCACTGGCTAGGGAGGGGAAGACCTTCAGTTCTTCCGGGTAAGAGGTGGGACCTCCGAGTTGAGCCCCCTCGGTCTGTTTCCAGGCTTTCGACTCTGATCAGGAGGGTAGCGCAGGGAGAGTACGTGTGTGCAGCATCCTGTTTCGAACTTTAGGAGGGACCGGAAAGCTGGTTCCAACATTTTGGTGCGGTGACCGTGGACCGCAGCCCTCAGGGAAGAACCTTGAGCAACCACATGGCTGGAGGTCAGGGAGAAGGAGAAGGAGAGGGGTCGGACAACCCGGGGGGATTTGTCGGGAGAGAAGTGTTCATGGCTTCAATCAAAAGGATCATGGATTTGCAACAAGGGATCCCGTGATAAGGAGATTATTCAACACCACTGCCTCAAGTGTCGGCTCTCACAACGCAGGAATAAATCGTCTCGGCGCGAGTAGGAGAAGATGCCCCGGGGAGAAGGCCGGGAAAGGAGGTGATGGTGGAAGGGAGCGGGAGAGACATGGCGGGAAGGGAGCTGTTCCCAAGTCCGGTGAGTACCATCTCGCCAGGAGAGGTCGTCGCGCGAGTAGGGGCGGCGAGACCGGCGGCGAGAGGATCCCCTTTCTGCGAGCTAATTCTGTCAGCTCCCGTCCCGGAGGGCTTCCAAGTGCCCGAGATGAACTACTATGTGGGGAAGGATGATCCCCTCCATCACTTGCAGTGGTTCGAGGACGTAGTTTCGATCAGGCCCATGACGGACGCGTTTAAGTGCCGCCTTTTTGCAATCACTATAAAGGACAAAGCTAGGGACTGGTTCCATCAGCTCCCGACAGGCTCAATATACTGCTTCGAGGACCTAAGTAGGAGCTTCCAGCTGCGGTTATCCACATCTAAGAAGAGGAAGAGGAACCCGGAGTCAATCTTTTTGATTAAGCAGAAGGCGGATGAGTCGCTGGCTCAGTACGTGGATAGGTTCCAAGAAGAGATTTTGGATATACAGGAGGTACGGGGGTTTGCCCTCCAGATGGCCTTTACTGTGGGATTACGGGAAGGCTTCTTCAAAATGAGCCTCACCCGGAAGGCGCCACTGTCTTTAGAAGGCTTGATGGAGAGGGCGGCGAAAGAAATAGCGATGGAGGTGGCGAACCCTGCTTTTGCGAAGAAATTGGCAAGGCTTACTGAGATGGAGTCGAGGGAGTCAGGTGGGAGGCAGCATGAGGCAAGGAGAAGAGAGGAGCCGAGGGCGACGACATATCAAGAGCTGGGATGGAGGTAACATGGAGGCCCTGTCCCAGGGCAAGGTAGAGGATTTCCCCAAGGGGGGAGGAATCAACAAGGAGGACCGGGAAGGTTTCACCAGCAAGGGTGGGGATATGGTCATAGACCGCCCTTGCCCCCTCCGTAGTAGGCTATGGCCATCGGCCGAGGTAGAGGAAGAGGCCGGGAGAGAGGAAGAGGAGCAGGAGCAGGGAGAAGGAGGAACCATCGGGAAGGAAGGCAAGGGGGGGAGGTGGCGTTTCCATATTGTGACTTTCACAAGGAGGAAGGTCACGCAACGGCTACCTCCCCATATTTCTTGGAAATAAGGAGAACTCGAGGGGTAGGAGAACAACAAAGACCGGTGCGGATAGAAGAAGTGACAGCCAGAGGGGAAGAGGAACGATGTGTGGATCGAACAGATGAAGGAGATCGCGGAGGAAAATGAGTGATCCATGGGGGGTGGGGTTAGAGGTGGCCTGAAAGGCGAGCATTCACACTATGTACCGCCGAAGCGTCGCCTCGACGTCACAATCCCCTCCCCTAGAGGAAAAGATTACCTTTTCGAGGAGAGACATGCCAGACCATGGAGACCCTTTTTGTGACGTGCTGGTGATACGGACGGCCATCGAGAACTTCACGTTATCACGGATCCTAGTAGACAATGAGAGTTCGGTGAACGTGATTTTCAAAAAAGCATTCAATGCAATGAGGGTGGAGGCCCGGAGGGTGCTGGCGGTTGATGGACCCCTGTTTGGGCTCTCGGAGAGAGAGGAAAGAAGTTGAGGGGGGAGTGGGACTTCAAGTAACCCTGGGAGGGCTGTCCTGAAATTGTCGCTTTGTCATAGTGGATGCCCCCAGTAGTTACAACGCTATCTTTGGTCGCCCCTTGATCAGCGCTTTTAGATGCGTTCCATCATCATTTCACCAGTGCTTGAAGATGAATTCAGGAGGTACCCAAATCAGGGTACGGGGAGATCCAAAGGCCGCAAGGGAATGCTACGTGACGACAGTGAACACAATCTCCTGGCAGGGAGACGCAGAGGAGTTGGGAAAGAGGATGGAGAAATTACAACAAGAATGGGGAGGCGGAGAAGAGCGAGGAGAGGAAGGTGCTGGAGGAGAGGGAGAAGTAGTAGTGGTTGGAGGCATTGCGGGGGAGCCAGAAATGGCGGGAGAGGAGTTCGGGGAGACAGGGATGGTAGAAGAAATGGAGAGGGAAGGTGCTGGAGGAGAGGGAGAAGTAGTAGTGGTTGGAGGTATTGCGGGGGAGCCAGAAATTGCGGGAGAGGAGTTCGAGGAGACGGGGATTGTAGAAGAAAGGGAGAAGGAAGGAGCTGAAGGAGAGGGAGAAATGGTGAGGAACAGGGACATGGCGGGGAAGCTAGAAATGGCTGGAAAGGAGGGAGAAGAGACGGAAGCGGCAGTGGAAGAGGAGCTAAGAAAAGAGGAAGGGAGGAAAGAGAAGAGGAAGATGGAAGAAATGAGAGGGTCGCCCGGGGAGGGGGCCCGGTCGGAAAAAAGAAGGGCCTCACGGCAGGAAGAAGAGGACGCAAGCAGGGGGGAGGCGGAAAAGCTGGGGGAAGAGATGATGATGGCCATCGTGGAAGACAAAGCCAAGGAGCAGGACACGCAGGCAGAGCAGGAAGGGGAGGAAGGGCCATCGAGACTGAAAGCAGCCGTGGAGGTCCTCGATGTAGAGATCCATACCAAGGAAGGAAGAAAGGAGAAGATAAAGATCAGTGGCGAGCTCAGCCCTGAAGACCGTGACAGGATCAAGGCCTGCGTGCAGAAAAATATTAATATCTTCGCGTGGAGCGTCGCGGACATTCCATGGGTCGATGTAGATGTCGCCTGTCACCGCCTCAATCTCGACACCAACACTCGCCCCATACAGTAGAAGAAGAGGGCCATCGCCTCCAAAATGGTCGGACCTATAAGAGAGGAAGTAGAAAAATTACTTAAGGCGGGGTTGTATCCGCCTGTAAGTATCTGGGGTGGGTGAGTAATGTTGTAATGGTCAAAAAAGGGGAGGGTAGGTGGAGAATGTGTGTGGATTTTTCTCTTTTAAATAAAGCATGCCCCAAGGATTGTTACCCGTTGCCCCGAATCGACGCGCTGGTTGACTCAGCCGTCGATTTCCCTTTTATGAGTTTCTTGTATGCATTTTCTGGATATCATCAAATATGCATGCATCCCCTGGACGTTAACGACGTCACCTTCATCACGGAGGATGTATGCTTCTGTTTTAATATGATGCCTTTCGGTTTGAAAAATGCGGGAGCAACCTATCAAAGAATGATGGATCGGATCTTCCGAGAACAGAGAGGGAGGAACCTCGAGGTGTACGTGGATGACTTGATGATCAAAAGCAAGAACCTCGAAGCTCATGTCCTAGATCTGGAGGAGGCCTTTGAAACGCTAAGGAAGTATAAAATGAGACTCAACCCCCTGAAATGTGTTTTTGGTGCCAGCAGGGGAAGGTTCCTGGGACATCTTCTCACTCCATCTGGAGTGGAACCCAACCCCAAAAAAGTGAGAGCAATCCTATAATTGGAGTCCCCTTGGAATGCTAAGGAAGTTCAGCGTCTCACAGGCAAGTTGGCAGGGCTAAGCAGGTTCCTCTCCCGAGCCGGAGAGAGGTGCTCGCCCTACTTTCGAACGCTGCGAGGAGGCAAGAGGAACACAACTCGCGAGAGGTTTTCTCTCCACAAGGGGGGTGGGGAGGATGCCTTGGGCGAGTCAGTGCGCTGATGAGCTTGGTTTATATTATCAGGAGGATTGGAGGGCACAGGTGAATCAGCAAAACTTCCCTGAAAAAGCGTAGTCAGCATGCGAGACTAGAGAAGGGAAAGAGTAATGAGATTACCTGCTTCTCTACGGAAGAAGCGAATGGGTTGTCTGTTGATGGGGCAGAGGAGGTTGCGCCCGCCGAGAGAGGGGGGCAGGCGGCTTTCATCTTTTTTAGGCAAGAGGGCGGAGATGCTAAGGGAGGAGTGCGCCCCAGATCCGGGAATAGGGCGTCCGTGTTGGGTTTGTTTCGCCTTCGCACCATCGTGAGGCGCTCGCGGAAGATTTGGCTGTGAGACATTCTGAAGGAGGAAGAAATGAAGGCTAAAGGGCCTCAAATAAAGACTGGGATCTCATATTTATAGGCACCATAGGGGGGGGGGACCCACCAAAGATTCAAATTAAGGAATCTTAGCATCACGAGCCACGGTTGGACTATCTTTTCGAGGTTAGGGCAACCTCGAAAAGAACGGGGATTGTGTACAACCTTGGGCTCGCGAGAGGTGACCCAAGCAAGCAAGGAAGGAGGATTGGCGAAAGGGGAGGAGGCCCACCTACGAGAGGCGAGAGGTGTGGACAGCCCACAGAGGTAGGCGAGACCTCTTTTTAGGCGAGACCTCCTAGGGGGCGAGATGGCCCACCGGGCGAGAGGCCGGCGAGACTGACGGGGTGGTCATCTCGCTTGACAGTTCTTTCCCCACTCGCCACATGTGAAAAGAGATGTCTTTACCTTTTTACCCCCAAGGGGAATTTTACCTTTATGCCCCATGTAATTTTACATGTCTACTCCGGGAGGTCTGCATATAGCTCTCCAGAACAGTGGAGTTTGGCTGTTCGCAGACCCGGTCCAGGGTGTTTTGGTCATTTCAGGTTAATTCAGAAGTGTTATTTGCAGAACAGATTCAGAGGCCTATAAATAGACCGGTAAAGGTGCCTAAGAAGAGGTTGTTGAACCTTTCCACTATCTTCCTCACAGGCACCTAATTCAGCACTGGCTAGGGAGGGGAAGACCTTCAGTTCTTCCGAGTCAGAGGTGGGACCTCCGAGCTGAGCCCCCTCGGTCTGTTTCCAGGCTTTCGACTCTCGTCAGGAGGGTAGCGCAGGGAGAGTACGTGTGGGCTGCATCCTGTTTCGAACTTTAGGAGGGACTGTAAAGCTGGTTCCAACACAAACATTTTTTATTTCGTCTTTTTACACATTTCTACCACATTCCAGCGGTAGAAATGCAGTCATTTTAGTTTTTCAATAATTTTGTTTTTCTCAATTATTTTAGCACGAGTGTGTGCGTGTATGAGATATTTTTCAGCTCCTAAGTTAATTTATGTAAGTGTGTGTGTGTGTGTGTGTGTGTTTATTTATGTCGAGTGCGTGAGTAGTTACTTTCAAGTATAGTGCGTGTGTTGTTTTTATTTTTTCGCCTACTCATTTGAGTTAATTGGCTGGATTTTATTCAAGTAGAGTGCGTGTGTTGTTTTTATTTTTCCTCCTACTCATTTGAGTTAAATGGTTGGACTTTATTCAAGTAAGTGTGTGTATTTTTATTTTCCGCCAACTCACTTGAGTTAAATGGCTGGACTGTATTTTCAGTCCTACTCATTTGAGTAGGACTTGTAATTTTCATTCTTTATTTTTCCGCCTACTCACTTGAGTTAAATGGCTGTATTTGATTTTCCGACAACTCGTTAGAAGTTAAATGGTCGGACTTTATTTTGATGTAAATATTTAAGAAAGCTCTGTAATTATATTTATTTTCTCCTACTCGTTTGAGTAGGACTCGCTTTCATTTCAGTCCTACTCGTTTGAGTAGGACTTGCAATTTTCATCTTTTATTTCCCGCCCCACTCGTTTGAGTGGGACTTGCAATTTCAATTATGCAATTTTCTCTTATGTGTAACTTAGTTTTATTTTTGTCTTTTGTTATATGTTTGAATGAGTTCGGGTGTGTTTAATTGTAATAACTTTTCTAATGTTAGGGTATTTTACTTTTCTTCTTATCTTCTTTAAAACCCTTCAGCGAATAGTTTAGAATGCTCGCATGACCAAACAAATAAGCTATCCCCATTCTGATGAGTGGCTAATTGCTTTTAGCCCTCGATATCGAAGAGCTTTGGAAAATAAAATGTTTTAAATAACCAAATTTCTAATTTTTCGATTTAATTAAAAAACTTAAGGTTTACCCCGGGTTAACGACGCGTAGAACCATATATGGATGTGTGGGCTCTATTTCCGTTATCCATACGCTAGCTTGCCGAGAGGTCGTGCGTATGAATAGATCACCCCTGGGTAAATAGAGTTCCGCACTAACCCTCGAGAGAGGAGGCGCGCTAACTCTACCGGATTGGGTTCCCCACCCAATAGCGGGGTTCTTAGCGTACTGCGGGCATTAAGGGGAATCCTTCGTCGGACGAGAGCCCGGTCGAATAGCCTTAATATCCAGGTGAGCGATATTCCTAGAGATAGGTGAGCTCATTATTTTGAACCTCCACAGCCAAGTTTCCGCTTTAATTAAATTGAAACTTTAGATCTTTAGTAATTCAAATCTAATTTTAATCATATTATAATTCGATACCGGGAGTTATCTCTTCATCGTCTATTTTCTTAAATCTATTTTAGTCCTATTTTAATTAAAACCCTCAACTTACTATTTAGGTAAAATAATAGTGTTTTCGGAGCAGTAGGGGTAATCAACCCATTCCCGGGAATAATACGACCTTGGTATTCTCCCGAATATCGAGTACTACTTGCGATATGTGCACTTGCCTCATCTAGCAAGCCCGCGGCGATCGACTCACCGAACCAACCACAGTAAGAGTCTGTTCGCGGGCCAATCAAGTTTTTGGACCCGTTGTCGGGGAGTCTTTGAGTTGTTGTTCCGAATCAGAAATCAATTACTTTTACCTTTATTTCAAAAAAAAAACAAAAAAAAAAAACTTTAAAACGTTTCTTCAAAATCCAAAAAAAAACAAAAAAAGAGAAGTTAATTTTCTACTTTCTATTTAAGGGTGTATGACCCGTAGACAGCCTTCGGAGTCCGAAAATTTGGATTTCGATCCTAAGATCTAACGCTCGCTTGCGCGTATTCTTTCTCAACGCCGAAATCCCTCTTTGGATCCCGAAGAATGCATCGGAGAACCCTCTGCCGTTGCTATGGCCGACCCTAATCCGAACGCGGTCGTCGAGCGTACAATGTCATATTACGCCCGACCGAATTTAGACGATACTGGGTCCAGTATTGTTCGCCCGACGGTGGCGAACAATAATTTTGAGAGCACATCGAGCGTTATCCAAATGATCCAAAATGCCGTGCAGTTCGACAGATAGCCGGATGAGGACCCGAACATTCGTTTGTCTAGTTTTTTGGAGATTTGCGATACTTTTAAGATCATTGGCGTCACTGATGACGCCATTCATTTGTGACTTTTTCCATTCTCCCTCAGATCCAAATCTAAGGCGTGGTTGAATTCCCTTCCACGAGGATGTATCACCACCTGGGCCGACCTTGCGGAACGGTTCTTAACGAAGTATTTTCCGCCCGCCATAACTGCAAAGTTGCGGGCGGACATTTCTTCGTTCGTGCAGAACGATTCCGAGTCTCTTTTTGAGACTTGGGAGCGCTTTAAGGAATTCCTCCGCAAGTGTCCGCACCACGCGCTGCCTGCGTGGTTGCAGGTCCAAGCTCTTATTGAAGAGATGGCTATGAACGCCTACCAATGGAACGTCCCGCGGGGACGTCCCAAGCAGGCGGCCGTCCTCTTTGAAGTGGATGCCACTGCCTACTTAGCCCTTCAAGTTGAAAGGCTGACGAAGCAGGTGGCGGAGATGTCTGCTGCCTCCACCACTCTTCCATGGGTGATTCCCCCTAATGCCGGCGTGGTCAATGAATTCGTAGACTACGTGGGAAATACTGGGCGACCTTCCTTCAACCCCAATTGTTAACCCCTCAGTCCGCAACATACTCCAAGTTCCCAAAGCCCCCATTCAGCAGGCGCGGACAGAATTTGTCCGTCCGCCCAGTCCGGCACTGTCGCCAGTCGCGCCAAGGGTGATACTCCAGCAGCGGGCGCAAAGCCCAGTCCGCTCAGTCCGCCGGCGCGTTGGGCAAGTCTCCAGCGGCGGACGCAGTATCTCGTCCGCCCAGGCCGCCGGTCTCCAGTGGCCGCGCCCAGCAGCAGTGGAAGCTCCAGTTCGCGAGCCCAGTCCGCCCCTTCTGTGCGGACTGGCGTGTTCTTTCTTTTTGCTTCCCGTCACCGCTGCCCGGTTCTCCTGTACCCCGGGCAGCCGGTTATTTTAGCCCTGCCCGCTTGGGCAGGCCCCCTATCCTATAAATAGGGGGGAGGTGGTGCACTCAAGGCACGCTGATTCGGACCCAGGAGCCTACTTGTTACAGGCTGCGGACTCGAATCCTGTGCCTTGCGGACTCCCCCTTGCTCTACTTCCCTCAGTCCTTTCCTTTCACTTGTAACCCACTTCTTCTTCAATCAAGGGAAAGCCCGTCGCAAGAGAGGTATTCAGGCCGCGACGGGCGAAGTCTGTTGTTGCCGTGGTTCACGGCCCTGCTCCTCTTTCAGCTCTCATCCGCTTAGTAGATCGCTGCTCGCAGTCTCCCCTTTTTCCCGTGTTCGAACCGTTAGCTGGTTGTGCCCGACTCCCTGTCTGTTTTCGTGCATCAACAGTTAACACGCGACCTTCAGATCCGAGTAGTGTTTTGAAATCAGCGGACGCAAGATGTCAGACCGCAGAGCCCGCTCTTCAGACCGCTCCAGCTCTTCAGAAGACTCCCTTTGGGACGCGATTGAACAAGCTCGCCTTGAGGCCGAGCAGTCTCGCCGGCAGACCGACCAGCGTCTTGACACAATCAGCCAAGCTCTGCTTGCTTTGGCTCAGCGGCTTGCTCCTCAGGCCGCAGCGGACCCAGCGGACTCTCCAGTCCGCCAGACCCCAGCTCGCCGAACTCCGCTTCGGCAGTCGTCAGCAACTCCCAGGAACGCTGCTCAGTCCGCTGCCCCTCTGCGCCCTCAAGAGGAAGAGTTTGCTTTCAGAGAGTTCTTCAGAGATGCTGCTAGGGGCACTCCTGCCCGCCAACTCCACTTTGCTGATCGCCAGTCCGCCGAGCCCGCGGACTCCTCGGCTCCAGTCCGCCCTTTCTACCCTGCAGAATTTGACACCCCGTCTCCCTTTGTTGACCGAATTCGATGGGAATCAGCTCCAAGCAACTTCAGGGAGCCTCGCATCCCTTCCTATTCGGGGACGACAGATCCAGTTTCCCATCTCCAGGCATTTGAGGGGGCAGTAGCTTTGAGATGCCTCACAGATGCCATCAAGTGTAAATTGCTGGTTACCACTCTTGAAGGGCAAGCGAGAGAATGGTTCTATGAGCTGCCTTCGGGCACTATTTCTTCTTTTGCAGAGCTCCGTAGCCAGTTACTGCTGAGGTTTGCTACCTCAAGGAAGAGGAAGAATGGGCCAGCTGCCCTATTCGAGATCAAGCAGAGGGATAACGAATCGGTAGCACGATTCGTTGATCGCTTTCAAAGAGAAATCCAGGGGGTGAGGAATGTGAACCCCGACTATTACAAAGTTGCCTTGATCCACGGCCTCCGGGAGGGCCCTCTGAAGTTTAAGGCGACGACAAAGGCACCCGAGACCTATCAGGAGTTGATCGCCATGGTCAACCGCTTCATAGAAGGGGAAAATGCTAATCCGACCTATGTTTCATCCCTGACAGCTAAGGCTGAAGGAGGGGATGCCTCCGCTTCTTCTTCTCGTGGCAGGCCCCCTCGTCCAGACTTCCAGCCTCCGTCTCAAAGAGGCAGAAACTTCCGCAACAAAAAACCTTTCCAAGGCCATCAACAGTTTCACGAGCAGAGACTGCCGTTGGCCGCCGCTCCCGCAGTTCCTTTGCAAGCTCTTCCCATCCTCCAGCAGGCAGCCTTGCCTGCCCCGTGCCAATATGATGAAAGTCCCATGGAGGACCCTGCAGATCTGGACCTTGACGAAGTCATCCAGATCCTGCAAAGGAGATCAGAAGAAAGGAGGCAAGAGCCTCAGAAGTTGTGGAAGCCGAGGAATAATTCGCAATACTGCCAATTCCACAAGGAAAAGGGTCATCTAACTGAGGAGTGCAAGGCCCTTCGTGCGCTGATTGATAAGTTGCTTGCCGAGGGCAAGATTGACCTGACCAAGAAGGATTCTCCTTCCTCGTCGAAGCCATCCACCTCGAAGGGCAAAGAGGTAGCCGAGGCTTACCAGGAGTGTGTAGATGTGGAGGATGAAGGCCGTCTGGGGCCGATCAACGTTCCAGTGGAATGCTTTGATGCAGATGATGAAGGGATTCTAGGGCGCCTCTTCTTCATCCATGGTGGAGCTGGGACCGAGTCCACCCGGAAATCTTCAATTTCAAGGGTCACCCAGGCGGAGGTGGCCTCTTCTTCCGTTGCTCCCCCAAGAGAAGTCGTCACTTTTGGTCCAGAAGATCTGCCTCAAACAGCCAATCCATTTGACGATGCTGTTGTGATCAAGGCTGTGCTTGGGGACTTCACAGTGGACAGAATTCTTGTTGATACGGGCAGTTCAGTCAACCTCCTCTTCAAGTCTACCTTCGAGGCCCTGAGGACCGGAAAGCCTCTGCTTTCCACTGAGGGGCCGCTCTATGGATTTTCAGGAGAGAGGAAAGAGGTGGAGGGCAGCGTCACCTTGCCAGTAAAGCTTGGAGGGGCAACGAAGCAGATACAATTCATAGTGGTCGACGCCCCCAGCAGCTATCATGCCATCTTCGGCAGGCCCCTGCTGAACAAGTACCAAGCAGTAATTTCCACTTATCACCTCGCCATCAAGTTCTTTGCCGATGGGAGGATGTGCCGGGTCAGGAGCGACCCAAGGAGAGCAAGGGAGTGCTACGTTCGCACTGTCAACATGGTTGAAGCTTCCCTTGCTCCAGCAGAGGCTGCAGAGGCCCCTTCCAGTTCGAAAGTTGCTACTGATGAAGGTGCTCACCTGGAACCTGCCCAGGTGACGCAAGGAGTCCCCATTGCTGAAGGGGAGGAGAGGAAACTCTCCATCAACTCGGAGCTTCCTGAAGATCAAAAGGCTGAGTTGATTTCCTGCCTGCTGAAGAACCTGGATGTCTTTGCCTGGTCAGCAGAAGACATGCCAGGGGTGGATCCTGATGTAGCTTGCCACCATCTGAATGTTGATCCCAGCTGCAAGCCCATCCAGCAGAAGAAGAGGGACGTGGCAACAAAGCTTGCAGAGCCAATAAGGGAGGAGGTTGCAAAACTCCTCAAGGCGAATTTTATTAAAGAAGTGCAATATCCCACCTGGATTTCAAATGTTGTAATGGTTAAAAAACCAGGGGGAAAGTGGCGAATGTGTGTAGACTTTACAAAACTTAATAAAGCATGTCCTAAAGATTGCTACCCCCTGCCTCGGATAGATTCTTTAGTTGATTCCGCGGTAGGATACTCTTGCATGAGTTTTTTAGATGCGTTTTCTGGTTATCACCAGATAAGAATGCATAAGCCCGACGTTCCTCACACGTCGTTCATAACTAACGATGGATGCTATTGCTATCTTGTCATGCCCTTTGGGCTTAAGAATGCCGGCGCGACCTATCAACGGATGATGGACCGTGTGTTTAACCATCAAAAAGGAAGAAACCTAGAAGTGTATGTAGACGATCTCTTAATTAAGAGTAAATCGTTTTCGCTGCACTTGCTAGATCTAGCAGAGACGTTCGCTACTCTGCGTAGATACAAGATGAAACTCAATCCTTTGAAATGTACTTTTGGAGCGAGTAAGGGGAAGTTTCTTGGTCATCTCCTTACTCCGGAGGGACTTGCCCCCAATCCCGACAAGGTAAAAGCTATTCTTGAAATGCCTACCCCTCGTTCACCGAAGGAAGTTCAGCAGTTAGGGGGAAGGCTGGCAGGTCTTGCAAGATTCCTCTCTCGAGTTGGAGATAGGAGTGCCCCCTTTTTCAAAACTCTCCGCGGTGCATCCAAGTTTGAGTGGACAGAAGAGTGCTCTCATGCTTTTGAGCAGTTAAAGATGCAGCTCACCTCATCGCCTCTGCTTCAGAGTCCCCGGCCAGGAGAGGTTCTTTTCTTGTATCTAGGGGTTGGCCCTGAGGCCGTCAGCTCCGTTCTCCTTCGGGAAGAAGGCAGAAAGCAGTTTCCAATCTACTATGTCAGCCATATCTTGAAGAGTGCTGAAACGCGGTATCCGATCTTGGAAAAGTTAGCCTTGGCACTGGTCATGTCAGCTCGCAGGCTCCGTCCATACTTCCAAGCACATTCAGTTCAAGTCATCACCGATCAACCTTTGAAGGGTGTGTTGGAAAGGCCCGAGCATTCCGGCAGGCTAGCTAAGTGGGCAATAGAGCTAAGTGAATTTGAAATTTCTTATGTGCCCAAGACAGCCATCAAAGCTCAAGTCCTAGCAGATTTTCTGATTGACATGCCAGAGTCCAGTTCTGATCAGGCAGAAAGGTCACCTTTGGCTTGGACCATCTATGTTGATGGTGCCTCAGGCAGAAGTTCTTCTGGAGCAGGAGTGGTCCTCATCAATCCAAATGGAATCAAGCTAGAGCAGGCCATCAAGTTCTACTTTCCAGTAACCAACAACCAGGCTGAATATGAATCCCTGCTAGCAGGCTTGAGGCTCGCGAGGGAATTAGGGATCGATCATGTTCACATCAGAACTGATTCTCTTGTAATGGCGTCGCAAGTCCTTGGCAACTTTGAAGCAAGGGAACCAGTCTTGAAAAAGTATCTAGCTCTTGTGAAAATAGAAATCGGCAGGTTTAAAAGCTTCACCATCGAACATATTCCTAGAACAGAGAATGAGGAGGCCGATTTTCTCTCTAAGCATGGGATACCTTCAGGAGGCACAACTTCCGAGCTCTTCCGCCCAGCAGTGGTGGAAGGAGATCTGATGCAAGTCGACCAGCGTGTCTCTTGGATGGACCCGTTTATCCTATTTCTATCAACAGGAAATTATCATCATACAGTTAGAGACAAGAAGAAGTTCAGAATAAAAGCAGCTCACTACTTTCTCGTGGCGGGAATCCTCTATAGAAAGACCTTCCTCTCAACCATGGCCCGATGTGTTTCAGAAGAAGAAGCTCACACCATTTTGCAAGAAGTTCATTCAGGAGAGTGTGGAAGTCACTCTGGAGCAAGAACTCTTGAAAGACGAGTCCTACGGCAAGGGTATTTCTGGCCCACAATGAAGAAAGACTCAGAGATCTGTGCTAGAAGGTGTGTTCAATGCCAGAAGTTTGCTCCGCTTCAGCACCAAGCTGCTCAGTCCCTCAGGTCGATTGCAACTCCTTGGCCCTTTGCGGTTTGGGGAATGGATCTCATTGGTCCTTTTCCCTTGGCAAGCGGGCAACGGCGTTTTATCATCGTAATGATCGACTATTTCAGCAAGTGGATCGAAGCCAAGGCATTGGCCAAGACAACGACTCAGATCGTCAAGAACTTCATTTGGGGAGAAATTGTATGTCGGCATGGGATACCAATGACAATAATCACCGACAATGGGCCACAGTTCAACAACTCAGAGATGATAGATTTTTGCAGGCAGATCGGAACAGAGCTGCGTTTTGCATCAGTTCATCATCCCCGAAGCAATGGCCAGGTGGAAGCTGCCAACAAGCAGATCCTCAACTTGCTCAAGAAGAAAGTGCAGAATCTCAAGGGCAGTTGGGCCGATCAGCTTCCATCAGTCCTCTGGTCCCTTAGAACAACGCCATCATCCGCAACCGGGGAGACTCCCTTCAAGCTCTCTCATGGCTCAGAGGCACTCATCCCGATTGAGTTTGAAGTCCCGTCACCCAGGGTGCTACTTGCAAGAGAAGGTGTTGATGATTGGGCTGAGTTGAATAATGAGGAGATGAGGTTCAGCTTGGAACACATCGAGGAGGTCAGAGATCAAGCGGCTGTAAGGCAGGAAGAGGTCAAAAGGAGGATGGCCCGTTATTTCGATCAGAATATAAGGATCAAACACTTCCAAGTGGGAGATCTAGTTCTAAAGAAGGTCGATGCTGCTGCAAGAGCTGGTTCAGTTGGAAAGCTTAATCCAAACTGGGCCGGCCCTTTTGTCGTCAAAGAAGTGTTAAAGAGCGGCGCTTATCGCTTGCAGACGTACGAAGGAGAGGATATACCACACACGTGGAGTGGGGATGACCTCAAGCGGTTCTATTCTTAAAACCTCCTACTTTCTGTATTCTCTTCAAAAATTGTTATGAATAGAAACTGCTTGCTAACACTTCTTCGAGTGTTTTGTTGTAATCATAACAGATAAGGCGCTAAGAGAGATTTCAAAAACGGTTCTACACCCGAACTCCTTCTTTCTTTCTTATGCTTTCTTTGCAAATACATTTTCTTAATCGAAGAATCCGTACTGACACCTTTTTTCTAGTGTTTTCTCTCTCTCCCAAAGACCCATAACGGTTCCCTGATACCAGGAGACATCGCCGAGTTCAGCTAGACCTCCCCTAGAGCCGTTGTCATTAGCGTAACACCACGAAGATCACGTGTTGCGAGGAGATTTCGCACCGTGTAGTGGGGGCTTGCAGGCTCTAGCGCGGTTGGATTCTGGACTTCGGATCCCGGCTGGTACCTGACCCCACCTTTGCATTATGGAGGGCAAGGTGGGTGTAAAGCTCTACCATGCCGTCATTAGGGATATTGTTACAACTTCGATGATCACATGAGGAAAGTATGCCGTTCAGGCTCACCTGCCCGCGGGTCATCTTAGCTTGTAACCCTCGAACACTCCATGGTACCCTCAAGCGGTGCCTGTAGGAGACCCACAGCTTAGACTGTACTCGAGGCAAGAGGGCAGGGAACCGTTCCGCCAAGTGAGCATCTTGCTCTTCGCAGGGAATTTTTTGGGTTGATTCTATAGCTTGTAGCCCGGTGAGGAAAGTATGCCGCTCAGGCTCACCTGCCCACCTGGTCGCGAGTTATAGGTCATTTCTGTTTTTAGCGGACTGCTTTTCTCTGTCCGCAGAGTCCGCTTTTTTGGGTTGATTCTGTAGCTTGTAGCCCGGTGAGGAAAGTATGCCGCTCAGGCTCACCTGCCCACCTGGTCGCAAGCTATAGATCATTTCTATTATGAGCGGATTGGTTTTCTGTATCCGCTCAGTCCGCAGGGTACATATTCAAGTTTATTTTCCTGTTATAAGCGGATTGGTTTTCCGTATCCGCTCAGTCCGCAGGGTACATATTCAAGTTTATTTTCCTGTTATAAGCGGATTGGTTTTCTTATATCCGCTCAGTCCGCAGAATTATAAGTTTCGATCACTTCTATTGTGGGCGGATTGGTTTTCTGTATCCGCTCAGTCCGTAGAGCTTTTATATAATAAATTCATCAATGAGCTTTTATATTATGTGCGGTCTGGCTTGCGGACTACAGCTATAACTAAGTACCCCAGGCATTGTTATCAGCTGGCTGTTCTCTGAGGCGGATGATGAATGAGTTGATGTCTAAATACTTTAATCAACAAGGTTCACTGTAAATAATATATCATGCGGACTGCAAGAGAAACTCGACAGAGTCCGCCTGAGTTTCTTGGTCCAAAGTGGAACAATATTCTCTAATCAGCAAGATTCATTATAAATGACATATATCGTGCGGACTTCAATTGGAGCTAAAACAGCGTCCGCCTGCTATTGTTTTTCTTCTAAAGGCAAACAACAATCATTTCTAATCAGCAAGTTAAAAAGCCCAAGTTTATTAGCATGACATGCGGACTGATAAATATCGGTGCGGTGAGCGTGGAAAAAAGAGCATTGCAGAAAGCACACAGGACAAAAATATATCCTTTCTATTTCTTCAAAAAATTTTTACATCATTCAAAATGTTCGGCGGACGGCAATCTTGCGTCCGCCACTTTTTACAAGTAAAATTACAAAATGTATACATATGCATTGATCATCAGTCAGTCCGCTGTCTCTTCTCAGCAGGTGCAGGGCTGTCACCAATGATGTCGACATCTGGAGAGTAGCCCCCCGAGCTGCTCCCACTGCTACCTGACCCTGAACTAGTGGCGGACCCGCTATGCGAGCTGCCAGTAGCAGAGGAAGAAGCAGAAGAGCCGGACTCGGCGGACAGATCCTCTCCTTGCCGGCTGGGTTCGGCATTGTCCGCAGGGACTTGCTCTTCACCTTGAGAACCTCCGTCTTCTTCTTCGTCTTCATCATCTTCCTCGACAACCTCTTTCCCTTTTTTGGCTCTTTCCATCGCCGCGACCTGAGGGGCCAGCTCAGGAAAGATCTCCAGGAAGGGGACGCTGCTCACTCCTTCCTTCATGAGGCCGTCGCAGGCAAGCCGCTCAACAGCAACCTCAACTGTCTCCATCACAAAAGGGAGCGTGGCGGCCCGGAATTTAGTGTTCTCCAAATCATAGGCGACCTGCAAAAGCAAGATTGCAAACTCAGACAGATCGCGGCGAATAGCAAATCCAGATCGCGGCGAATTCAACTCACCGCCAGCTCCTCTCTTTGCCGGGCATTCCTTTCTCCCAGCCGCGCGTTCCTTTCCCTCAGCGCTTCATTATCTTTCTGAAGCTGTTCATTTTTCCTCAACACGTCTCTGGCCAGTGTGGCAACATAATGATTTGTCACCGCGCTGTTCGCAGAGGCCTGAGAGGCCAGCAGAGGGAGGTCGGCGGCGGGCACCTTCTTCAGTTCGCTCAAGTTGCGCTTTCCGAAGAGAGTGGAGAGCGCAACATGGGCGTGGCGCGTTATCCGCGGACTCCTCCACGAGGGAAGTGCGGTGGATAAGCGGACATGCTTCTCCTTGCTGTGCCAATGGACCATAGGGTTCCCCCTAAGGTCCCTCTGGCTGATGCCAAAGCCGGACATGGAGAAGCTTTCGGAGGAGGAGTAGTCCGCAGCGACATCCCCTTCCTCCTTCCTCTTCTTTGCAACCGCTTCTTTCTTCTCCTTTTGTGTAGGAACAAAGTCGCTTGGCGTCTGCGGCAGGTTGGCGGGCACCGCCAAGGTCGCTGCAAAAAGAGAACCGGTTAAAAAGCATGGTGGCGGCGGATACAAAATCTGAGTCCGCTAATACTTACTGTCCTCAGGCGTGACGTCCGCTAAGCTCGCCAGCAGCGGAAGGTAGTGCTCAATATCAAGCCTGGCGTTGGCCAGGAACTCGACAATTGCGGACTCCATTTCGTTCAGCTGCACGTTTTTGAAAGCAGAGTCCGCGCGCACTTGCGGATAAGTGTGCGCGAACCCGAGGTCGCCCTCAAAGATTAAGAACCTTGAGGTCCAGTTGTGGATCTTGTTTGGAAGACCCACTACTTTCATCCCCCTGCAATAGAAGTAAATTACACCCTTGTAGGGGCGGCCTCCAGAGGCAGTTATGGAGCGGACAGAGAATATTTTTCGAAAGATGTTCATTGAGAAGGCAATCCTTTCAGATCGCAGGTAAGAGAGGAAGCTGCAGATCGCAGCGACGGTATTCGGCGCGAGCTGGCCTGGGACCATCCCGTAGTGCTCGAAAATTGCGGCAAGCTCCCATAAGAGCGGGAACTTGAATCCGCTGTCGAAGTGATCAACTGGAATGGCGATCTGGGTCGCCGTCGAGAAGTTCAATCTTTCCTGGTGTGCGGGTAGGCGGACAAGAATGCTGGAGTCCGCCATCTTCCTCTCCACAAAAGCCGCCAGATCAGCCTCTTTCAAAGTGCATTTTCTGTGGTCGGCAGAGTGGAAGGCGACTGCAGCATCAGTACGCGCGGACACCATGTTGCAGGCCGCAGGGTTTCGTTTACTTCAGGAATTTACTACATAGAGAAAGCAGAAGGCACTATTTATAGATAAAATTTCTGACAGCTTTTTGGCCAGTCCGCGTAGGTCGCATATTCAATCCGCACAGTCCGCAAAAAATTAAAAAGCAGCCAAACAAATAGCGCGGATACAAAGACAAATTAACATTCCAAGGGAAATCCAGGGCCAAGTCGCGGCCGTCGCAGCTTCCTATCCGCTCAGGTCGCGTATTTTCCCACCTGCAGGTTAGGAAGAAGCGGACACAGCGCTAGTCCGCACAGTCCGCCACAAATCATGCCAAAGATAAACATAAGAATAGCGGACATATAATCTGGATCCGCACAGATCAAATAGAATTTTCACAACACAGCATCGTTTGAGTAATCATACAAACAATATACATTTAATCAGATAAGTTCAAGGAATTGCGGACTCAGCGATCCCTGTTGTCCGTCCGCGCCGGCTTTTCTGCTCTGTCCCTGCATAGATGAGCCGCCTGATCGCTTATCTGAAGAATTTCACTGTATACCCGGCAGAGATGGTGATGGATGACGTTTATAGTCCGGTGCATATGGGCGGCTTCCCGGTCAACTCGACTGAGAGGCACCACTGGCTCCGCTGCCGGCCTCGGCTCCTCATCCGCGGGCTGCTGGCCACCTGCCGGTGCCGCGATCTCAGGAGGAACGCGATCTGACGCCCGCGGCCTCTGCTCAGCGACCTCAGCAGTCCGCTTCTCCTTTCCATCACGAGCCGACGCCAAGTGCTTGCCTCTGTAGTATCGGACGTCATCCGCGAGCCTTTTCTTTTCCCTTTCAGACCTCTCCAGCGCCCGCGAGATGCTGGCGACCTGGTCTTTGAGGGCCTTCTCGCGTTCTGCGAACGCTTTCTCGCGCGCCGCGGACGCCCTCTCGCGCTCCGCCGCTTTCTCTAACTCTGCTTTGACACATTGCATTTCAGCTTCAAATTTCTTCTCTAACTCTTTTATCATACTCAGGCTGGGTGGCTCATCTTCCGCGGACTCCACATGTGAGACCGCGTCGGCGCCAGTGTTGGGTGTCACCACGATCTCGCCACTCTCTATGGAGCCCGGCAGCGACTTTCTACCTGCAACAAATAAAGTCAAACTTCGCATTCAAAGGCAGTTCGCAGCGGACTAAGAAAAAGGATAAAAGATCACTTTTAGATATAGCGGCAGCGAGTTTCCGACTATCAAAGATGATTGGCCGCCTTGCCCGCTCTGGGTCAAAGGCGCTTAACCGCTTTTTCCATTCACGGTGAACCCTTGCTCTTCTCTCGGCAGCCGCACTTGTTGAGACCACGATATCGTCCGTCTTGGTGATAATTTTGATCGGTCTTGACGTCCGCGGCGGCGACCTGTAAAGCCACTTGCGCTGAAAGTATTTGGGCGCCGACTGAAGTTTACCTGACCGCATCAGCTCCGCCGCAATCCTCAGATCCTCAGCAGCTTTGTCCGCCGCGGCCTGCTTCGAGGCTGCCTCGACCACGGCAACATGAGCAACGATTTGCTTCTTTTGTTCCTCTATCTTCTCCTTCAGCCTCTCCCTCTCCTCTTCCTCCGCAGCGGACAAGGAAGGGAGTTCGTCACCCTTATCTCCAGCAGTCACTGCCTCATTCTGCTGCAGCATAACCAGCAAGGAGTCCTGGATTAAGTCAAGTTGATCGACGTCTATAGAATCAAATATCTCATCCGTGGAAAGACTCACCGTTGAGAGGGAATTCTCTCCCTGGATTTGGGCCTCCGGAGTAACCAGATCGCCGTCTGGAACTTCTTTGTCGCGCGGCCTGTGTTGTAAGTCCGCTTCCCCAGTCCGCTTGGAGATGTTCTTCTCCTTCATAGCGCGCAGCCTCCTCTCAACCCGCTCAGCGACGGTCTCTCCGTCTCTCTTCCTCTTCTTCCTCTTGGCGGTCTTCTCAGCAGCATCCGCGGCGGACCCACCTAAATCAGGCTGGTCAGCGCGGACAGGTTCAGGATTCACAGCAGCCAATGCCTTTGAGGGCGCGTTGTCCTCTACCTCAGTCCGCCGGTCTTCTTCGTCCAAGTCAACGATTTGCACCGAGGCATTGGGGGAAGATATGTCAGTCTCCATGTGTTCGCCAGTAGTGTCCGCCGAGGTCGCAGTCTTATGAGAAGGGGCGGAGTCCGACAAGGTTGCCATCTTCTCACTCCTCAATGGTTCGGCGTCGACTACGGGATCCTTGCGAGCAGAAACATCGACGTGGCGGACTGCTTTCTCCGCAGGCTTCTCGTTCTGGGAGTTTTCTCCTGCGAGGCGGGCAGGATCTTGTCTTGCCGGCCTCTTTGCAATTTTCTTGGTCTTCACTGGCGTTGACGGCTCCGAGTCGCCTTTGGCAGTGAAGCTAGAGAGGAATGTACCAAGTCTTGCCATGCCGGACTGGAAAGTGGAGACCGCAAGTGGTGAGTATCGCCCCGTGTCGATCAAGATTCTCAGCAGATCCAGACCCTCCAGCAGTATTTATAGGTTTGGCGGCATTTTCGAGGTTTGCGGACTCGGCGGTTAAAGAAACATTTTCGAAGTTTTTCTGGAAACTTAAAAATGTGCGGGGATTATGTTAACCCCTCAGTCCGCAACATACTCCAAGTTCCCAAAGCCCCCATTCAGCAGGCGCGGACAGAATTTGTCCGTCCGCCCAGTCCGGCACTGTCGCCAGTCGCGCCAAGGGTGATACTCCAGCAGCGGGCGCAAAGCCCAGTCCGCTCAGTCCGCCGGCGCGTTGGGCAAGTCTCCAGCGGCGGACGCAGTATCTCGTCCGCCCAGGCCGCCGGTCTCCAGTGGCCGCGCCCAGCAGCAGTGGAAGCTCCAGTTCGCGAGCCCAGTCCGCCCCTTCTGTGCGGACTGGCGTGTTCTTTCTTTTTGCTTCCCGTCACCGCTGCCCGGTTCTCCTGTACCCCGGGCAGCCGGTTATTTTAGCCCTGCCCGCTTGGGCAGGCCCCCTATCCTATAAATAGGGGGGAGGTGGTGCACTCAAGGCACGCTGATTCGGACCCAGGAGCCTACTTGTTACAGGCTGCGGACTCGAATCCTGTGCCTTGCGGACTCCCCCTTGCTCTACTTCCCTCAGTCCTTTCCTTTCACTTGTAACCCACTTCTTCTTCAATCAAGGGAAAGCCCGTCGCAAGAGAGGTATTCAGGCCGCGACGGGCGAAGTCTGTTGTTGCCGTGGTTCACGGCCCTGCTCCTCTTTCAGCTCTCATCCGCTTAGTAGATCGCTGCTCGCAGTCTCCCCTTTTTCCCGTGTTCGAACCGTTAGCTGGTTGTGCCCGACTCCCTGTCTGTTTTCGTGCATCAACACCAATAACAACCCTTATCAATAACCATAATCCGGGTTGGAGGAACCACCCCAACTTCTCATGGAGCAATGCGAATAATGCGCAGCGGCCGCCCAATTCTTTCGCGCCTGGATTTCTGCCGCCTTCCCCTCTTCCCAAACCATCCCCGATGGAGGAGAATTTTTCTAAATAT
Organism: Platanthera guangdongensis; assembly: GCA_039583875.1. Classification (NCBI taxonomy): domain Eukaryota; kingdom Viridiplantae; phylum Streptophyta; class Magnoliopsida; order Asparagales; family Orchidaceae; genus Platanthera; species Platanthera guangdongensis. The sequence goes on from CM077159.1 coordinate 63,758,459, forward strand.
ATCGCTTCCAACGAGTCAAATATCCGAAACATCACCGGATCGCTAAAAAACTTAGAACTCCAGGTTGGATATCTTGCGCGAATGATGTCCGAGCGCGCGCTCGGGGCACTGTCGGGAAACACGGAGCCCAATCCGCGGGAAAATATCAACGCTATAACCCTCCGTAGCGGAAAGGAGGTGATCGATCCAAAACGGACCGATCCTCAGGTACATATTTCACCTCCGACCCCTCTTCCCCCTTCTTTGATTATGCCGCCTTTACAAATTTTAAATGAAAAAATTATTAAAACGCCCTTGCCATATCCGCACACCTCGATCGTGGGCGTAAGGACGCGCAATATGAAAAATTTATTTTATTATTAAAACAAATTCATATTAATGTTCCCTTCTGCGAGGCAATCTCTCAGAAGCCTAATATGTGAAATACTTGAAACAACTTCTTTCCAATAAACAAAAATTAGAAAATATTTCGCATATTTCTCTTAATGCTGACTGCTTAGCGGCTCTTACTAATAAATTTCCCCTAAAAATAAATGACCCGGGACGGTTCTCCATCACGTGCCTTTTTGGCAATATATTATAAAATACGCTCTAGCAGATTTAGGAGCGAGCATTAATTTGATGTCATTCTCGCTCTTTCAAAAATTAGGTTTGGGCACTCCGGCCCCTACTAAAATGCGAATCCAACTAGCAGATCGCTCGGTTAAGTTTCCCGTCGGAGTAGTGGAGGACGTACTTGTCCGAGTTGATAAGTTTATCTTTCTGGTATACTTCGTCATCTTGGACATCGAGGAGGACACCGATGTCCCAATTATACTCGGTCGCCCTTTTCTCGCTATTTCCTGCGCATTAATTGATGTCAGTAACGGTCGTATCCTCCTTCGGGTAGGAGATGACGAAGTTACTTTCTCTATTAATCCCTCTATAGGAGACTCGTCATCGAGCGATGACTTTTGTTATAATTTAGACACATATATCAGAGATTGTTCTTCCCCTATTTTTGAGTCTACTATTTTAAACGATGATATTTATGCGCTCAAAAAATTTAACTGCGATGAGGATACCTCTATAGACTTGCCTTTCGAACCAATTGGTAAGAAAGACATTGGAATTAAAACCTCGTTAGAAGAACCGCCCTGCCTTGAACTCAAACCCCTACCCGATTCACTCAAATACTCCTTTTTGGGGAAAGATGATACACTCCCTGTTATCATTTCTTCGCATTTGAGCGAATCAAAGACTTTGGATTTATTGGGAGTTTTGCTTACACATCGCCACGCAATTACGTGGCAAATTTCTGATCTCAAAGGGATTAACCCGTCTTTCTGTACCCATAAGATTTTCCTTTTCGATAATTGCCGCAAAACTTTTCAGCCGCAAAGACGTCTTAACCCAAACATGAAAGACGGCGTTAAGGCCGAAATTATTAAATTATTAGATACGGGGATTATTTATCCCATATCGGATAGTACGTGGGTTAGTCCCATTCATGTGGTGCACAAAAAGGGCGGTCTTACTGTAGTGGAGAATGAGCACAATGAACTCGTCCCAACTCGTACTGTTACGGGTTGGCAGGTGTGCATCGATTATAGAAAACTAAATGACGCCACCCGTAAGGATCATTTCCCACTACCATTCTTAGACCAAATTTTAGAGCGTTTGTCGGTCATCCGTCTTTTTGTTTTCTTGATGGATTATTGGGGTTTTTCCAAATCCCCATTTCCCCCGATGACCAAGAGAAAACAACTTTTACCTGCCCGTTTGGTACCTTCGCATATCGAAGAATGCCATTTGGCCTCTGCAACGCGCCCGCAACATTCCAAAGATGTATGCTGGCGATCTTTGGCGAGCTGGTAGGAGACATTATGGAAGTCTTTATGGATGACTTCTATGTTTTCGGAAGCTCTTTCCAGTCTTTTCTTCATAATTTAGATCGTGTCCTTCAGCGATGCGAGGACACATATCTTGTTTTAAATTGGGAAAAATGTAACTTTATGGTTCGAGAAGGTTTGATTCTCGACCATATGAATTCGTCTAAGGGGATGGAGGTCGATAAGGCCAAAGTTGAAATTATCGAAAAACTTCCCCCGCCTTCCAACGTTAAATCTATTAGGAGTTTCTTAGGGCACGCAGGCTTTTATAGGCGTTTTATTCAAGATTTTTCAAAAATAACAAAGCCGCTTACTCGCCTCTTGAAAAAGGAATCAAATTTTGTCTTTGATAGCGAATGCGAGTCTGCCTTTAATTTCATAAAACAAAAACTTGTCAATTCACCTATTTTAGTGGCGCCGGATTGGACCCTTCCGTTCGAAATTATGTGCGACGCTAGTGATATTACCGTAGGAGCCGTTCTTGGCCAACGTATAAACAGATATTTTCATCCTATTTACTACGCTAGCAAGACACTCACTTCCGCATAAGGAAATTACATGACAACGGAAAAGGAACTTATAGGCGTCGTATTTGCTTTCGATAAGTTTCGCTCATATATTACGCTATCCAAAGTTATCGTATTTACCGACCATTCCGCCTTAAAATATTTGTCAGCGAAAACGGACGCCAAACCCCGCCTTCTTCGATGGATCCTCCTCTTGCAGGAGTTCTATTTAGAGATCCGGGATAAGAGGGGCGCGGAAAATTTAGCCGCCGATAACCTCTCCCGCATAGAAAATCCCGCTGCGGAAGCACTCGTCGAATCTGACATAAATGACAGATTCCCCGAGGAACGCCTCCTAGCCATAACAACTAGTTCATCTTCCCCACCTTGGTTTGCTGATTTTGTGAACTATTTATTTGCGAGGGTGCTTCCAAAAGACTTTTCGAGCGAGCAAAAGAAGAAATTCTTTTCTGACTTGAAATATTTCTTTTGGGAGGACCCTTTCTTTTTTGTATCTGCGCGGACCAAGCGGTCCGAAGATGTGTCACGGGTGTGGAGTGCACGCAAATCCTTCGGCACTGCCACGAGGGTCCGGCTGGTGGGCATTATAAAGCTAAACGGACCGCACGGAAGGCGCTGGAGGTGGGCTTCTTTTGGCCCACTCTATTCAAAGACGCTCACAATTTTATGCGCGCATGCGTTAGCTGTCAGCGGTTTGGTAACATATCTCGTCGCGACGAGATGCCCCAAAATTTATTTTTAGAGTGCGAAGTCTTCGATTTATGGGGCATAGATTTTTTTCGGCCCCCTACCTCCGTCTTTCAAAAATATGTATATTTTAGTGGCGGTCGACTACGTATCGAGGTGGGTGGAAGTGCAAGCTCTCCCCACCAACGATGCGCGAGTCGTCGTTACATTTCTTAAAAAACTATTTTCTCGCTTTGGCACACCGCGCGCTATTGTAAGCGATAGGGGGACGCATTTCTGCAACACCCAGATGGCTAAGACGTTAGCTATATACGACATCACGCACAAACTTGCCACCCCTACCACCCGCAAACTAGTGGCCAAGTCGAAGTAGTAAATCGAGAGATAAAGCGCATATTAGAGAAAACCGTTTCACTTAATAGGAAAGATTGGTCCATCAAACTCGACGATGCATTGTGGGCTTATCGTACCACATACAAAACCGCAATTGGTTGCACGTCGTATCGATTAGTCTACGGCAAAGCGTGTCATCTCCCCGTAAAATTAGAACATCACGCACTTTGGGCTTTAAAACTCTTAAATCTCGAAGCTAACTTAGCCGCCCAAAATAGAAAACTGCAACTAAACGAGCTCGATGAATTGCATGCAAACGCTTACGAGAGCAATAAGTTCTATAAGGAGCGTTCTAAGATTTATCATGACCGAAAACTCAAGCCCCAAAAAACTTTTTCTCCGGGCTATCTTGTCCTTCTTTATAACTCACAACTTAGACTTTTCCCCAGGAAACTTAGATCACGTTGGTCCGACCCCTTCAAAGTTGAAGAGGTTTGGCCTTATGGGACCGTACTCGTCTCCCACCCGGATAAAGGCTCGTTTAAAGTGAACGGTCATCACTTAAAATTATACATAGCAGGTGATCCTGTGGGCGGTAATTTCGAATCCATAACCCTCCTAGATATATAAACTGCCAAAATAGTCAAGCTACGCGACTATAAACAAAGCGCTCCTGGGTGGCTCCCCATGTTTATCGTTTTCGCTATCTCTTTACTTTTTTCTTTGCTATCTTTCTTCATAATGCAGTGTTCCCAAACTGCGCCTTCCCCACCTCCTGACAGGGAAGCTTCTACCCCCCCCCATCTCTTTTCTTTGTATATATTATCTTACCTGTTTTGTTCCGCATACTTACGTTACAACATTGGGGACAATGTTGGACTTAAGTATGGGGGTGTTTTCTCGCTTTTTTTTTCGCATTTCTATTTTCTACACTGTATTTCTATTTTCTGCACTGTATTTTTATTTTCTGCACTTTAAACAGAAAACAAAAAAAAGAAAAAAAAAACAATAAAAATAACAAAAAAATTTGAAAATGAAAAAAGATCCCAACAACTTAAAGTTTTTTTTTCCTTTCTTTTTAAACCAAAAATTCCACAAAAAATTATAAAACAAAAAATTAAAAAAAAAATTATAAAACGAAAAATTCCAAAAATCTTTAGTTACATTTTGTAAATATTTTTGTAAATAATCTTCTCTCTCCCCCTTCCGCTTCCCTCTCATTTTTGTAAATAACTATTCTTTTTCTCCCTATCTTTGTAAATAGAATGAAAATTTTCTTAAAAAAATACAAAAAAAACTTTTTATGTATATATTAATGACATAAACTTTAAAAATCTTAAAACAAAAGATATAATAGTTCAAAAATTCAAAAAAAAATTGAGAAAAACAAAACAAAAGTACAAACAAAGATAATAAATGAAAAAAAATGATGATAAAACTATAAAAATAAAAAAAAATGTTTTGAAACAAATAAATCAAATATTCCATCCTTAACTTTCTTGCTACCCAAAATTTTGCTTTGAGTTTATTTATATGTTAATTTTATTAATTCTCTGTTTACTATTCGTTTGTTAATTATTGAGTGAAAAATTTAAATAGCCGGGTTAAGTTTTAAAGAATTCATTATGTTTTGTTAAAAATAGCGAACTCGTTTTAGGCACAACTTCTAATTTTTCATTGATTGGAGCACGTGTATTATGTTAGAAAATAACGACTATAGGATTCCATTATGTTTACTTTTATCTTTCTGAAAAATTGGAACTTACAATTTATTAAGCTTGCTCTCAAAATTGTTTTTAATAAAAAATCTAGTTTTCTTTTCTCACCTTTCTTATCATGACCTACTTGGCATGACAAAATTGTTATCCTTAAAAGATCCGGTGTCAATGGGAATAAGATTTCGTTCCGTAAACATAGGCACCCAATAGATTAAAAAGATTACATGTTATGGAGTAAGAGGATAAAATTCATTACTCCTACACATATACATTGTGTTAAAATTTATTATGAAGTTGCAAAAAAATGATATTAGGAAAATAAAATTTCATTTTCCTAATAATCCAAAAAAAAAAAAATGGAGGTTCGAGAAAAAATTACCTCGCCTCAAAATCAAAACCCTCTTCATATAAACCAACATCAATCCACTTGCCAATTTCACGATTCTAGATTTAATACAAAAATCTTTTTGAGAGCATAATTTATAAATTGCATTATTTCCAGTAAAACTCCTTTAAGCTAAAAGTTAATATAATTCCAAACTATTCTTTTTAATCTAACCATTACAATTATTGCTTTCTATTTTATTATTTCAAGAAGTCTTTTGGCCAAACCTTTGCACTATTTAAATCATCTTCATAAATTTAGGACTTAACTCTTACACCCCGTTTATTTATTTATAACTTTCTTATAATTGGTTAAGCGGTAGCTAAACTTAGAGTTTTTTTCTATTCCTTATAAGTTCACCTCAAACTTTTGCTCTGTAATAGCAAAAGCTTAAGTATGAGGGTATTTGATGAATTATAAATATGACTATTTTGATGTACATTAAAAAATGGTTTTAATTTATTTTTGTTATTTTTTACTTCATTTGCTGTAATAAATTGCTCCTATTTTTTAAATATTTTTTAACTTAGTTTATTTTTGAATTTCTGAAAAATTTGCAGAAATTTGCCAAAATTGGCTAGTACACGCCCGTGTTCCTTGGGTCACGCCCGTGACCAGGGCGTGACACGTCAACCACCAGTGATTCAGTATTATTTTGAAGAGAAAAGCCTGACACGCCCGACCACACGCCCGTGTCCATCTGACACGGGGAGTGACCAAGCCCGTGTTCATCCCGCTCGACGATTTCAACTCGACGTTCGTCGACCCAAGAGGAACACGCCCGTGTCCGATGAGCGCCACGCCCGTGTCAGCCCGACACGCCCCATGCCGAAGCCCATGACCATCTCTCGACAATTTCCGCTCGACGTTTGTCGAGTGTCGACTCAACACGACACTCCCACCGTCACGCCCGTGACCTGGGGCGTGACTTTCTCCACCTGGCCCGACAAACTGCCGCCGGCGAATCCCGAAGTCAACAACGCCATTAATCGCAGAACGACACGCCCACCGTCATGCCCGTGACCTGGGGCGTGACCACCCCATTTTCGGCTGCAAAGTAAAATCGCCGTCAAATCCGTCACTTCACTGAATTCTGGTGTTTAATAGTGCTGACACGCCCACGGACACGCCCGTGTCGGAGGGTGTGTACTTGGAAATTTTTGCCTATAAAAAGGCAGCTACTGTATGAGTTCAGGGTTCCAAATTTTTGAACCATTTTGATGCTAAGGGCTGCCCTTTGGAGCTAGTTTTGGGGCTATGTAAGGATCTTTTCCCCTCCTTTTCAAGTTTGTTTAAGCATTGTAATCAACCTTTTTTGTTAATAAAATCTTTTCTTTACATCCTTATAATGCTTTGAAAAATCTCTGAAGGCCTCCTTTTCATCAATCCTAAGTACTTTTAATTTCATTTCCATATTACGTGTGTCTGTGTATGAGTTAAAAATTGCAAAATTTATGTTTTAAAATGAAAAAGAATTTGTTTTACTATCATAATAACAAACTTTATAGCCGTTATTATGGCCGAATTCATTCTCAAACTCTTAAAAATTGGTTACACTTAGGATTTTTATGCTTTAAAATACGTTCTTATGAACTTGTAAAACGTTAAAAAGGTGGTTTTCATCCCTCTTAACTTAGCTTTTACTTTGATTTAATTATAAAACTATTGCTTTTTTTTAGCTTACTCCCACTTTTTAAACCATTTTACAAGGCTATAAGAATGTATAAATTGTCATTTTTATTTTTCATCAACTTTCATTTTAAGTAATTACAAAAAATATTTTCGCTCGAACAATTTTTATTTTCACTTTTTATGCATTTCTATCAAAATCTAACGGTAAAAATATAAACGTTTTAATTTTTCGGGCACTTGCCTTTCTCACTTTAATTTGAAAACTTTTTGCTCAAACATTGTTTATTTCTTCTTTTTACGCATTTCTACCACATTCCAGCAGTAGAAATGCAGTCATTTTAGTTTTTCAATAACTTTGTTTTTCTCAATTATTTTAGCACGAGTGTGTGCGTGTATGAGATATTTTTCAGCTCCTAAGTTAATTTATGTAAGTGTGTGTGTGTGTGTGTGTGTGTGTGTGTGTGTTTATTTATGTCGAGTGCGTGAGTAGTTACTTTCAAGTAGAGTGCGTGTGTTGTTTTTATTTTTTCGCCTACTCATTTGAGTTAATTGGCTGGATTTTATTCAAGTCGAGTGCGTGTGTTGTCTTTATTTTTCTGCCTACTCATTTGAGTTAAATGGCTGGACTTTATTCAAGCAAGTGTGTGTATTTTTATTTTCCGCCAACTCACTTGAGTTAAATGGCTGGACCGTATTTTCAGTCCTACTCGTTTGAGTAGGACTTCTAATTTTCATTCTTTATTTTTCCACCTACACACTTGAGTTAAATGGCTGGATTTGATTTTCCGCCTACTCTCTAGGAGTTAAATGGTCAGACTTTATTTTGGTGTAAATATTTAAGGAAGCCATGTAATCGTATTTATTTTCTCTTACTCGTTTGAGTAGGACTCGCTTTCATTTCAGTCGTACTCGTTTGAGTAGAACTTGCAATTTTCAGCTTTTATTTCCCGCCCCCACTCGTTTGAGTGAGACTTGCAATTTCAATTATGCAATTTTCTCTTATGTGTAACTTAGTTTTATTTTTGCCTCTTGTTATATGTTTGAATGAGTGCGGGTGTGTTTAATTGTAATAACTTTTGTAATGTTAGGGTATTTTACTTTTCTTTTTATTTTCTTTAAAACCCTTCAGCGAATAGTTTAGAATGCTCGCATAACCAAACATATAAGGTATCCCAATTCCGATGAGTGGCTAATTGCTTTTAGCCCTCGGTATCGAAGAGCTTTGGGATATAAAATGTTTTAAATAACCAAATGTCTAATTTTTCGATTTAATTAAAAAACTTAAGGTTTACCCCGGGTTAACGATGCGTAGAACCACATATCGATGTGTGGGCTCTATTTCCGTTATCCATACGCTAGCTAGTCGAGAGGCCGTGCATATGGACAGATCACCCCTGGGTAAATAGAGTTCCATACTAACCCTTGAGAGAGGAGGCGCGCTAACTCTACTGGATTGGGTTCCCCACCCAATAGCGGGGTTCTTAGCATACTGCAGGAATTAAGGGGAATCCTTCGTCGGATGAGAGCCCGGTCGAATAGCCTTAATGTCCAGGTGAGCGATATTCCTAGAGATAAGTGAGCTCATTATTTTGAACCTCCACGGCCAAGTTTCCGCTTTAATTAAATTGAAACTTTAGATCTCTAGTTATTCAAATCTTTTTTTAATCCTAATGTAATTCGATACCGGGAGTTATCTCTTCATCGTCTATTTTCTTAAATCTATTTTCGTCCTATTTTAATTAAAACCCTCAACTTACTATTTAGGTAAAATAATAGTGATTTCGGAGCAGTAGGGGTAATCAAATCGTTCCCGGGAATAATACGACCTCGGTATTCTCCCGAATATCGAGTACTACTTGCGATAGGTGCACTTGTCTCATCTAGCAAGCCCGCAGCGATCGACTCACCGAACCAACCACAGTAAGAGTCTGTTCGCGGGCCAATCACTCTCCCTCGTATGTTTTCTAGCGATAAGCGCCGTTCTTTAACGCTTCTTTGACATTGAAGGGGCCGGCCCAATTCGGATTAAGTTTTCCAACTGAGCCAGCTCTTGCAACAGCGTCAACTTTTTTAATAACCAGATCTCCCACTTGAAAGTGTTTGATCCTTACGTTCTGATCAAAGTACCAGGCCATCCTTCTTTTGACCTCTTCCTGCCTTATTGCCGCTTTGTCTCTAATTTCCTGAATGTGTTCCAGGCTGAATTTCATCTCTTCATTGTTCATCTCAAGCCAGTCCTCAAAACCTTGTCTTGCAAGCAAAACCCTAGGTTATGGAACCTCAAACTCAACTGGAATGAGGGATTCTGAGCCATGAGAAAGTTTAAATGGCGGTTCGCAAGTTGCGGATGAAGGTGTCATTCTTAAGGACCAGAGGACCGATGGAAGTTGATCAGCCCAGCTGCCTTTTAGATTCTGCACTTTCTTCTTAAGTAAATTAAGGACCTGCTTGTTGGCTGCTTCAACTTGGCCATTACTCCTGGGATGATGGACCGATGCAAACCGCAGTTCTGTTCCGATTTTCTTGCAAAAAATCAATCATCTCTGCATTGTTGAACTGTGGCCCTTTGTTAGTGACTATAGCCATTAGTACTCCATATTGGCAGACAATTTCTCCCCAAATGAAATTCCTGATGACCTGAGTTGTTGTCTTTGTCAATGTCTTTGCTTCAATCCACTTGCTGAAGTAGTCAATCATCACTATGATGAAACGCCGTTGTCCGCTTGCCATGGGAAAAGGACCAATGAGATCCATCCCCCAAACTGCGAAGGGCCAAGGAGTTGTAGTCGATCTGAGTGACTGAGCAGCCTTGTGTTGAAGTGGAGCAAACTTCTGGCATTGAACACACTTTCTAGCATAAGCCTCAGAGTCTCTCTTCATGGTGGGCCAGAAATATCCCTGCCGCAGGATCCGTCTTTCTAAAGTTCTTGTTCCTGATTGATTTCCACACTCAACTGAATGAACCTCTTGCAAAACAACGGGAGCTTCTTCTTCTGAAACACACCTGGCCATGGTAGAGAGGAATGTTTTCCTGTAGAGGATTCCTGCCACTAAGTAATAGTGAGTTGCTTTTATTCTAAACCTTTTCTGATCTTTGATTGAATGGTGAAAGTCCCCTGTTGACAGATAAAGAATGAACGGGTCCATCCAGGAGGGACGTTGATCAACCTGCAAAAACTCTGCTTCCTCCACTGCTGGGCGGAAGTGTTCGGAAGTTGTTGGTCCTGATGGCAGTCCATACTTGGCAAGAACATCTGCCTCCTCATTTTCTGTTCTGGAGATGTGCTTAATGGTAAAGCTGTTGAATTTTCCGACTTCTATTTTCACAAGAGCAAGATATTTCTTCAAGATCGTCTCTCTTGTCTCAAAGTTACCAAGGACTTATGCCGCCATCACCAGGGAATCAGTCTTGATATGAACATGGTCAATTCCGAGTTCTCTTGCAAGTCTCAAGCCTGCTAGCAAAGTTTCATACTCGGCTTGGTTATTGGTCACTGGAAAATAGAACTTGATGGCCTGCTCCAGATTGATGCTGTTTCGGTTGATCAGAACCACTCCTGCTCCAGAAGAATTTCTGCCTGAGGCACCATCAACATAGATGGTCCAAGCCAAAGGTGACATTTCTACTTGATCAGAACTGGACTCTGCTGTGTCAATCAGGAAGTCTGCTAGAACTTGAGATTTGATAGCTGTCTTGGGCACGTAAGAAATTTCAAATTCACTCAATTCTATTGCCCATTTGGCTAATCTACCAGAATGCTCTGTTTTTTCCAACACACCTTTCAAAGGTTGATCAGTAACAACTCGAATTGAGTGCGCTTGGAAATACGGACGGAGTCTACGAGCTAACATGACAAGTTCCAAGGCTTACTTCTCCAGAATCGGATACCGTGTCTCTGCAATTTTCAGAATATGACTAACATAATAAATCGGGAACTGTTTCCTATTCTCCTCTCGAAGAAGAACAGAGCTGACTGCCTCAGGGCTAACTCCTAAGTACAAGAAAAGCATCTCCCCTGGCCGGGGACTCTGGAGTAGAGGCGTTGAAGTCAGCTACTTCTTCAACTACTCAATGGCCTGAGAACGCTCTTCTGTCCATTGGAACTTGGACGCTCCTCGAAGAGTTTTAAAGAAAGGAGCACTCTTGTCTCCAACCCGAGAGAGGAACCTTGCAAGACCTGCTAACCTCCCCCCTAACTGTTGAACTTCCTTAGGCGAACAGGGGGTAGGCATATCAAGAATAGCTTTTACCTTGTCTGGATTGGGGGAAAGTCCCTCTGGAGTAAGGAGATGACCAAGGAACTTCTCCTTACTCGCCCCAAAGGTGCACTTCAATGGGTTGAGCTTCATTTTATATCTACGCAGAGTAGCGAACATCTCTGCTAGATCTTGCAAGTGCAGCGAAAGAGACTTACTCTTAATCAAGAGGTCGTCTACGTATACTTCTAGATTTCTTCCCTTCTGTTTCTTAAATACACGATCCATCATGCGTTGGTAGGTTGGAGCAGCATTTTTAAGCCCAAAGGGTCGTCTATAAGGTAACAGTAGCAACCATCATTGGTAATGAATGACGTATGAGGAACGTCAGGTTTATGCATTCTTATTTGGGGATAACCAGAAAATGCATCTAAAAAACTCATAAAGGAGTACCCTACCGCAGAATCAACTAAAGAATCTATCTGAGGCATGGGGTAACAATATTTGGGGCATGCTTTATTAAGTTTTGTAAAGTCTACACACATGCGCCACTTCCCTCCTGGTTTTTTAACCATTACAACATTAGATATCCAGGTTGGGTATTGAATTTCACCAATGAAATTTGCCTTGAGGTGCTTCGCGACCTCCTCTCTTATTGGCTCAGCAAGCTTTGTTGCTACATCTCTTTTCTTCTGCTGCACAGGCTTGAAGTTGGGATCAATATTAAGGTGGTGGCAAGCAATATCCGGATCCACGCCTGGCATGTCGTCTGCTGACCAGGCGAAGACATCCAAGTTCTTCAACAAGCAGGAGATCAGCTCGGCCTTTTGATCTTCAGGCAGATCCGAGTTGATGGAGAGCTTTCTCTCCTCCCCCTCAGCAATGGGAACTCCTTGCATCACCTGGGCAGGTTCCAGGTGAGCTCCTCCTTCAATAGCAGTTTCTGAACTTGGAGAGGCTTCCGCAGCCGCTGCTGGAGCAATGGAAGGACTGACATCAACCATGTTAACAGTGCGAACATAGCACTCCCTTGCTCTCCTTGGGTCACTCCTGACCCGGCACATCCGTCGATCGGCGAAGAACTTGATTGCGAGGTGGTAAGTTGAGACCACTTCTTGATACTTATTCAACAAAGTTCTGCCGAAGATGGCGTGATAGCTACTGGGAGCGTCGTCCACTATGAATTGAACTTGCTTGGTTGCCCCTCCAAGCTTTACTGGCAGGATGACGCTTCCTTCAACTTCTTTCCTCTCCCCAGAGAAGTCGTAGAGTGGCCCTTCGGTGGAAAGCACAGGCTTTCCAGTCTTCAGGGCCTCAAAGGTTGATTTAAACAGCAGGTTGACTGAACTTCCAGTGTCAACGAGAATCCTGTCAACTGTGAAATCCCCAATAGCAGCCTTAATCACAACTGCATCATCGAATGGATTTGCTATTTGGGGCAGATCAGCTTGGCCAAAAGTGATGACCTTGCTCGGTGGAGCATTGGAAGAGGAAGAGGCCACCTCTGCTCGAGTAACCCTTGATATTGATGACTTCCGAGTAGACTCATTTCCTACGCCACCGTGGATAGAGAAGAGTCATCCCAGGACTCCTTCATCATCTGCGTCAAAGCATTCAACCGGAACATTGATTGGCCCCAGACGGCCTTCGTCCTCTACCTCCACACATTCTTGATAAGTTTCAGCTACTTCCTTACCTTTGGAGGTGGATGGCTTTGAAGAAAAGTCTTTCTTGCTCAAGTCAATCTTGCCCTCAGCAAGCAGTTTCTCTATTAGCATACGAAGGGCTTTGCAATCTTCGGTCAAGTGACCCTTCTCCTTGTGGAACTAGCAGAAATGCGCATTGTTTCTTGGCCTCCACTCTCTTTGAGGCCCTTGCTTCTTCTCTTCCGATTTCGTTTGCAAAATCTGGATGACTTCGTCAAGATCCAGACCTGCAATTTCCTCCATGGAGTTAGTATCACATCGGCTCAGAGTAGGCAGGGCTGCTTGCTGGAGGATGGGAAGCGCTTGGAGCAGAATGGCGGGAGTGGCGGCCAACAGGATGCATCCCTTCCTTCAGCCTTAGCTGTCAGGGATGAAACATACATGGTGTTGGCGTTTTCGTCTTCAATGAAGCGGTTGACCATGGCGATTAACTCCTGATATGTTTCTGGTGCCTTTGTTGTTGCTTTAAATTTCAAGGGGCCTTCCCGGAGCGCATGAATCAAGGCAACCTTGTAGTAGTTGGGGTTCACATTCCTTACCCCTTGAATCTCCTTTTGGATGTGATTAACGAATCGTGCAACTGATTCGTTGTCCCTTTGCATGATTTCAAAGAGAGCGGCTGGTCAATCTTTTCTCTTTCTTGAGGTAGCAAAACTCAGTAACAATTCTTTGCGAATCTCAGCGAAGGAAGAGATTGTGCCCGAAGGCAGCTCATATAATCACTCTCTCGACTGTCCTTCGAGAGTGGTAACCAAGAGTTTGCACTTGACGGCGTCAGAGAGGCATCTCAGTGCAACTGCCCCTTCAAACGCTTGGAGGTGGGCGACTGGATCAGTCTCCCCTGAGTAGAATGGAAGGCGAGGTTCTCTGAAGTTGTTTGGGGCCGACTCCCATCAGATTCGATCAACAAAGAGAGATGAGGTCTCGAATTTAGCAGGGTGAAAAGGGCGGACTGAAGCTGGGGAGTCCCCGTGCTCGGCGGACTGGCGATCAGCATAATGGAGCTTGCGGGCAGGAGTGCCCTTGGCCGCTTCTCTGAAAAAATTCTTGAATGAGGCTAACTGCTCCTCCTGAGTGCGCAGAGGGGCGGCGGACTGGATAGGATCTCGAGGAGTGACTGGCGGTTGCCGAAGCGGAGTTCGACGAGCTGGAGTCTGGCGGACTAGCGAGTCCGCAAGTTCTGCTGCGGCCTGGGGAGCAAGACACTGGGTTAATACAAGCAGGGCTTAGCTGATCGTGTCAAGATGCTGGTCAGTCTGCCTGCGGGATTGCCCGGCCTCAAAGCGAGCTTGCTCGATTGCATCCCAGAGAGAATCCTCCGAAGAACTGGAGCGGTCTGAGTAGCGAGCTCGGCGGTCTGACATGTCTGTCTGCTGTATTCAAAATACTACGCGAATCTGAAGGTCGCGTGTTAACTGTTGATGCACAAAAATGCAAAGGGGTCGAGCACTACCAGCTAACGGTTCGAGCACAGGGGAATAGAAGGGAAAAGAAAGACTGCGAGCAATAATCTACTAAGCAGAGGAGAGCAAGAAGAACAGCAGGGCCATGAGCCACGACAACAACAGCCTTCGTCCGTCGTGGATTGAATGCCTCTCTTGCGATGGGCTTTTCTTTAACTGAAGAAGGGTTTGATTACAGGTGAATGAAGAGATGAAGAGGCAAGAGCTGAGCAAGCTGGAGTCCGCAAAGCATGAAATTCGAGTCTGCGGCCTTTAACAAGTAGGCTCCTGGGCATAAGTCAGCGTGCCATGGGTGCACCACCTCCCCCCTATTTATAGGATGGGGGCCTGCCCAAACGGGCAAGACTAAAATAACCGACTGCCCGGGGTACAGCAGAACCGGGCAGCGGTGATGGGAAGCAAAAAGAAAGAACACGCCAGTCCACGCAAAAGGGGCGGACTGGGCTTGCGGGCTTGAGCTTCCATCTGCTGCTACTAGGCGCGATCCTGCTGGAGGACGGCAGCCTGGGCGGACTGAACACTGCGTCCGCTGAAGTAGAAAATCCAGGGATCCAAAAGCATGGCGAACCGGGCAAACAGAGCGTTGAGTCCGCCTCTAGGGGACCATCATTGGTGGCCGATTGCTGCTGCATTGCCGAGCTGGGCTGACTGCCGAACCGTATCCGCCCGTGATAGGTCAGGAAACTTAGAATTATGCCGAGTCGCCGGGCCATGTGGACTGCCAAATTTAGTCCCCCGGATAATGAAGTAGGGCCTTGGCATCTTGTGGGTGTTGCAGACTGAAGGGTTAACAAGGAAGATAGACTGATGCGCTGGCGGTAAGATTACCGTTCACGGCCAAGTAATAAAATGGAGGAGTAGCTTCCCCAAGTATCGATCTCGCGTGGAGTGCAAGTAGGGAGCATGGATTTCGCTTTCAGAGAAATGAATGAAAGTGCTAAGTAAAATCGAGGGGTTTGATTTTGGTTTGCTACACTAAGCAGCATCAAACTAGTGCGGGTCGCCGTAACCGCGTCGCCAGGGTGAATTACTCCAAAGAGTAATAGCAGAGATGAACAAACTATCGAGTGTCGTAAACACCTCTTAGCAACGCGCGCTTGTAGTAGTCGCTAGAACGGCTCAAACACGACTTTCTCTAACAAGGAAGAAACTCATCAATATACATCATGAACAAGAAATCACCATAAAAAACCATAACAAGTCCTTGAACAAAACATGGTTAATAAACCTCAAGCATACTAGCACAAGATTAGTTTAACGTAAATACAAGAAAAGAGGTGATGAAATGCAACCAAGCACTCGAAGAATCTCAAAGATTCACGGCCGGAAGCGAGGGTTGTGGAGCCTCGTCCAAGCTCGGTCTTTGGAAGGTATCCGGGATTCCGAAGGGCTGTCACTTCCTTCTTCAACCCGGCTTCTTCGTGTTGTAGTTGTTGATTCAGATCGGAGAGAAATGCCTCATAAGTTCTGCAACTAAGAACTCAAAAAGCAGCTTGGAGGTCGGCAATGGCGATGGCGGCTGGAGACAAAGCTTTAGTAAGCTCCTTGGAGGAGAAAGGGTGGTCGGATCAACCCTCCAAGGAGGAGAGAGAAAACAACGACTTGAGGGGCGAGTTCCCGCTCCAAGGGGAGGAAATGGCGGGGGAAAACGAAGTGTCCAGGTCCAGGAGAAATCTGCGGCTTAAATAGTAAAGTCAGAAAAAATTGTCATGCACGGTCTGGCACACAACCGTGCGTGCACCGTATGATATTAATAACCAGAAGGCACCTGAAGAAGAAGAAGCGTTGACCCGTGCATTTCCTTCGAGCACGAGCGATCAGCCCGTTCTTGAAGTTATTCGCACGGGTAATAACAGAGAGCAGAAATAGCAGGAAACCAGGTGAAATCATGCATTTCACGCGCTCACGGGAGCTTCTGCCCGTGCGTGAAGAAGACGCACGACCAACCACAGAATAGAGAAAAACCAAAAGGCTACTGGAAAACCATGCGTTTCCTTCGCGCACGGTTCCGAAGAAACCGTGCGTGAAGCAATCACACGGGCTGGTCAATCTTCCAAAATAATCTGCAAAAAATGCACGACGGAAAGAAACTGTGTGCCAATAAAACACACGGTCATGTGTTTTCCTCAAATCAGCATTCTGAAGAGGGAAAAACTGACCACCTGCAAACAATAAAACTAGCAATGGAGGACCCTCCAGCAATCAACAAAATGCAATAAAAACTACTGGAACGAGCCCCGGGGAGCACCAAGTGCATACTCCCAGCAATCGAATGCGCAATTGCGCACCCACGGGCTAGAAAAGTGCACTAAATGCGAAACGCAGTAGGAACGCTATATTAATGAAAACAACAAAAAAGTGAAGCGCAAAGTCAGGAAAACCAGCCCAGATGAGTCTGCAAAACGATATATAAACGTGACTCATCACACCCCCAGACTTACCTATTTGCGCGTCCCGAGCAAAGAAGATCCTTACGGACTAGAAAAAGAACTGACTAACACAGTAATTATGATTTGGGGTACCAAGTGAAGTCGCACGCTCGCGGGCGTAAAAATATAATAGAGAAAATTTCTAAGCATGCGAAATAATTTATACTTTTCAGCATGCATAACAAAAATTCTATGACTACGCATAAACAGAATCACGGTGAGTCCTCCGGTAACGCGTAGGGAGAAAATAGACTATCCGCTAAGGCGAGTATTGCCAAAGATAGGTATTCGGGACAACCTCCAAAGGAATCCACCAATGTCAGTGACCATATGCTTGCCCGTTTGCACTCTCTCGACGACACTAGTTTGCCTTAAGCGCAAGTCCGTAGGAATTCAGGTGGTAATGGGGCTTGGATTAAGGCGGGGTAATCAAGGATAAAAACGAAGGCTTCGCACAAAACCCAACTGAGCTAGCACCAAAAGACTCTATCCACTACCCACAAAACACGCGGGCACACCACACTACCAGACTTATTTTTTGAAATACGGGTGTGCCTACGCCACAAAATATACTAACTCAAATCAGATTTTCAGTTATGCTTTTCCTTCCTCTTTTTATTTCTTTTTCAAATTTTCTTTTTATAACTTTTCTTCTTATTTCTTCTTTTTCTTATGCACAATTCCAGCAAATAAATTCATGGGAGCACAACCACACATTTCACCAAGAACAACACCGCATCAACACCCTCATCATGAAATTAAAAAACAGTAAAGCTAGACTTGGGGTGCGACTATGGTCGGCTACTTGGCTTTGGTGAAATAAAAGTTGAGCTGAATCGAAGGAGGGGTGGGCACAACGGGGCTAGCGAGGATAAGATGTTAGGAACGGGTACAAAGCTCAACCTGGCCAAAATGATGGCCTACATCATGCTCACGCTTAACTAACCATGCACCAATACTTCAAGAGTAGCTTGGGGCAAGTTCTTAGCCAACGAGAAAAACTATCCATCCTCCCGACTCGAGCAATACGAATCTAATGGCTGTCTACACACATCCCTAAGTTACCGTCCGATTCACACCAGATTCAGTAAATTTTGAGAAGAATAAAAAGAATTTACGCAATTAGAAAAATATAAAACTAAAAGCATGCTGAAAACTTAATTCTACTCTAATTTCTACACGAGACGGGAGTACTTGACTAGGAGCACAGCAGGGTCAACATTTTACCCTGTCTCACAATCCTATGTTACCAAGGTAATTTTCCTAAATCTAACGAAACAAGTTTGACTCGCCGTACACAAAAAAGCTAAGTACGCGCTCATGTGGGTGCAAAGATGTGCAATGCAATGAACTAAACAAATAAATTAAAAATAGCTACTGGTATGCAAATGAAGTGCACGTGCAAATGTAACATCGACAAGCTCTCCCCCAGAATTAAGCTAAGAAGCACAGCAAAATATGTTGAGGTCAAAATTAAATGAGAAAATGGGAGAAGTTACCCAATGCTCAGAAGATGAGCATACGAGAAGATTGGCTTTAAACTTGATCAATAAGCCGAAGGCCCAAACCAAATCACCTGCAAGAAGCTCATCTCCAACCAAGCAAATAATAGGCCCGCACACTCAAAAAGCTAAGCAAACATATTAAATGCAGCAAAATTGGATTGTCTCCCAGAAGCCCTTTTCTTTACCGTCCTTAAGGTGGACCAAATACTTGTATTAACAGTTTTATACAATGTTCAGGTAACCACTCGAAGAAGAGAGTAAATTAAATAGCCAGCGAAAGTAAAATAACTCAAGAAGCCAAGCTATCATCAGGATCTTGTAACCACAGGCAGTGCACGTCCTTTTCAATAATGCCACCATCAAACTTCTTCAAGCGGTGCCCATTCACTTTGAAAGTGTTATCCTTGGTATCTGGAATCTCAATTCTGCCGTAGGGAGAAGCACTCACTACAGTATAAGGACCACTCCATCTGGATCTCAACTTCCCAGGGAACAGCCGTAAGCGTGAATTATATAAAAGAACCAGGTCGTCCGTCTAGAATTCCTTGGGCAAGATACGACTATCATGCCAGCGTTTTGTCCTTTCCTTATATATGCGCGTGCTTTCATACGCGCGCAAGAGGAATTCGTCGAGCTCACAAATCTGCCCATGCATCTTACGCGACACCTGCTTGAAGTCCATGTTGATCAATTTAGTGGCCCACAGTGCATTTTGTTCCAATTCAACTGGAAGGTGGCAAGATTTCCCATAAACTAGTTAGAATGGAGACATCCCAATGGGCATCTTAAATGTCGTTCCATAAGCCAAAAGAGCATCATCCACTTGCTTTGCCCATTCCTTTCGGTTGGAGTGAACCGATTTTTCCAGAATTCTCTTCAGCTCTCTGTTCGAAACTTCCACTTGACCACAAGTCTGGGCATGATACACCAATGAAACCTTGTGATGAACACCAAACCTTTTTAGAAATTGAGTTGATTATTGGTTGCAAAAATGACTACCTCCATCGCTAATTATAGTCCTCGGGGCACCAAAGCGGGATAAGATATTTTTATGTAGGAAGTGGAGTACGGTGCGAGCATCATTCGATGCAACCGCCTCTGCCTCCACCCATTTGGACACATAACAACAGCGACCAAGATGTAATGCTTCCCATGCGACATGGGGAAGGGACCCATAAAGTCAATTCCCTAAATATCAAATAACTCGCAGACCAGCATGCTGTTCAAAGGCATCTCATCA
The DNA here is from genome assembly GCA_039583875.1 of Platanthera guangdongensis. Lineage (NCBI taxonomy): Eukaryota > Viridiplantae > Streptophyta > Magnoliopsida > Asparagales > Orchidaceae > Platanthera > Platanthera guangdongensis. The sequence continues at coordinate 63,778,152 of CM077159.1, forward strand.
CAACGGGCGATGTTTCCAGTGCGTTGACATTCGTTGCACTCTCTGACATATGTAAAAGAATCCCAAAACAACGTAGGCCAAAATAATCCGCACTGAAGGACCTTGCGAGCAGTCCATGCTGCACCAAAATGTCCACCTGCCTCACGATCATGACATTGCCTCAGAATGTCTTTAACCTCAAGTTCTGGGATGCAACGTCGAATAACACCGTCAGCGCAGTTTCGGAACCGGAGAGGATCCTCCCAAAGGTAATATTTTAGGTCAGAGAAAAACTTTTTCTTTTGTTGATACATTAAATGCGAAGCCAACGCTTTGCTTCCCAAAAATTGGCAAAATCAGCATACCACAGAGCAGGCGTACCAGAAGAAAGTGCTAAGAGGCCTTCATCAGGAAAGGCATCAGAAATGGAAATTCCACGCGAATCCTCAAATCCTCCCCCGTCGAGTCTCGACAGATGATCGACAATCACATTATCAATTCCTCGGCGATCCCGAATTTCAATATCATACCCTTGCAGTAATAAAATCCAACGCATAAGCCGAGGTTTGGCTTCTTTCTTGCACATGAGGAAGCGAATGGCCGCATGGTCAGAGTGCACCACTATCTTGGAAAGGACCAAATAGGAGTGGAACTTTTCAAAAGCAAAGACGACGACCAAGAACTCCTCGGTAGTGGTGTAATTTAGCTGCGCATCGTTCAATGTCCGACTTGCGTAAGCAATCGTAGGGAAGATTTTATTTTTACACTGCCCCAACACAGCCCCCACTGCCACGTCACTAGCATCACACATTAATTCAAAAGGAGCTATCCAATCGGTGGATGAGAAAATCAGGGAAGTAAGTTACCAAGCGATCTTTCAAGCAGTTAAACGACCGATGACAGTCATCATTAAACTCAAACTTAGCATCCTTCACCAAAAGATTGGATAAGGGCTTAGCTATAGCCGAGAAATCCCGAATGAAGCTCTGATAGAACCCAGCATGCCCCAAGAAACTGTGAATGCCATGAAGTGACGAAGGAGGGGGCAGGTTTTTAATCACCTCAACCTTTGCAGGATCCACTTCTAGCCCCAGCTGAGAGACTTTGATTCCCAGAACAATCCCCTCATGCACCATGAAATGGCAATTCTCCCAGTTGAGCACTAAATTGGTAGCCTCGCAGCGCTGCAAGACCAACGAGAGGTTGCGCAATGCTCCATCAAAGCTATCACCAAGTAGGCAAAAGTCATCCATGAACACTTCTTAGAAATCTCCAACCATTTCACGAAAAATTGCTGTCATGCAACGCTGAAAAGTGGCTACACAGTTGCACAACCCAAAAGGATGTCGCCGGAAAGCAAAAGTCCCCCGACGGGCGCGTAAACGTTGTCTTTTCTTGGTCCTCAGGGGAAATAGCCAACAGATAATGTCCCGAATACCCATCCAAGAGACAGTAATACCGATGCCCGACCAGCCTTTCCAGCTTCTGGTCCATGAATGACAGTGGGAAGTGGTCTTTTATGGTTGCCGCATTTAACTTTCGATAATCAATGCAAACTCTCCACCCAATAACAGTCCTTGTAGTAAGCGGTTCACCAATCTCATTACGAATGACAGCAAAACCCCCTTTTTTGGGGACCAGCTGAACCAGACACACCCATTCACTGTCGCTTGGGTAAATATTCTCAGAATCCAAAAGTTTGATAACCTCCTTTTTTACCACCTCCTGCAACATAGGATTTAATCGGTGTTGCGGTTGAGAAGATGGCTTGAAGTTATTCTCTAGTAAAATCTTATGCATGCAAATAGCGGGACTGATCCTTTGAACATCTGAAATTTTCCACCCAAATGCTTTCCTATGTAGCTTTAGCAAATCAACGAGGCGACATTCCTGATCAGCCATAAGGTATTCTGAAATAATGACGCGGTGAGTGTCTTTCTCCCCTAGAAAGGCATACTTCAGAGTGTCAGGAAGCTTCTTGAGCTCGCGAGAGTCTTCGGAATCGGACGGGGGAATGGCCGCACGCTCGTGGCCTCCATCCCGTGCCTCATGAGGCCTTTCCAGAATGTCCATATCGGGACCCCGTAACTCATCTTCATCCTCCTGAAACTCCATTGCACCCAACTCAGCTCGGTCAACCTCCCTTGACGCCTTATACATATCTAAAACCATTTCCTCTAATTTAAAGCGCAACATCAACAAACCCTTCTCCGCATCAAGGATGGACCTGACAGTGGCAAGGAATGGCCGCCCCAGAATAATGGGAGCGTCAGACATATTCTTAATGTCAAGTATAACAAAGTCTGCCAGAAAGGCCAACCCATTAAAAACAACCGCGAGATCTTCAACCACTCCCACAGGTTTCTTCCTCGATCGATCAGCCAACTATAGAATGATATTAGTGGGCCTGAGAACCCTAGAGTCCAGCTCACGGAAGATGGATAGTGGCATGAGGTTGATAGACGATCCCGAATCGCATAAAGCCAGTCTAATTATAGATCGCCCAATAGTGCAAGCAATCGTAAAGCTCCCTTGTTCATTTTGTTTCAGAGGCCAATGTCGTACTACCACACTGGGGCAATCCTCCCGTTCGAAATACTGCCGCATAACTCAAAGGCCCGATGTTTGGCAAAATGATCTTTCAAGTACTTCGCATAGCGAGGCACCTGAGTCAGCAAATCCACCATGGGAATGTTAACCTGAAACCCCTTCAAAATATCCTGAAACTTTTGCTGCTGCTTCTCCTTTCTGATATTCTGCAATCTATGCGGAAATGGGGGTTGCACTTGCTGAGTTTGAACTTTAGGTGTAAAACTCACCGACGGTTCCTTGGAAGGCACATTGGTACAATGCTCAGCCTGACATTCAGAATGTAGGTCCTCCTGAAATGCAGGATTCTCCACCAACCTACCACTTCTGAGGTTCATAGCATTAACAGTTTCAGCAGGAGAACATACCCACAAATTCAACATCTTACCAACAACGGCGATGATGTCCTGCAGCTGTCGCAATATTACGGCTTGGGACTGCCACCAACTTTCAACCCATTCCAGAAAACCACAGAAAAGACGTTCGCTCTCCCCCGTATTGTTAGCTCTGAAGCCAGAGCTGCCGTCCACTTCAGTCATGGGAAGCATCTTCCACAAACTACTCGAACACACCACATCATCCACGATCCGCCAAGCATCATCCGTGGTCCTGTTAAGGAGGTCACCACCAGCGGCTGTGTCGAACAGGTATCGAAACCTCTCATGAATACCGAAATAAAATGCTTGCAAAAACCGCACTCCAGATGTGTCCAGCCCAGAGCACCTCGATCGCAACAGCTGAAATCTTTCCCAAGCCTCACAGAGAGACTCACCGGGAGCCTGTGCGAACGAGATCAAATCTAAATTCACCTGTGTCAACAACGTACGCGAACAGATCTTTCCGAGGAATTGCACTTCAACACACTTCCACGAAGTCAGCGCACTCGTGAAGATATACCTATACCATTGTCTAGCTTTCCCCGCAAGAGAAAACGCGAAAAGTCTAATCATAGCCACATCCTGCATTTTCCCGCATAGCAAAAAGTGCCACAAAGCTCCAAAAAGCTATCGATATGAGCCCTGACATTCTTTCCTTGGAACCCAGGAAATAAACAATACTGCGAGACAAACTTGATCAGATCCGCAGACAGCTCATAGTTATTCGCCTTGTGGTTAGAGGCTAACATAATGTCCTGCATTTTGAATTAGCCTATGGCAAAATCGAACTGAACAATGTGAGTACAGAAACGGATAGAATCATCAAACAACATCCATATTTCTAAAAATATGTGCAACACTCACAAATAGAGAACACTAAAAACACCAAAACACTCACAAACGTTTCCCAAAAGAAACAAAATCCAAGCAACAGTTCCACTCCCCGGCAATGGCGCCAAAAACTTGATGCGCTAGCAGTAAGATTACCGTTCACGACCAAGTAATAAAATGGAGGAGTAGCTTCCCCAAGTACAGATCTCATGCGGAGTGCAAGTAGGGAGCATGGATTTTGCTTTTAGAGAAATGAATGAAAGTGATAAGTAAAATCGAGAGGTTTGATTTTGGTTTTCCTACACTAAGCAGCATCAAACTAGTGCGGGTCGCCGTCACCGCGTGGTCACGATGAATTACTCCAAAGAGTAATAGAGGAGACGAACAAACTATCGAGGGTCGTAAACACCTCTTTGCAACGCGCTTGTAGCAGTCGCTAGAACAACTCAAACACGACTTTCTCTAATAAGGAGGAAACTCATCAACATACATCATGAACAAGAAATCACCGTACAAAACCGTAACAAGACCTTGAACAAAACATGGTTAATAAACCTCAAGCATACTAGAATAAGATTAGTTTAAAGTAAATCCAAGAAAAGAGGGGATGAAATACAACCAAGCACTCGAAGAGTCACAAAGATTCACAGCCGGAAGCGAGGGTTGTCGAGCCTCGTCCTAGCTCGGTCTTTGGAAGGTATCCGGGATCCCGAAGGGCTGTCACATCCTTCTTCACACCTGGCTTCTTCGTGTTGTAGTTGTCGATTCTGATCGGAGTGAAATGCTTTACAAGTTCTACAACTAAGAACTCAAACAGCAGCTTGGAGGTCGGCAATGGCGATGGCGGCCGGAGATAAAGCTTTAGCAAGCTCTTTGGAGGAGAAATGGTGGCCGGATCAACCCTCCAAGGAGGAGAGAGAAAATTACGGCTGGAGGGGCGAGTTCCCGCTCCAAGGGGCAGAAATGGTGGGGGAAAACGAAGTCTCCCGCCCAGGAGAAATCTGCGGCTTAAATAGTAAATGTCAGAAAAAATGGTCACGCACGGTCTGGCGCACGACCGTGCGTGAACCGTGTGATATTAATAACCAGAAGGCGCGTTGACCCGTGCATTTCCTTCACGCATGAGTAATCAGCCCATGCGTGAAGTAATTCGTACGGGTAACGATAGAGAGCAGAAATAGCAGGCAACCAGGTGAAATCGTGCGTTTTACGCGGGCACGGGTGCTTCCACCCGTGCGTGAAGAAGACGCACGACCAACCACAGAACAGAGAAAAACCAAAAGGCTACAGAAAAACCGTGTGTTTCCTTCGCACACGGTTCCGAAGAAACCGTGTGTGAGGCAATCACACGGGCTGGTCAATCATCCAAAATAATCTGCAGAAAATGCACGATGGAAACAAACCGTGCGCCAATAAAACGGACGGTCGTGTGTTTTCCTCAAATCAAAATTCTGAAGAGGGGAAAACTGACCACCTGCACACAATAAAACTAACAACGGAGGACCCTCCAACAATCAACAAAATGCAATAAAAACTACTGGAACGAGTCCCGGGGTGGACCAAGTGCATAACCCGAGCAATCGAATGCGCAATTGCGCACCCACGGACAAGAAAAGTGCACTAAACGCAAAACTTAGTTGGAATGAAATATCAATGAAAACAACCGAAAAGTGAAGTGCAAAGTCAGGAAAACCAGACCAGATGAGTCCACAAAACACTATATAAACGGGAGTCATCATAGACCCAACAGCTCTGTTTTGAATCAAGCAGGAAGATAACAAGTCGAATGCAAATTCCATTGATCGATTTCAAAGGAAAACCCTTGATGTCATTAACATTCATCCAGACTTTTACAAATAGGCCTTGATAAATGGACTTCAAGATGGTCCACTCAAATTTAATGTTAGCAAAAAGGAACCAATGACCTATGGAGATCTTATTAAGATAACAAATCAATTTATAATAGGTGAAGCAGCGAACGCCAACTGCATATCTTTTATGAATCACAGAACTAACCAACGTCAGAAGAAATCTTGTCATCAACATCTTGGTTCTTCATAAAATGGTTCACAATTCATAAATCATAAGCCTCCTCCTTTCCCTCAGAATAATCCTGCAGAGCCTCCGCAGCCGGATAAAGCATCAGAATTTATAGAAACATGCCCTATCTTGTCTTTTGATCCTAAAACACTCAAGTATGAGAAAGTATTCAGATAGGTATGTCAATTTCAAAGTCCCTATGGAAGATATTCTGCCAATTCTTATAAGAATGCCAGAGTTTGAAAATCCATGACGTATGAAATCAAAGATTAAATATCAACTTGAAGAGCTTTTCTGCAAATATCATAAGGACATTGGTCATGTCACGGAAGATTGTCGGGCTCTTAGGAAACTGGCAGATCAATTTACAAAGGCAGTAAAATTGCAAGATTATGTTGTCCTATGATCCTCCAGCACATTTCCCACTAACAAAGTCGATGGAGCAAACAAAGATTTTGTGAAAGTGCTTGAAATTGGAGTAATATCTTGTCTGACTTTTACATATTTCATGTATCTCCCATTTGTTTGGAGTTTCCTGCATTTTTTATTTTTCTTCGTCAATATTACTTGTAACAGATATAGCAGCAAATCACTTCTCACCAACATCCATCTTCTTAAAGATCTCTTGGCAGTAGTCAGCAGTTGGGTTCTACCAGACTTCAAGTCTGTATCCTTTTACTATGCCCTCCACTGCAATAAGCATTCATATGCTCTTTAAATCATGTTTCATAATTTTACATTCAACATTGACATACACATGTGGATATATGCCTAAGGAAAAATGATATTATTTTAGGACCTCCACATCCCGCTCGACATAAGTCGCAGATGTGTAGTGGCAATCCTGCTCGACATCTGTTGTGGATATTAAGCATTATTCCCGCTCGACATCAGTCGCGAAAGTTAAGTGTTAACCCCACTCAAATCATTTGCCGATGAGTTATAATAAAAATATTCTATAGTAGTGTTATTTCTCATCTCTTTATTGATGGCACAACTTTTGTGACCCTGTGAGAAAAACAATGCTGCCTTGCGCGCACCTGCTTGCTTGGTCACCTAAGTTGTGAATCATTTATTTTAGTGCAGACAGAATCTTTGTATCCGCTCAGTCCGCAGATTTTTGCAGTGGGTTTATTGCACGGCCTTTGTGACCCTGTGAGAAAAGTAATGCTGCCTTGTGCGCACCTAAACTCTTAGTCACCTAAGTTATGAATCATCTCTTTCAATGCAGACAGAATCTTAGTATCTGCTCAGTCCGCAGGATTTTTGTAGTGGATTGATTCCACAGCTTTTGTGAACCTATGAGAAAAGAAATATTGCCATGTGTGCTCATGCCTGCTTGGTCACATAAGTTGTGAATCATTTCTTTCAGTTTAGGCAAAATACCTATCACCACGGTCCGTAGGCCGCGCGGTCATATATTTCAGCCTGATCTTTTCAGCTTATTCCACGTAGTCTGCAGGCCATGTGGTTGAATACCTGCCTGTTTTATACAGCTATTTTATAATGTGTACTGTTATTCCCGGCCTGAGTCAGCTGACTTATATCATTCATTCCCATTGGCCTGCGACTTGCAGTTTCAAGGTTAAGCATATCGGCTTTAGTCTGCCGACTAAAGCCACATATTCTAACCAGCCAGCAACATGCCATATCGAGGATAATATAAATTCAGTTTACCATTAATCGGCCTATTCTCTGGTTTACTCATTATTAATAACAATACTTCAAGATTATTTCGGTTGCTATCAAAAAAGCCGCAGCGGTTAACAAGCTTAGCCGTGTTGGAACCCTAGTTATAATTTGGGCAAGGATCACTATTAGGATGTTTAGATTGACCCAAAATGTATAGTCATGGGTCATAGGTTTATTTCCAGATCTGCCTCAGAAGGACTCTCAAGAATTGCAGAAAGAATTCCAAGAAATGGAGTTGTGACAAAGTTAGGAACTCAGTTCAACGAACAACGAACTCAGGTCGACGAACTCAGAGTTCCTTCCCTAAGTTTAGGTTGACGAACTATGATCTCAACCAATAAGTTTAGCTCGACGAAATCCAACTGAGCTCGATGAACTCCGAGCACAGGTCGACGATCACTGAACTAAAGATAGATTCTCAGCTCGACGAAATGGAAACTGAGCTCGACGATCTGCGAGTCCAGATCGATGAATTCTGTGAAGTTTTCAGGGAGATGTTTTACCGTTGGCAGAATTAATTAAGGCGATTATAACTCTCATATTTAATGGAAATAGTCATTCAAAGGCAACATTAAATGTGGGTTGTTTTAGAACTTAATTCTGAATTAATTCCCAATGCATCTTCTACTCTCTCGGGAATGCTTCAGCCATTATCAAGATAAATGAATTCAAATTTTTGAATTCGACCTAAGAGAACAATGGAAAGACAGAAAGTAGAACAGAGAAATAATGAAGGCTTTCCTTTTACAGAGAAGAAAAAACTCTGCACCAATCAAGATATTAACAGAGTTCTACATCTGCTCCAGGCTTTCAAGAGACTCAAATCAATATCAGTCTAAAAAGCTTGCTGGAGATCATCATCTATCTGAAGGCCTACACCCTGAAGCAAAGCTTAATTCTTTCCTGAACAATTCAACATCTCATGGGGAGCTTTGACATCATCAAAATCCACTAGTCTTCTCTCAGTGATTTGAGGTAGAGAAGACAACATCATTTATTTTCTCTTTCCTGTGTACAGGGTTTTTACTACCTTCAAAACTAAACTCTTGGTGGCAGGGCACCTGATCAAAAACCCGTGTGTTTGTTTTTGGGCACCTAATTAAAAGCTCAAAGGGTTGTGAGATCTCCCTGAAAATAGATCTTGTGGTGATAGGGCGCCTGTGCAAAAACCTATTGGTGGCAGGGTACCTGATCAAAAACCTGTAGTGGATTCCTACCGGGGTGGTAGAAGTGTGGATGTATCCAAGATTAGGGGAACCACTATAAATCCTTGTGTTGTCTGGTTGTGCTTCTCTTTATTTTATGTGCTGTGATTTCTTTTCTCCTTATATATTTATCTCTAGTGTAAATTTAAGATCTATCACCTAACTTTCAATTGGTATCAGAGCTTATCAATTGCCTAAGGTGTCTTTTAATTGGTATCAGAGCAAGGTTTCTTTGGTTGTACATGCTAACACCTGAACCAAACTATCTGATAGATCTTATATTTCTTAAGAGTTTATAATGGCACCAAATGAAGAGTTTTCAAGCACCAGACCTCCTATGAGCAATCTACATAAGCTTGCACTATGAAAGACAAGGATTAGGATTTTTTTGAATTCCATTGATGAAGCCATTTACAACTCCATTTTGACAGGTCCTTATAAACCATTGGAAAGAACAATCATCAATGTTGTTCCATCAGCTCAATGGACAGAAGCCCAGAAAAGGCTAAAGATTGTTGATGCACAAGCAAAGAACATTCTTGCACAATCAATGTCTGATGACATTTTTCAGGAAATTGCAGAATGTCATCAGTAAAAGATATTTGAGACTCCCTCACAGAAATGGTTACTAGATCAGCTAAAGAAAGAAAATTCGAAGCTGAAAATTGGAGTGACTCTGAAGCTTCATCCTGTTCAACTGAAGATGAAGAAGAGTCTACAGCAAGAGAATTTTGACTGATGGCAATAAATGCCTCTTGCAGTAACCCTGATGAAGAATCAAACTCTGATGAAGAATCAGAATGTGAATCAGAAGAGGATCAGGTAATCACTTCCTTTGATTTCTCTTCAGAACATTTAAAAGAAGATTTTAAAATTCTATTTAAAGATTTAATTTAATCTGAGAAGGAAATAAAACTTCTCAGAGAGAAAGTAAATAATTTTTCTTCTGGAAACATAAAACTGAAAGAAGATTTAAAAAATAGTTCGAAACAAATAGTCTCATTAGAATCAGTTAAAGACAAAGAAAAGTTAAATGATTTAGACAAAATAACTGAAGTTTTATCAAATCAAACTAAAAATCTTTAGAAATTTTTTGTTCAATATAATTCGTCGAACCAAGCTCGACGAAAACAACACTATTCGTCGAACAATGCTCAACGAACTACAAACAGAGATTTTGATTTTAGCTGTTTAGGAATTTTTGCTCGATGAAAATAAAACATGATTCGTCGAATAGAGGTTGATGAATGTTTAACAGAGAAAACAATTTCTATTTTTCGCTGAGCAGAGATCTACGAAACCACTACAATTGGTCGAACTCAGTTCGACGAAATTACCTTAATTCATCGAACTAAAAATAATTTTTATTCTCTTCAGAATTATAATCAAACTCAAAATTTTACAAATTCTTTTACCCAGTGGTTCATCCCTTCTAGGAAATTTCATCCACTAGGTTATAAAAATCAACCTGAATGTTCTTTTATTTCTAATTATTATAAAAAAGAATCAGGACCCAAGGTAATCTAGGTACAAAACTCCTAACATCTCTTTTCAGGAAAATACCTATCTTTCCACAGAGGAACAATGGTATTTGATAATAACCATAAGTAATAGTCTCAGTTAATACAGAGGATACAGTAGTAGCTGTATATGGTGAGATTGTTTAGAAGTCCACAACAGTAAGGGGAGATTGTTTATTCTATTTATAAGGGGAAATTGCTTGGAAGGATGGAGCAATAACTTTATTTTATTTATTTTATTCATTTTATTTCTCAAAACATCTTTGTACATCTGCTGAAAAATTTAAAATTCTTGCAGATTATTTTGCTTTGTATTTTATTTGTTTTTGTGTAAACTCAAATAGGGGGAGATTGTTGGAACCCTAGTTCTGATTTGGGCAAGGATCCATATTAGGATGTTTAGATTGACTCAAAATGTATAGTCATCGGTCATAGGTTTATTTCCAGATCTGCCTCAGAAGGACTCTCCAGAATTGCTGAAAGAATTCCAAGAAATACAGTTGTGACAAAGTAAGGAACTCAGTTCGATGAATGACGAACTCAGGTCGATGAACTCAGAGTTCCTTCACTGAGATCAGGTCGACGAACTCTGATCTCAAGCAAGAAGTTTAGCTCGACAAAATCCAGCTGAGCTCGACGAACTCCGAGCTCAGGTCGACGATCACTGAACTCAAGACAGATTCTCGGCTCGACGAAATGGAAACTGAGCTCGACGATCTGCGAGCCAAGATCGACGAATTCTGTGCAGTTTTCAGCAGGTGTTTTACCATTGGAAGAATTAATTAAGATAATTATAACTCTCATATTTAATGGAAATAGCCGTTCAAAGGCAACATTAAATATGGGTTGTTTCAGAGGTTAATTCTGAATTAATTCCCAAGGCATCTTCTACTCTCTCGGGAATGCTTCAGCAATTGTCAAGATAAATGAATTCAAATGTTTGAATTCGATAGAAGAGAACAACAGAAAGATAGAAAGTAGAATAGAGAAATAAAGAAGGCTTTCCTCTTACAGAGAAGAAAAAACTTTGCAGCAATCAAGATATTCATAGAGTTCTTCATCTGCTCCAAGCTTTCAAGAGACATAAATCAATATCAGTCTTAAAAGCTTGCTGAAGATCATCATCAATTTGAAGGCCTACACCCTGAAGCAAAGCTTCCTTCTTTCCTGAACCATTCAACATCTCAGGGGGAGCTTTGACATCATCAACATCCACTAGTCTTCTCTCAGTGATTTGAGACAGAGAAGACAACATCATTTATTTTCCCTTTCCTGTGTACAGGGTTTGTACTCCCTTCAAAAGTAAATTCTTGCTGGCAGGGCACCTGATCAAAAACCTGTGTGTTGGTTTTTGGGCACCAAATCAAAAGCTTAAAGGTTTGTGAGATCTCCCTGGAAATAGATCTTGTGGTGACAGGGAACCTGATTAAAACCCTATAGTGGATTCCTATCAGGGTGGTAGAAGAGTGGATGTACCAAAGATTAGGGGAACCACTATAAAGCCTTGTGTTGTCTGGGTGTGCTTCTCTTTATTTTACGTTTTCCCCTTATATATTTATCTCTAATGTAAATTTAAGATCTATCCACTATCTTTCAAGCCGCACGGCTTGATATTCAATATGTATCAAAGAAGCCACAGATTGTCCATCCCAATATCTTTTCATAATTCAATTACTGCATACATATCTATTTTCATCTAAGTCGCAACTATCAGTTAAATTATTTATCAGTATGGCCTATCAGCGGTTAATGGCACTAGCCGCACGGCTTGGAATTCAATGTGCATATTGCGATGTTATCTGCATGTTGCTTATCCCAATAAACCTTCCTGCAATGCAAACACAGCCTGTTAATCAATTTTCAAATGAGTCACATCCAATTGTTGATTTATGTTATTGGCAACTACTGACCTAACCACCCGGTTTGTGTCTCTGCAATATATTTTCAAGGATCATCAGATTCCTATATAAGCTCGCAAGCATCTTATATAGCGACTAGTATCTTCCTTGCGACTAACCTGAACAAAGACACAGAATTATATGATTACATTAATTTTCATTTGATTAACTCATTAGTCATCTTTCTAAATCATACACAAGTAAGAAAGATAAAGCCGCGCGAATAGACAAGTAAGTAAAATCACAGCAGAACACAATAAAGAAGGTAAAGTGTACTTTCATTTCTTTATTCAAGGTTATAAATGTTAAACCGTACGGTTAAAAAAATCAAACCCCCGGATCCAAAAAGCAAAAATTATTACAAGTGATCTATTGGGATAGTGACCAGGTTAATAGCAGACGAGTTGATCCATTCATGCGGAAGTGGAAGCAGCGCGAGCAATGAATTTCCCTGTATAAATTTCTCTGTGAAACTGTCCAGATCGGCTTGTGTAAGCTGACATTATTTATGATCTACGGAATGAAAGTCTGAAGCCGCATCCATCCTAATAGCAGTCGCTTTGTCAGACCGCATCGGCCAGTCTTTACCTCGCATCCTGAATTTTTTGTGCAGAAGTATCCGGAATCATCTCTATTTATAGAATTTTTATCAAGTGAAACGACCGATGTCAAATCGATGCTAGACCTGCTAACAGCATGACTTGAATTTCCAAAGGGCACAACTATGGTAGTACAATCAAACCGCTAATCATTTCGCCAGATTGCATAACTAAACTCCTACACTTGAAAATTTTCATGAAAGAATAGATGTAGCGACTACTTATTTATAAGTCACACAAGCCGCAATCAGTTCGCAGAATCATCAATTACACATCAATTAAGTTCAAAGAGTTTTTGTCAAACATTGTCCAACAACAAATAATAGTTCGTTACATAGCCAACGCAAATCGCTCAGTGTTGTTTATCGCCTTCCGGTCCCTCTCTGCCTATTCGTGTGACTTGAGCGTCGGTCTGCAGGAGTGTAACATAGATGTGGCTAATGTAATTGTCGATAGAATGCAGTGACCAGTTAACCCGGGGGGCATCGTACTCAACATTGATGAATGGGATCATCTATTGAGCCCGACCCTCCAGTTTGCGAGAAGCAGCGACCTGTCCAGTCACCGCGACTTCTGCTGGATTTGAGGTCCCTCCATTAGTCGGGCGACTTGGCTGTTGCGGCCTATCAGTAGTTGGTGCTATAGTCTGTTGGCTTCCGCCAGCCTCCTGTGATAGATCTAGATACTTCCCCTTGTAGACACGAAATTCATGCTCAAGTCGACAAATAGTCTCCTTGTCTTCTTCAAATTGAGCGGCTATCACAGCAACTTGATCTTGCAGCTCCAGCTTTCCTTTCCTCTCAAGCTCTAGAGCAGCCTGCATTGCCTGCATCTTTTTGCCAACAGTATCTATGGAAGACTGCTGCTCTTCTCTTTCAGCCCTCCGCTCCTCCTCCTTAACCCGAATGCCTCACCGTGCTCCCTCACCCTCGCCTCCAAGGCATCTAATTCCTTCTAGAATTCGGCCACCCTTTCGTCGTTAATACTTGGCAATGGCAGTGACAGCAGAGGATGGAAGGTCTTCAGATGGCCCGGCTTCATCGCGGCTTCTGGTATACCTGAAGTAGATAAATACGCGGTCAGATTCGATCAAATAATTGCGACCTTTTTCAAGAATATCGGTAGGACGAGACCGTCGGTCTTGGTTTTCTCTCCTTCAATAGTCGCGGTATCAAATCTAAGCACTGGTCGCCTGGATCATTCAGAATCTATCAGCTTTAGCTATTCTTTCCATAGCCGCATTGTCTCTTGGCCTTTGGTCTAGAGTTGAGCCATGGTCAGGAAATAGCTGGCTGGAGGATCAAAAATTGTGTCCGCCTCCTTTTTCAGTGACTGCGACTTGTAGAAGTTTAGAGTTCACTTAACATCTATGTGTTTACCTTGCAGGAGAGGAAGTGTGGTTGCCACCTTTTCCCGACAATTAGTTTTCTCATCTCCTCCATCATCTCTCTGAGTTTCAGTTTTTCGACTGCTTCAGAAACTAAAAAAGCCGGCTCGCCAGGCTTCTCCCCAGTGACTTCGACATCGGGGTGATCAGACTCTTGTAAAGTCTCCGGGGTCGTCAATAGCTTGTCTTGCTGTCGTAATGTCTCCATACACTTGAAGATGCCGCTCAGGGTCTCGCTAGCCGTAGATATGTTCTCTGGCTCGTTCAGCTTGGAGGATTGTGTCGATAGGCTCTCAGACAATTCTTTCTTTCGCGGCCTATGCTGAAGACAATCCGCTCCGGTCTTTATGGAAACATTTCGATTTCCGGCCCGCATCTTCAGCGCCTTCCTACTCATTCTTTCCTTGAGGGTCTCATTCTTTTTCCTCGGCCATTTCAGGGAGCCGACAACCATTTTTTGCCCGCTTGCTCTTCTCAGGCGAAGACCACGCAGCCTCCCGTGACTTTTTCATCTAGTTCTCAACGATGATTACTTCATCTATGGTGGATAAATCGTGCATTTTGGAAGATTCGACACTCTTCTCCTCCATCTTAGAGATCTTTAAGAGAGGTTCAACCGATGGAGAGTAAGTGATATCGCAAGATTTGGCGGTCCCGGTTTGTGGAGGAGCAGTTTTGGAATCCGCTTCAATCTGGTCGCGGCCATGAGGATTCTTTGATGGCTTCCATTGGCCACTTTTCAGAATCAGAATCCGCTGTAGTAATCGGCTTCTCAGTTTCCCCTTAGGATGTCGGTCAGAGCTTTCCGGTTTCCGGCTCTTTCTCTTCTTCTTCTCAATCGGTCTCTTCTCGCGGTTTAACATCGAGGACATAACCTCCATTTTGCGGAAAAACATGTCGGCTTGGAAGACTCAGACAGCTAGTGGCGAGTAACGACCCGTGACTTCGTAGAGATCTTGAATAATAACAGAATTCAGGGCATCTTATAGATGCAGCAGCATTAATGGTAGTCGCGGTCTCCAGTTTAGTTATACATTTTTGATGTTTTGAGAAACTTAAAAATGTTCGGGGATTATGTTTGTAATACCCTTTTTTGCAAAACCAACCGGGTCTTATGCCCAGAACCGCCGCTTTGCGGTGACACCAACACACCTGGGAAGGTCGTCACTATAAAACGCCGATCCTGCCGGCCATACCGATAACAGAAGAGTAGAATAAATATAAGAGAGTAAAGTAACTCAAATACCTCTCCAAAAGAAATCACATATATATAAATAAATCTCCGTGAAGGGAGAGTCCACAGTAATGAAAAAGCAGAGTACTAATAAAAAGGGGCTCCTGCCCAATACACCATAATCCGCAGTACAAGTCACTCAATGCGAAAGCAAATCTATAATATCTACTAATGATCGGGACTCACTGTCCATACTGCCTGAACTCTAGTGCTAGACTATCTCGTCTATAAGCGCACCGACCTCTGGGGCTGCATCTGCTGGTTTAGCTCCACAATCCCCTAAAATGATTTGGTCACGACCGTTAGTCTAAAAGACTAAGTCATATCATCCCCCACCCCTCCCCAATAGCTCCTAGCCACCGAGCGGGGAGGAGGAAAGGGAAGCTAATGAAGGTGGACAGTAACAAAAGTAAGCTGGAGGCGGTGGAACTAGTCTAACATGAGTATATAATTGCAGCAAGTATAAGCAACAAAAGTAGGTAAGCAGTATGAGTATACGCATGAACAGAGTGAGCAAGTAAGAGTACAAGACGGTAAAATAAGTAACCATGACCTATAAGAATGCCCATACAAACCTATAGACCAAGGGGTCATTTTGCAAGGCCTATTGTATAATGTGTCCCATACCAATTTATATAATCGGTGTCAAGGGTTATATGCAATGATGATGCTATGTCATGAGAGTTGCCATGATGTGAACATACAAGTGCAACACACACACTCGACTCTGTGCACACAGATCTTTAGTTCCCCCTTTCTAGAGCCTAACCTCCCAGGATACCTCCGTAGTGGTAAATAGAAGCGGTGGGTTGGGCCTCGCCCACCTCAAAACATGTATCAACACTACCAGTCAGACCTACCATATGCCTCAACACTGGTGCACTAAGCGGAGCTCCTACGTACTCTTGCCGGTTGCGCACCAGGCTTTATTTGGCCAAGTGCTAAACCACACTTGCCGAGTCAACGTATTGGGGTCAGTGTGATGACTTTCCAATACTGAAGACCCACCACCTTATATCTTATGCACATTCAACATTAATGTATTTCCCACTGAGCTATAGCTCCTCGGACTATTCCGTCCGTAACAACTATCTACCGAGTCAAGAGCTCCCCGGACTAACACCTTCCATCACAGATATTTACTGAGCAATTGACTTGCCGGACTAACCCGTCCGTCATAATTATCTCCGAGCCATCGGCTCGTCGGGCTAACCTGCCCATCACCAAAACCACCGAGACTACTGCCCGTGTGAGCCAACCCAACTCCCACCACCCCGGGGATTGTGAGTGTTAGTGTAACCTTAGATTATTTCTAATTACTATTGTAATCCATTTAGTCTTACGGTTTACGTTAACCTTGGACTGCCTTGGGCATTCGCTGTGAAGGGCTGTCGGGGGCACTAGGAACTACGATGGGCTGAAGCCCAAATCTCCCTTTCGCAAGGAACTTACTATTATTGGTTATTACCCAATTTCCAATCCATTTTAACATTATTATGGATCTAACCCTAGTGTATTTTGACTCTCTCTCTCTCTCCACAGGAAAGACGATCTTTCGTCGATCCCGAGCAGCTCTTAACGCTAATCAACCCATCACTCTTCTCATCATGACTTCTAATGAAGCTCTCTTTTTCTTTTTCACTTGCCGAGATCAGTATACTATTAACCACATCTCCCTATGTACATTCCACATGTTATCACAATTTCGTAGTTTTACTATATGCAGACCAACCAAAGCTAGATGATGTATATGACAGTAGGTACTCCAAATTTTCATCCAAAGGCCCTAAGATAATTATTGTGGGTCTATCATGAAACATTTATTCCAAATCCAGAAACTTATAATTTTTCTAATTAATTTGGCATTTATTAAAGTTTGCAAAAGTTAGGCTAGGGGTAATTTTGAATATGAAGTACTAGATTTACTTAGGTTATGGCCACTCAAAAATTATGATCACTATATGATTCCAAAATAACCGAGAATTCTAAGGTTCACAAACTTTAATGAAAGTATCAGCCCATAAATAATTAATTCAATTTAAATACAATAAATAGAATTAAAGAGAGAAGTACTTCAAAATAATATCCAAAAATTAAAAAATAATTACCAGGGCTTTAATATGATTATAAATCATCACTGACTAAGTTTCATAACATTTGAAGTTAGTTTAACCATGATGTTATCAAAATAATCCTTAGGGGCAACATAAACACTATAACTACAAGTATGAGCTAATTACTTCCAAACATCATACAATAATTTCCAGACACACAAATTGTTATAAAAACTCTACTACCAAAATTTCATAAATATCCAAGGTCATATGACCCTTCAATATTTTCCTAAAAGGTATAGTCCTAAATTATCCCTAATTGGTTTAAATTGTGTGCCTAAGTTTTAATGTCACCAAATTCCTTCCTAGTGCTATTTACAATCTTAGGATTATATGGAATAAACCCCAAGTCCACACATGGCAATATCACACCATGTCCTTCACAAACTCCCAAAGTTCAACCTTAGGTTTTGAACTAGTGTCCTAGGGCAAATACACCCAAATCTACCGTAAACTCCATGTGAAGGTGTTTAAACTAACCATGGAGCTCTGGAACAAGTCCCAATCCCTTTGGGTGAGAATTGGCCCCTCTATGCCCGAAACACTCTTTGCCCTAATTTAACCCCTTAAGGGCCATATTTTGGTCTCACCAAAACCTATCCAAATCAAATCCAATTGGGATGAAATTTTTATCATAGTCATGCCATGACCGTAAGAGAGAGAGAAAAAAAGTTTGGTCGGTTTAGAAGTAATTAGACTACTTAAATAATTCATATATTGTTTAATAAATTTCAACAAAAACTTTAGGAAAATATTTTCCAAAAATTCTCATTTGTGGATATGCTATAGGTATAGGTAAGAGTGATCCCCAGCCAAACTTTCAAGTCATTTGGATCAATGTATTGATAGGGACACTCAATTTAGTCTCTGGTTAAGCCTATGTATAGGCTGCAGTATTTTGAGTGATGTGGTCAAACCACTTACCCAAAGAGTTGAAATCAATTTTAGATTAAAGTAGACTTCACGAGATACAATTTCCATGTTGGCCACGTTTTAAGGTTATGCCCCGAAGGGTTTCATTTATTTAATTTAAAGGGGGCGCATTAAAGGGTTAAAAAATGCATAAATTATTACTTTATAATTAACAGATCCAACAGCTCACGGGTTGTCTTCAACCTCCAGCCGTTGGCCATGATTCAACCGTCGTGGAGGTCATTCCAAAGCTATTTTCCTGCGATCCAGCCCCCCCCCCCCCTGCCGACCACCACAACAACCACCTCCGTTGAGGTGGTGGCTACCACCAGAGGGCGGCACGGATGCCAAAGGGGCGGTTTTAGGCGAACCCGTAAAGTGTAAAATCCATGAAATTTCAGAAATTTTGCTCACCCAATCTGGTTCAATTGAAACCAATTTCTCTCCTAATTGATTTAGGAATCTAGCCCAAAAATAAAGGAGTAGAGGAGGACCTATTGGGAGAGTTAGAAGCGGGCCGATCCTAGGAAAGCCATGGATGGTGGTGGCGCCGTCGGGTGTTCTGCAACAGCACAGTCAACTTGCTCGGCTCCTTCAGGTAAAGTGTGGAACACACTGCTCTAGGTCCAGGGATGCATTTAAGGTGGTTAGTTGGGGAAGGGGAAGGGCCTAGCACCAATTGCCATTATTGGCCATGAAAGCTCTAATTTTCGGCCATGGTGGATCTCTGAATTCAGCCACCTAGAGGCTGGAAAAAACCTCTGGTCTCCTCTAACTGATGAGGGGAAGATTAATCAGACTTTAGAATCAATTGGAGAGGGACTCTTGCTCTCCCATGGCCATTAATGGCTTTCTCTCTCCTCTTTCTCTCTCTTTCTTTTGGGAGAAATTAAATTCAGTCACTTGGTTGCTGGCTATGATTATTCAACTCCTCATAACAGAAGAGGGGTAATGTATCCATCAATTGGAGAGGCCCTTAGTCTCCCTTGGCCATGAATGGCCTCCTTTTTCACTCTCTCTCTCCTCCATTAAAGGGGGAAAATGGAGTTTGTCTCTCTCCTAGTCATCAAGGCCAATTTTGATGACTACTCCTGCCTAATGGCACCCCCACTAACCCCCATAATATTCATGAAAATATGGCTAGCCTAAGGGGATTGGACTTGTGCTTCAGTTGACCTTTGTCAAATTGACCATTTGGGTTGATCCTAATGGGTCCTTGGTGACCCATTGGCCTCCCCTAAAGTTTAGGAATACTTGAGTAGGTTGGTTGGGCATCTTGGGGGTCACTTGACCCTTAGTTAGGGCACTTTGACCTTTAGGGCAAGGATTGACTTGGGTCAACTCACTCTCTTTGGTTGACCCCAATGGGTTCTTGGTGACCCATTGGCCTCCCTTAGGGCATGGGAAGGTTTAGGTGGGTCGCTATGCCTAAGGGGATGTCAGTTGACCATATATGGGCTTAGTTTGACCTGACTAGGGTTTGGGTTGACTTTGGTCAACTTGACCGTTTTAGTTGACCCTAGTGGGCCTTTATGGCTCTACTGGACCCTCTAATAGGTTAGTTATGTTGTGGTGGGGTCATGGAGTCATGGTGAAGCCCTATGGTCATCCCTAAGCTAGTAATTCGAATTCTACTATTTGCAGACCAAGGTTGTTCACACACAAGTTCCCAAGTTCACCACAACCTTTTGGTACTTCTCATGGTTTTGTCATGACCCAGTCATGACAAATCCATACTAGGGGTTTAGAAGTATGAGGGATGTTAGAAATCCCAATAAATAAAAATAAAAATTTTGTCCTCGAAATTCAAGTTAGGCCTACGGGGTTTCAAGTATGAGAAGTAAAATGTAACACCCCGAGAGGTTATAGGGAATACCTGACATGAAAAACTCTGGATACCTTTGCTGCACCAAGTCCTGTCCATGATTCCTCCACAAGACCTTGACCAGCGGAACCTTCTTGCGTAGTAAGACTCGCATCCCAGTATCGTCTATCCGGATCGGCTCCAGGTGCACCGATCGATCAGAAGCTAGTCTTAATTTGCTGCTCCGACCGAAGTAGAGCTCTCCTGAGGGAGGAAACGTGGAAGACGTTGTGAGAACCAACTAGCTCTGGCGGCAACTCCAGTCTGTACGCCAAGGGACCGATCCGCTCCACGATCCTGTAAGTCCCCATGTATCTCAGACTGATCTTCTTCCGACCACACACCCGCGAGACTCCATGCATCGGTCTTATCTTCAAAAACATCCGTTCTCCTACCTAAAACTCTGCCTGATGATGTTGAGCATCGTAATACTTCGCCTGCTTGATTTGGGCCTCCAACATCCTGTCTCGAATCAACCGCACCTGAGCATCTATATCCTCGATGAACTCCGAGCCAAGTGCCATCAGATCCTCATCCTGGATGCAAGACAAAGGAGTCCTGCATCTCCGCTTGTATAAAGCCTCATAAGGGGCCATTCCGATGCTTGACTTCTGGTTATTATTGTACGAGAATTCAATCAATGGTAACTGCCTCTCCCATGGGTCTCCACGGTCCAGTATGCAAAGACGCAACAAATCCTCCTGTGTCCGATTTGTGCGCTATATCTGTCCATATGTCTGAGGGTGGAAGGCGGTACTAAATGTCAACTGGGTCCCCAAATAAGCCTGGTCCGACCTCCACTCCTTAGACGTAAATTGTCCATCACGATCGGACACAATCATACTCCGCACTCCATGGTATCAGACGAACCGCTCCACAAACCTCCGCACCAAGTCACCCACTAGAGCGTTCTTCCTGATCGGTAGAAATTTGGCCACCTTCATCAATCGATCGATGATGACCCATATCGAGTCGTTCCCCGCATATGACCGAGGAAGACCATGTATGAAATCCATGGCGATATCGTCGAACTTCCACTCTGGCACCGGAAGTGGCTGCAACAATCCGGCCAGACTCTTACACTCAATCTTCAATAATTGACAAGCCTCGCAATGGGTCAAGAAGTATGTGATATCCCTCTTCATGCCCGACCATTACATCATCTTCTTCAGGTTGGCCATCATCTTGGTGATGCCCGGGTCCACCGATTACCCTTTACAGTGAACCTCGGTCATAATGTCATCCCAAATCTGCCCCCAGCCGGTATGTACACCCGCATTCTAAAGCATAACAACCCATCCTTCTATGTATAAACCCCGACTGTGCCCGCCTTCAAGGTCTTGAATACTGGCTCTAGCTTGTCATCCCTCCTCTACTCAGCCATAATGCGATCTCGAAAATCATCGATAGTGCTCTTCATGGCTAGATACTCCTCATAAAGCCTCTGAGTCATTCGTAGACACCAAAGTAATCTGCATATCCTACATCATCCGTACTAGCTCCATAACCATCAACTGGGGCTCTACTCCTGAAGTTGTAGACTTCCGGCTCAGTGCGTCCACCACCATATTCGCCTTTCCTGGGTGATAGTGTATCTTGTACTCATAATCAGATAGAAACTCCACCCATCGTCTCTGAAGGATATTCAACTCTTTCTACGTATAAACATATTTCAGATTCTTGTGATCCGAGAATATGACGCAGTGCACACCATGAAGATAATGCCGCCAAATCGCCAGGGCGACCACCACTACACTCACCTCCAAGTCATGCATAGGGTAGCTCTGCTCGTGCTTATTCAGCTAGTGGGATGCGTATGCTATCACATGTCCATGCTGGATCAGTACAGCGCCCATCCCATGAAACGATGCATCTGTGTACACCTTGAAGTCCTCCTTCCCAGATGGAAGAGCAAGGATAGGTGCCGACGTAATCCGACCCTTCAACTCCAGGAATTTCGCCTCACACTGCGGCATCGAAACGAACGATTTGTCCTTCTTCGTCAAAGAAGTGAGTGGAAGGGCTATCTGAGAGAATCCCTGCACAAACTTCCGGTAATACCCGACCAATCCCAGAATATTTCGGACATCCGTGGCCATCTTCAACTTAGTCCAGTCACGCACTGCCTAAATCTTCGTGGGATCCTCTGTCAGTCCTGCTACACTGACAATGTGGCCTAAAAAGCTACCTTCGTTTGCCAAAACTAACACTTGCTGAAATTGGCATACAAATGATGCACCCTGAGCTTCTCCAGGGTCAAGATCAGATGTTGTGCATGATTCTCCGTCGTTCTCGAATAAATGAGGATGTCATCGATGAATACAATGACAAACCTGTCGAGGTACGACTACAACACTCGGTTCATCAAGCTCGTGAAAGCCGATGGGGCATTTGTGAGCCGAAAGGGCATCATGATAAACTCATATAAGCCATATTTGCTACTAAAGGCCGTCTTCGGGATGTCTTCTTCCTGAATCCGTAGCTAATAGTATCCTGATCTCAAATACAGCTTCGAGAACCAATGTTCTCCCTCTAGCTGATCAAAAAACTCATCGATCCTTGGCAGTGGATATGTGCTCCGGACAGTCAACCGGTTTAGTGCACGATAGTTGATGCACAACCTGAGGGTCCAATCCTTCTTCTTTACAAACAAGACCGGAGCTCCCCAAGGCTAGGAGCTTGGCCTAACGAATCTAGCCTCCACCAGCTCCTGCAGCTATCTCCTGAACTCCACCAGCTCCTTCGGAGCAATCCGATAGGGATACCTAGACACCGACTTAGCTCCCTGCACCAACTGGATCTGAAAATCCTTCTTTCGGTACGACGACAATCCTGGTAGCTTCTCTGGAAAGACACCACAAAGTCCCGCACCACCAATATATCTGCAACCATATTCTTGACCTCAACCATCTCAAAGAACACTTGATAAATCTCATATCTAAGAAATTTGACCCAAACCCAGTTAAAAGTGGGCAATTACATGTCATCCCCCATATGGGCACACAACAGATTCGCGCTGATAAGTTGTCCCCAAACTAAACTCGAGCGGGGGTGACCTAGGGTTAGGGGACTTCTTTTCTTTCGTTCGAGGTTTTCCTCTGATACCAATTTGTAAGACCCTCTTTTTTCGTAAAACCAACCGGGTCTTATGCCCAGAACCACCGCTTTGCGGTGACACCAACACACCCGGGAAGATTGTCACTACAAAACGTCGATCCTGCCAACCATACCGATCGCAAAAATAGTAGAATAAATATAAGAGAGTAAAGTAAACTCAAGTACTTGTCCACAATAAATCACATATATATAAATAAATCTCCACAAAGGGAGAGTCCACGTAATGAAAAACCAGAGTACTAATAAAAAGGGGCTCCTGCCCGATACATTATAATCCTCACTACTAGTCACTCAAAGTAGAAGCAAATCTATTTTATCTACTAATGATCGGGACTCACTATCCATGCTGCCTGAACTCCAGTACTAGACTATCCCGTCTCCAAGCGCACCGACCTCTGGGGCTGCATCTCCCTATTCGGCTCCACAATCCTCTAAATGGTTTGGTCAATGTCCGTTAGTCAAAAGACTAAGTCATATCATCCCCACCCCTCCCCCATGTCTCCTAGGCCAGCAGGGAGAAGGAAAGGGAAGGTAATGAAGGTGGAGAGTAACAAAAGTAAGTAGGTGGCGGCGAAACTAGTATAACAAGGGTATATAAACGCATCAAGTATAACCAAGCAATAGCAGGTAAGTAGTATGAGTATACACATGAACAAAGTGAGCAAGTAAAATACAAGATGATAAACTAAGTAAGTTACTATGACCTATAACAATGCCCATACAAACCTATAGACCAACAAGTCATTTTGCAAGGCCTATTGTATAAAGTGTCTCATACCAATTTATACAATATGTGTTAAGGGTTATATGCAATGATGATGCAATATCATCCAAGTATGCCATGATGTGAACATGAAAGTGCAACGCATACACTCGACTCTGTGCACATAGACCTTTAGTTCCTCATTTTGGAGCGTAACCTCCCAGGATACCTCCGTAGTGGCAAACAGAAGCGGTGGGTTAGGCTCGCCCACCTCTAAATCGGTATCAACACTACCAGTCAGACCTATCGTACGCCTCAACACTGGTGCACTAAGCGGAGCTCCTACGTACTCTTGCCAATTGCATACCGGGCTTTATTTGGCCAAGTGCTAAACCACACTTGTCGAGTCAACGTATTGGGGTCGGTGTGATGACTTTACAATTCCGAAGACCCACCACCGTATATCTTATGCACATGCAACATTAATGTATTTCCCACCGAGCCAAAACTCCTCGGACTATTCCGTCCGTCACAACTATCTACTGAGCCAAGAGGTCCCGGCACTAACCCGTCCATCATAGTTATCTACCGAGCCATTGACTCGTCGGACTAACCCGTCCGTCACCATTATCAACCGAGCCATCAGCTCGCCGGGCTAACCTGTCCATCACCAAAACCACCAAGCCTACAGCCCGTGTGAGCCAACTTAACTCACACCATCCCGGGGAGTGTGAGTGTAAGTGTAACCTTAGATTATTTCTAATTACTCTTGTAATTCATTTAGTCTTACGGTTTACGTTAACCTTGAACTGCCCAGGGCATTCCCTGTGAAGGGCTCTCGGGGACACTAGGACTACGATGGGCTGAAGCCCAAAGCTCCCTTCACAAGACACTTACTATTATTGGTTATTACCCAATTCTCGATCCCTTTTAACATTATTCTGGATCTAACCCTACTGTATTTTGACTCTCTCTCTCCATAGGAAAGAGGATCTTTCGTCGATCCCGAGCACCTTTTAACGCTAGTCAACCCATCACTCTCCTCATCATGACTTCTAATGAAGCTCCTTTTTCTTTTTCACTTAACAAGATCAATAAACTATTAATCCCATCTCCCTATGTCCATTCCACATGTTATCACAATTTCGTAATTTTACTATAAGTTGACAAACCTAAGCTAGATGATGTATATGACAGGAGGTACTTCAAATTTCATCCAAAGGCCATAAGATAATTATTGTGGGTCTATCATTACACATTTAGCCCAAATCCAGAAACTTATAATTTTCCTAATTAATTTGGCATTTATTGAATTTTCTAAAATTTAGGCCAGGGGTATTTTGAACATGAAGTACTAGATTTACTTAAGTTATGACCACTCAAAAATTATGATCACTATATGATAGAAAAAAACAGAGAATACTAAGTTTCACAAACTTTAATGAAAGTATCAGCCCCTAAATAACTAATTAAATATAAATACAATAAATACAAATAAAGAGAGAAGTACCACAAAATATTATCCAAAAATACACAAAAATTATGAGGGACTTAACATGATCATAAATCATCATTGACTATTGCTTCGTTTGGGGGGACTTATTTTCACCGGTCCGGTCATGTTTGGACTTGTTTCAAGTCCCGGTTCATGCGGTCATGAACCGACTTGCGATAATAAGTCCCACCACCATAGGTTCATAGACTGTTTATCGAATCGCCCTTAGGGGCAACATAAAGGCTAAACTACTAAGGCTTAGATGCTTCCAAAACAGCCTAAGTAATTCTAACATTCCAATGATATATACACGAGTTTACCAAAATAATCATAAGCATCCCCCCCCCATGATTTTCATAGGGACTAACTAAAAGGCT